>BOLG01001307.1:0-335000 GCA_016861445.1 Oryzias woworae
CACACACACCACACATCACTCACACACACGCACTCACACACACGAGTGTTCACAAACTCAGACTCGACACATAGGATATTTTGTTTCATTTCCAGCAGACTACTGACAGGAAAAATTGGATCATCCATCAAATCCAGAATCCCACTCGGTTTTGCTTTTATATCTGTCCTTAATTAATAATAACCACCAAACAAAATTTCTTTTGCTGCATTTTGGTTCTGAGAAATAAACTGCATCCACTGGCGCCTGTTAAAAATGATCATCAGAATCGAGAAACAACTCTCCTGGTCTTCACCCAAACCATTCTAGAGGAAATTCTTGACTTAAAGTAATTTTCTCTTCAGCATAGCATAACACCTACAAATTTTATTGGGTGAATGCTGAAACAACAGAGTGTTGCATTCTATGCTGACGCTTGGGGTCTATCTGAGGTATAGTAGTCTGAGATGTTCTGACATCAGCAGCTCAGAATGTTCTCCAGAAAAAATATACCAAAATTAAAGAAAGAAATGAAAGGAGACTCTTATAAAAAACTACAACAAAAATCATATTCAGAAACTGATTTTGAATTTTATACAACATTTAATGTAGGAATGAAACATTATGGAATGATATTTTATTCAAAAAACTAAATTGCAAAGGTTTCAGAGAAACTTAATTTGTTCTTTAGATTTTCCGTATTGTTTACTTCAATCTGAAAACTCTGTAAAAGTCAACATTAATGTGGACAAATTTGAGAGCTTGAGTCTGGGTCAAGCTGTCTGGCCTAACCTCCCTGGTGGGGTCTTCCATTCCAGTCAAACAAAGAGCACTTCAGAACTGCCTTATGAGTCAGAAGCAATAAAGTTCCTGAGGGTCAAGGCTCAATCTCTACCTTAGTTGGAGCTAACTTGAAGAAATTATGCAAGATCACACTCCTATAGACCACCACCTCTAGAACAGCTCAAGATGGGTCATTGTAATGTGGTTTTGGCACCGGTCATAGGCAGGAACTTGGTGGCCCAACCTCTGGTCACGAAGTCTGGCTTTTGGGTCCCCATTATCTCTCTTAGAGAGAAGGAGTCTGAGCTTGTGTGATAAATTGAGAGGTATGGGCTGGATATAGTCATGCTCACCTCCACGCTACACCTGGGCTCTCCATCTCAGTCCCTCAGGTGTAGGGTCGGACTACCATTCTGGAGTTGCTCACGGTGAGGGGCAGCGTTCTGGTGTTGGACCAAGTGTTGGAGCACTTTTCAGAGATCCAGGAGAGAGCACGGCAGGGGTCAGCCACCCCCATCTAGAGGAGGGCAGACCAAGAGAGGTGGGGGTCACTGAAGAGTGTTGAGAACATAACCTGACCAGTCTCACCCAGTGTTAGAATTTCGGAGAGGCCAGCACCCAAGGGCAATGACCAGAACCCGCACCATAAAAAACATGGACACCCCCCAGGCTCAGATAGAATGTGATCCCCCCGCTCATGGTCTTTCCAGAGAACTAAAGGGATTCCTCTCCCTGTGTGGGGAGGGGGCCACCAGGCCCAGAAGGCCCTCACTCATGAGACAAGGCCGCCGCTGCTGACGGCGTTGTTCGCCAGGGACGGGGGACAGAAGGTCAGAGGTCCCACCAAGGGTCCTACATGTCTAAGGTGCACTTAAAAACGAGAGAGGGGCAAATCTATAGAGAAATTAGGGGAGGGAGGAACCACTGCCAAGTAGCTCCACCCTCGAGGAAGACTCTTTCAAATGTTGCTCTTCTTAACAGCTGCAGAAGAAGAGCTTGAATGAAACCAAACCTTTTAGCCTTCTCAGGCAAACCAAACGACTTGCCATAAAAGAAGTGGAATTGTACTGGTGACTTTCAATAAGTGTTTTTTTTAGTTAAACCCAGAGAATTTGTTATATCTTCACATTGAATTCTCCAGCTGCTCATAAAATCATTATCCCGTGACCTCAGTATTTAACTTCCTCCTCCCATCTTGCAGCTGGCTCAAAGACTGGAGTTAGGGCTGGACGCTTAAACTCCGTGGAATTTAAAATTAGTTTTCTGATCTGCAGCAGATGGGTCACACAGCAGATAGGTCACCCTGAGTCTCTGTGGACTTTTCCAGCAGATTTTGTGACTTTCTGTTCTGAGCTTTTTTTTTCTCTCATTGAGTCGCTGTCATTTTTTTTGATAGGAATTGTCAAACTATTGAATATTTACTGAAAGTATTGCTGTGTTTTTCAGATGACTTCTGCTGCTTGTATAAATCCTTAGATGTATTTACTGTATGCATTCGTCTTTATTGGACAAAGTGAATGTTTTTTTTCTTGGAGTCAGTCGTAGGAGCAATGGAAATGAAGTCCAGAGGCTGCTGCACATCTCCTCCTTATTAGTGCTGTTTTTCTTCCTCAGAGCTGATAATGGATGTGCTGCAGAAAAACAAAGTCACGACTCGGAGCTCCAAACTAATGAAAGTGAGAATCTCTGCTGCTGTAATTCTAAGGAAGGTTTCTTCCTCCTGTATCAGCCTTCGAGGATGAAACAGAAGGTGCTCAGTGTGGAAGTCTTCATCCTTCATGTCCTTTACACCAAAGGATCATCAGGAACCTCCATCACCTGCACAGGGCTCCATGTTGGACAGAGAACAGCTGCTCAGGAATGTGACGGCATTAAGATCGTAGGAGAACATTGTTCTTCCTGCTGCCTGCAGACAGAGCCCCCACACCACCAGTTAAGTGTCTGCTGCTTTTGAAGCAGGAGAGGACCCCCCCACCATGGAAACAGTAGGCTTTTCCCGTATTGATCCAGTGAAGGTTTAGTTTTTCTGTGTCTACACAAAACCCCGCCGAGCGACAACAGCGAAGGGCTACTGTGACCACGGTCCCACAGCTTACACCCCCTCCAACAGACTGATGGGTTTCTGGTTTGCTGTTCTCTTATCTCTCTTTCGTGTTTGAGGGGGCAAACAGCTGATGTTACAGCAGAACACTCGGAGGGAAGCCCCGCCCCCAAATACTGCTTACATTGAAGACAGAATAATCGATTCTTGGGAAGTTTTGACTTTGTTTCATACGTGAAAAGGGAACAAGTGACTGTATGAAAATGGAGCCCCACCCAAATGTTCTTGATTGTGGTGTGATGTGTCCAGTGAAGCGTCCTGCTCTTCGCTTTGCCTTAAATGTGGTGAATCTGGACAGATTGGATCTTGATATTTTCACTTGTTTTTTGGTCATTTTTGGTTGATCTTTAGGAATAAGTGGACATTCTAACTCCATTTGTACAGGATGAAGAGAAAGTGTTCCTGCCGTCTGCTGTTTCGCATAAACTTGCTGAAATTCTGGTAACCAGCAGGAAATGCCTCCATTCATATGCAATGAGCCAGCAGAGCGCGTTATCACCCCTCTCACCTCTAAACTGTTAACTCTTTTTTTCACAGCTGGCTCTAATGCATTGAATTGCTAATATTTCCATGAATAAAGTAAAAAATCCTTTTTAACTGTTGTCATTTTACTCAGTTGGCCAGCTGCTGAGGTGTGCAGATAATGTGGGATGATTGACACTTAATTAATAATAATTTAAAAATAGAAAATGCAGCACTCTGAAGGGAAGAAAAGCATCTGGGAAACCCTTTCTGTAGTAAAAAGGTTTCTGATGGAAAACCATCCAGCTTTGATTGATGGTTTAACAAAAGTGAATTCTAATCTGACTCATGGGTTTGTTTTTCACAGACTCTGACACTGAAGATGAGGAGAAGCAAAAAAACAAAACAAAAATCTTTTGTAACTTTGCAAAAAGAGCATTGTGTGGAGTGGACAGTGAGAACTCCGTCACATGACAGACCTCATTATGATGTTAGCAGAAGCTGCAGCTGTAGATGCACTGAAACTCCTGATGCTGCATCCACAAGGGGGGGTTATCTGTCCCTCCTTCTGTGTTTGTGTCTGCCATGCTTAACCAGAGTGTGGCACAAGAGAAGGACAAAAGTAATCTATTACTGTGAAACCAAAACCAACTAAACTGACCTGGAGACAAATGGACCTTTTGCTCTCACCTTTTAGCTTCTGTGAAGGCCGGCTTTGACTCAGTGAGCTTCTGTCAGTGTGACTCTGGTCTGAATGCTGCATGGAAAAACCACAGCCTACAGGCCTTCAGCTCATGAATGAAACCCGCCGTCCCATCATCACGTCGTTCTCGTCTCTTGTGGTCACAGTGTAGAAAGTCCAAACTCAGTGATAGGTTCAGTCAGTGTGGGTTGGGGGGCTAGGAGGTGGTGCACACCGTCACACTGGGCAGACAGTAACAATCCGGCTCAAGCTTCAGTCCTCCTGCTGGGCTCCCATCTTTAGGAGAGCATGAAATGTCAGGACTCTGGAGTTTCAGGTCAAACTTAGTCAGCACTCCCTCACACTCGCCTAGAACCAGGAGAATTCATACTTTATCTCAGATCCATCAAAAATCCCTGAAGTTTTGTTTGTCTTTGCAGTTCACAACAAACTTCCTGCTTGGCAGCAGGATGTCAGTGATGTACCTCACAGTCTTTTTGATGATGAGTTTACTGACTGGAATGCTAATCCCATCTTTTGGAAGGGAAAAAAAGTCATTTCACACATTCCTTTTGTCCTCATTTCTTACTCCGTGATGCTGCTTTAAAGAAGAAATCCTTTCAAAGTAAAACTTCTGGGAGCTGATTATACCCTGTGATTTGGTGGGAAGGTTCCAGTTCGATTCCCACCTTGCTCGCTCATGTGTCAAAGGTTTCTTGGGCAAGACACTGAACCCCACAGTGCCTCTGATGGAAGGTTAGCACCAGAGTCCGGCAGCTGAGCCTCCATTAGTGCATGAATGTGACTGTAAGATGCTTTGGGCCTTCAGTGAAGGAAGAAAAGCGCTATAGACGTAAATGCTATTTACCATCTCAGCACTGCATGTGTGAGGTATTAATTGAATGAGAAAATCTGACTTATTTGTTGCTGTGAAATCAGAAAAAAAGAATCAAAAGGAGGATTATTTGGCTGACAGGTGACTGCTCAAACTAAAAGTCATGCATTTCTGCATACCTGTTGAGTAGATAAAGATGCTGCATCATCCATCAGATTCCTAGTGACAAGTCAAGATTTGGATTGAATAAATCTGGATTTTTGACATTGTGGGCCTGTGCCAGGAAATTCAAACGTCCCAGTCAAGGAAAAGAGCTGAGTGACTGTAATGAAACCTCTGAAAAGTCCCTCTAGCAGAAAGTATCCTAGAATTGTTGCAGGATTTTGTTTTCTTCTTGGAGGAGCAGATAAGAATACAACATTATGCTTTTGCCTCTGTTGTTTCTCTGCACTCAGGAAGTCAGATAAATGTCACAAATCAAGCTTCACTGGAAAAACAACATTCAATTTGAGCTTATCAGATCCCTCGTCATAGCTTGAGGCACAGCTGTTACAGGAGCGATTGATGCTCCGGCTGCCGTGCTGCCGCTCCCCTCGGTTCCTGCCTGTGAGGAACACGAGCGGCTGAAGAACTCGCCCTCAGAATCTCCTCAAGCATTTCCATGACCACAGAAATCTGGCTGTTGTTTCCTATTCAAGGTTAACAGAAGGGGAAAGGTTTATGGCACAGCTATTGTAAAAATTATTCTGTGAAAACTATAAGTTCCTCCCCACCACTAATCAGTTGTTACAGAGGAGGGGTGTCAAGATTTAGTTTGAAACAATCATCTCGATCAATCAGCTATCATGTATTCATGCAGTAAACTGAAGAGAATTCAATTCAGTTTGGTTTGATTAGAACTGCATCTGTGAAAGATTTGAATTTCTGCAGAATAATGTAGTTATTTTGGCAGATTATAATGATCAGCTTTGGGACAAAGCCTATTGGCTTAAAGGTGAAGCATCTTCAACTTGAAAACCTTGAAGTCCAGCTGTTTCTGCTGTTGTCATGATGTGGTCTTTGTGCTTTTCTCCAGCTTCCAGCACGTAAAACTTTACTTCCCGTAGCAGGTTTTGTGAGACAGCACACACACCAACACGTCTAATTAGTGGAAGTACATCCTAAGTGCAAACAGATTTCTTTCTTTCAGTTGCACATTGCAGAATCGTGTTGATATGATTGTTCAGTGTTTGATGGCAGGACGTGTGACAGCAGGCAGCTGGAAGGATTCTCTGGAGTTTGGTTCTGGTCCTGAACTGGAGCAGAACTTCTTCATGCAGGCCTGATTATTCAGCTACGGTCTCTGTGTTTGAAAGGAGTTCTTTTGGGCTGGAGGGGGTCTCTCCACTCTTGCCTTCAGGGTCTGACAGATCCCGAGGAATCAAATCTGTCAGATCCAGCTTTGTGTCAATGATCTTTTTTGGAGAAGTTTTCTCTGCCTTGCACTAACACCACTTTCTCTCTCCCACCCCCCACCCCCTTCTGCCCCTCTTTCTGCAGGTATGCATTGTGCAAAAGAGGGACACTGAGAAGATGTATGCCATGAAGTACATGAACAAGCAGCAGTGCATAGAGAGAGATGAGGTCCGAAACGTCTTTAGAGAGCTTGAGATCCTTCAGGAAATTGAACATGTTTTTTTAGTAAATCTCTGGTGACTATCCCATGTTTTTACACTTTCAGTGTGGTCTGTTGTCACTCGCCTGCTTTGATTGTCTGTGCGCTTGGTGTGCTCGGCCTCCAGAGACCCCCCAATCGCATGCATGCCCCCCCGCAGCCTTTAAATAGATGTTTGGAAGGATTGTTTTCCATCTGCTGCCTGCACGTCTTTGGCACTGATATGTAGGAAAAGTCTAACTCAGTGAAGGGATTGCTTTAAGATCCCAACGTTTCAGATAGGAAATGTGAAGCATGCTGGATCCAGCATGCTTCAGAGGAACAGTTCTCCTCAGATGGAACCTGTGAGTGACAGGAGAATGCTCTGGTTAATCAGCGCCGGTGCAGTCAGGGACCTCCTTCCCTGGAATTCAGTAAACTATCACGCACATACCTGCCCATGAGGTGTGCTTGGATAAACCAGCACAGTCTCCGCCCCTGACCCGGTTCTGAATGAAGTTATCTCAGCAAAGAAGATCCTTCCTGCAAGAAAAGTTTCTCTCCTCCAACAAACTGAGGGCGTTTTAATGAGCGCGGCAGTGGCTCTGTGTGCTTTTTTAAGTCTCTGTGGGAGGACGAGGCCACCAGAACCTTCTGTGTTCCAGTTTTACATGTACTGGGCAGCTCCGCATACGGCACTATTTTAGGTGCCTTTCAGTGCCAAAAACACTTTATCATTGAAGGTAGGTGGGAATTGAAAGTGTGGCGCCTCCTCCAAAAAGGGTCTGTCCGTCTCACTGCAGTGTTTCTCCAAAGGCCTTCCCATTTCTGAGCCTGTGTTTTATTCTGAAAGAATCAGGGCAAAAAAACAACTTTTTTCTGCTAATGTTTTGTTTGAACATTCCTGTATTTTCAGACAAAACCTTATAGTGTAAACTCATTTGTTGGATATTTCAACACTGCCTGCAGTGATGGAAACCATTAGTTGTTCAGTCATTATGACTTTTTTTCCCCCAAAACTTGAGTAAAGAGGATGAGAAAGTCTTTTAGAGAATATACAACAACCTTTGTAAATACATAAAACAAGATCAGGAATACACCAAGTCCTATGTCCAGGGCCACAGGGGTCGATAAAAACCTTTCTTCATTTTTCTGAAAATCCTCGATGAAGATAGTAAAATGTTGAATTGCTTTCTTTAATGCATAGTAAAACATTACCATCCTTAGAAGGTTTAGAAGACCTGCTTTGTAATACATAAAAAGAGATACAACAGGATTAACACATTTATCCAAAGGTTTTAGGAAATTTAAAAGAACTGCGACATGAGGTTCAAAATGTGACATTGAAAAACTGAAATAGCTTTAGCACAGACGGAGGATTTAATCGTTTTCATTTTAAAGTTTTAAAAAAACTATAAAATAGAAAAAATTCACTTAATTTATCGATTCTGTTCTGTCTGAAAATAGAACAGGAGGTGGTCACCAACAGAATAAAGGATGATACTGGTTCTCTGCCAGTTCTTTGGAGACTGGGAGGTAGGATGTGATGAAGTCTGCAGGGTGGCTGAGAGGAAGGAGATGTTGGCAATGGAAGAAGGTGGGCTGAGTCACAAAGTTCTCAAAAACACAGAAAAGCTGTTTTTCTAAGGAGTTGGAAGAATCTGTCAAACCACAATGAATGTGAGTTATGCTTAGATGATGAGATGATGAAGAGGAGATGAAGAACTTGCAGAAGAAGATGAGTGAGAGTTTTTTTATGAAATACTAAAGTGATCTGATGCTCATTTCTAGGTTTTTCAGTGACTTTGACTGAGTCATTTCTGCAGTCAGGTGCAAACATGCAATGTTTGCAACATGCTTCCAGCCTTAAGCTACACTCACATTGATCGTGATTCTCGTGGCCAATTCACGTGGCCCGACTATGGGGTAAGGAAACTGTCAAAAAGAAACGTATTCAAAAAGAAAACATTGTATTTATAAAGACAAAGCTGTGCACAACTTTGCAGAATAATATGAATACAACCTTTAGTTTCACGTTTCACATGTCTGTTTTGAATACAATTTGTCTTTGTTTTGAATACGACTCTTGATTTTCTTGAATACGAATTTCTCCTGTTAAATCACTGTCAAAAATACATCACGGGGTCACAGGCATAAACATTGAGTCCCAGAGCAGTGATTCATCTGAATGAGCTGATAGAATTAAACTTTATAGAATGTTTTTGATCCCCTGGCAGGGAAATGATCTTGTTACTGTTGCTCTGCTAGAAAGAAGATTTTAACAGATTTGTTTTGCCAGGTGACATCAGTGGAGCGTAAAAACAATAAAACAGACCTGGAAATGGTGGCAAAAAAAAGAAATGTTAATAGGGGAACCATTAAAGAAAATAAAAACGCCCCAGCAGGCGGCAGAGGGATTCCTGTCTCTCTGCTGCTGCCGTTGTGTCCATAGATACGTTTCTCCTGCCAGAATTTGTGTCTCCAGTCTCAGACATGGTTCTGGGGGAACGTAACTCGGCACAGCACCGGGCAGTGGCGGCATATTAGCGTGGGGGATCCACGCTTAGCCGGGCAGCAACCCGGGACAGGAGGGGAGTCCGTACCCGCCACAGGCTCTGGCATCAACGTGGAGATAACCAGCAGGTTAAGAAAATGGATGGAAATAACAGACAGTTAAGCTAACTCAGAGCTAAAGTAGGCTAACGGGCAGCCGACCGTAACAATAGTTAAAAAAATAGAAACAGAAAGACAGTTGGGTATTCTGATCCTACTGACTTTTTTAATTTTCTTTTTTTGTTTGTTTTTACTGCTGCAACAGTCGGCTGCCCGTTAGAATACTTTATCTCCAAGTTAGCTTAGCCGCTTTGGTTTCGTTATCCTCTGGTTATCAACTAATGTCAGCAGACATGTTTTTATTTCACACTGAATGCGTGGAGTCATACGTCTGCTGCGTCTTTCTAGACTGTTTTCCACTTCTGGTTCTAAAACGACCCTCTGCTGCATTCTTTACACATTGTTGGAGCCTGAAAACAATGAAATGCAGCTGGAGATCACTGTTTTTTAAATCTATTTTATCCCATTTTCAACAGAGCTATGACTATCAAGATAATGTTCTCATTATTGGATCAATAAAATTCCTAAAAGTTCTATTTCATTTTATTTTAATAAATAAACTTTAACACGCATGGGCAGTTGGAATAATCGCTGCTCCGGCGACTCGATGTTTGTGCCTGTGACCCGTGACGTATTTTTGACAGCGATTTAACAGGAGAAATTCTTATTCAAAACAAAGACAAATTATATTAAAAACAGACATGTCAAAAGTAAAACTAAAGGTTGTATTTTCTGCAAAGTTGTGCACGAGATATACATTTGTGCACAACTTTGTATTTATGAATACGTTTCTTTTTGACAGCTGTCTTACCTCATACCCGCCCTTCTCTCACCGTGTGGCTAAAAATTTGTTCTCTAAGATCGCCGCCTCGTTCACGTGTGGGAGGAGCTACCAGCTCATGTTGTTGATCACCATATGAAGCTTCGTCTGTATTTCGTTTACAATGCATGGAAGACATGATGATGTTTAGAGATCAGTTTTTTTCTCTTTCAAAGAGATCTACAAAAACATCTCCATGGAGATCGCAAACATCAAAAATAAATGAATGAATTTATAAACCCTCTACTCACAAAAAAGTACAATTCATTGATCAAATAGTAAACACTCCTAATGATGAACCAGCGCTTGTGACAGAGGTTTGTCGTGCATACCTCCCACTCTAGATATAACCAGGTTGGAATCTCTGTATTGCTGAGATTTACTTTTTAAATGTATATTTGCATTTTATTTATTCATTCCTATGAACATCTTTTTAAAACCAACAAGAATTTTTTAAAGAAAAGTTTCATAGATTAAATTTATTTGTGTGAAATATGTACAGTTTTACAAAAAAAATAAACTCATGGCTATAAAAAAACATTCCAATGACGTTTCAAACCCAAATAATTATCCTGATGTTTTTCATTCATATTTATAGTCATGTGTGTTCAGTAATTTAGCAGGAAAAAAAGATTCAACAAACTACAACAGTAGGTGTGAGATTTGAACCCGCGGTTCTTCAATAATAAAAACTACAAAGCATGAAGATTAACCACAGACACCACCAGATCAGCTGATGGACAGCAGGGTTTGTCATAAAGACTCACACAATGCTGAGTGAAGCGCTCGCTTGGGTTGTCATGAAAGGATTAGTTCATCCATGGATTTTAAACAGGAATCATGTGTTTTTGTTGTAACAGCATGTTGGTTGTATGTCTGAACATTTAAAATGAAAACTTCACTTTATTTTATGTGTTTTAAGTTGCTCATATGCCAAAAAAGAGTGTGATTCCCCCCTGATTTAGAGGTTCTCTGGTGTAGTGAGCTTCAGTCCTGCTGTGTCTCGATGGCGGCGCTTCCGTGGTGTTTCCGTCTCTCTGAACGTGTTTAAAGTAGACTGTCGCCCAACAGTGGCGGGAAGAGTTCAGGAAACGTGATGTCCTGAGAGGGAACCATCAGGTTAAGAAAATGAATCGAAGATCAGGAGATCCATCCACCATATTGGATGATCTACCGCTGACAGTGAAACCGCCACATGTCCAAAGTTGAGTCCCTGATTGATTGACACAGACGTGGTGACCTCCTCAAAGTTTTGATTTTTTCACTCTGGCTCGCTGCACTGGCCGCTCAATTCTCGCTGCAGAACCTTAACTTTACATTGAAAGTGTTCGCCTCCGCCGCACAAATCCCGTTGAGTGAGTGACCACCTTGAAGCAACTTCCTCTGAACCACAAATGTTGGTGTTTGCGTTGGTGTTTTATAGTAGAATTTTTTGGCGTTGAAAGCCACTTGATGGACGGCGCTGTTGCAATATCGTTATCTGAATCATGCAGTGCAGAAGTGCAGGAAAATCATCTTTGACAACTAATATAAAACTCTAACCATCATCTTGTTTACATTAGCATGTGCATAATGACTAAAAGTGAATATGTTCCTGCTAAAAGACCAGAGAGACACATTAAAAAGTCATCATGCATCTCCAGCAGTTGTGCATCATAGCAGGTTGTGGTGCTCTACCTGCACTCCACAATAATGTCTGCTGTATTCAGATGCTGCTTGAGATAACATCTCATCCAGGCAGGCAATGAGACCAAACTGAAGAGAGCCCTGCTTCCTTTTGTCTTCTTCCCTGTAAAACAACAAGGAAAATAATTGTTTGGTTGCGTGGGCACAAACCCCCAGAGATCTGACAGTTACCTCATCCATTGGCTTTTCAAACACACCATTAGGATTTCTGGCATCGCCTTTTGGTACATTATTAATAGTTGTGCGATAGACCAGCTGGGTTTTCTGAGATCTGCCAATTTTCAAAAGCGAACAATGAAAAAAGCTTTGATAAAGCTTCACAGGAGTACTTTCATTGGAAGCCTTCCAGAGGCTGGAAGAAAACAGGAAAAACAGCTAAACTGCTGTCGATGGAAGTAATGATGGCTCAGAATGCAGAGGAGGAACTACCCATAAAAGTAGACTAAGAGGATTTGTGAGAGAGTCTGCGGCTCATATCTGCACTGTCAGAAATGAGGTTCCACTTTCATCGAGTCATCCTGAATTCTGCTGTTGAAGCCATAGCTGCAAAAGAAGGCATTTGGAAGCAACCTTGCAGGAGCCCACACATCCGCTCATCAAAGGCAGGTTTTTTAAAAAAAAGTTCTTTGTGTGTGTGTGTGTGTGTGTGTGTGTGTGTGTGTGTGTGTGTATATATATGTGGGTGGGGGGTGGGGGGTGGGGGGGGTGATAGTGCGACCATGCCCTAGATACTCATAAAACTGGTGTGGGAGTCCAGGGTGCTCAAATTAGGTACTGAATGTCTGATCTGCTGCGGAAATGTGCAGAAATATATGAAAGGAAGCACTTGAGAAAAGATCAATTTCTTCTGTTCCTTGTATGACGTTTGTGAGCATGAAGTGCAAAGGTCACCTCCTTCCCACAGAGACGGTTGCAGGCTGTGGACTGACCTGCATCTCTTCAATGTAAGTGTCAGGTCTGTGGGAGGGCTGGACCCAATAGCAGGCTAGAGACAGGAGTAAGGTTGAAGAAGTGATTTATTCAGTGCCAGTCCTGGTGGAGAGTTTGTGACAGTTTGCTGCTTTGCTTGGGTTGGAGGGTAAGCCGTTGGCCAGAAGGAAAGTGGAGGTGACAGGCGAGACCAGGAGTCCGGGTTGGTTGTAGGGGATGGCTGTGGAGTTGTAGAATTCCTTGAAGATGTAAAGAACAGGATAGGTCAGTCTATGAATGTTCATACAAAACAAGACATGAACTAATGCTTGAGGCGTAGCAGGGGTCAGAAAACTCTACCGCATGAAGCAGACGGACTGACGCTGGCTGAAGGGCATGGAGGTCCATAAGAAGGTTCCAGGTGATGAGGAAATGGGGGGGGGGGGTGTCAACTGGAACCGAACCCCCTCCTGTTGGACACAGACAGAAAGCAGCAGGGGTGGTTGTGAGCACAGATATGACCCCACCTCGCTCAGTCTCCATTAGGAACATTGATCTCAGGACTGGATGGATGGAGGCCTTGGGGGCCTGTGGATGGAATCAATCAGCAGTGTAATTGGAGGGGGGGGCGGAAAGATGCCGGAATAGATCAAACCTACAGACAGGAAAAGTACAGATGCTGGAGTCAAACAGGACCTGGTGTGAACAGCTGTTGTGTTTGCAGTTCACCACTGACCAACACAAAAATAGTCAAAGCTTGACTGATAAAGGGAAGGTCTTTCACAGATTCTTCATCTCACTCTCAGTTCACTCTGACTCCACAGTAATTATAGGAGGAGACCTCAACTTGGTCCTTGATCCTGAACTTGACAGACTCAGCACAGCAGGACACCAGCGCTCATGGAGATCTGCAAGTATTTTGAAGCAGTACATGGATGAGTTGGGTCTCTGCGACGCTTGGCGGTCATGTCATCCCAACGCTAAAGGGTTTACTTTCTTTTCTCCAGTTCGCCACTCACAGTCTCGCTTAGACTACGTATTAGTCAGTAATTCTCTTTTAAAAGATATCAAGGATTCCAACATTTATCCAATTATCATTAGTGATCATGCACCAGTTTCTGTAAATATTTCTAGAGAATTACCCACACCTTCAGGCTTAACCTGGAGGTTTAACACTTCTCTGTTAAAAGATCAAGAGTTCATTCAGTTCTTTAAAAAAGAGTGGGCAACCTTCTTAGAATTTAATGATACTCCTGATATTTCACCATGCGTTCTTTGGGAAACAGCAAAAGCAGTGATGAGAGGAAAAATTATTTCTTATTCAACAAACAAAAAACACAAAGAGAAAGCAGATTTATTAGAAATAGAAAATAAAATCAAAGATCTAGAGGCTGCTTATGCTGCTTCTGCACAAGAACACATTCTGGGAGATCTGAAAAACTTAAAGCTTCAGTTAAATGACATCATCAATAAGCAAACGCAATTCCAAATACAAAAACTTCGACTCGAAAACTTTGATAACTCAAAGTAAATTTTTAGCTAATCAGCTTAAAATTAATAAAGAAAAATCAACAATTACATCTATTATAGACCACACAGGAAATGTCACTCACGACCCGGTTAGAATCAATAAAACGTTTAAAGATTTTTATAAAAACTTGTACACATCACAGGTCAATCCATAAGAGCAAAGTATTAACTCATTTCTTAATAATGTAACTCTACCCAGATTAAATGAGGGCGTAAAAATTATTTGCAAAGCACTCGCACAGAGAATAGAAAAAATCACTCCTTATATAATTCATCATGATAAAACTGGATTTATTAAAGGTAGACACTCAAGTGATAATGTCCAGAGACTTGTAAACATAATAGATTTTGTCACTATTAAAAACCAGGAAACAACCATACTCTTGTTGGATGCTGAAAAAGCTTTTGACATAGAAAACTGAAAGTTCCTCATTGCTGCCCTCCATAAATTTGGGTTTGGGGAATCCTTCGTTGATTGGATTAAAATATTATATCATAACCCAAATGCATCAGTCAGAACCAACAAACAGACTTCTGACAGATTTTTTCTTGGTAGAGGGACCAGACAGGGTTGTCCACTCTCCCCCTCTCTTTTTGCTATATTTATTGAACCTTTGGCTGCAACAATAAGACAACGTGAGAGCATTAAAGGAATTACAACAAAATACAGTAATCCTAAAATTAGTCTTTATGCTGATGACATATTACTTTTTCTAAACAATTCACATTCCATTAGTGAAACAACAGCAATTATTAGTGAATTTTCCTCTATCTCAGATTACTCAATTAACTGGAACAAATCAGTTTTATTGTCACTGAATGGTAATGCCGAGCAAATGGCCTCAATCCCAGTCAAATCAGGCAATATCAAATATCTAGGTATTTATTTCTCCTCGAAACTGTCAGAACTGGTGCAACTAAACTACACCCCATTACTGAAAAGTATACAGGATGATCTAACCCGCTGGGTCAACCTGCCTCTGTCACTCATGGGTAAGATAGCCACAGTAAAAATGAACATTTTACCCAAAGTTAATTATCTGTTCTCAATGATCCCCACACAACCACCACTAAAATGGTTCAAAACATTAGATTCAGCCATATCCAGCTTCTTATGGAACAATAAACCTGCAAGAATTAGTCTAAAAACTTTAAAATCTAGAAAAAGCTGTGGAGGCTTAGAATTACATAACTTCCACAACTATTTTCTTGCCAACAGACTGCAGTACATCTTAAGATGGATAAAAAACAACCCAGAAACCAACCCATGGATGGATCTGGAACAGGCATTTTGTGGAAAGATTAACTTGTCAGATCTACCTTTTATAAGCCCAAAAATAAAAAAAACTCGACTGCTACCAAAGTAGTAATATAAATACTACTTTAACAGCCTGGTGGGATTTTCTTAAAATGTCAAAGTCTTCACTACTACCATGCAAAATGACACCCATCTGGAACAATCCAGACTTCCTGATAAATAAAAATGTTGCACTTCCCTGCTTGGCAAGCAGGGAGCATAATACTACTAGAGCACTTAATTACAGACGGAAGATTCATAACACACCAAGAACTACAAGAAAAACATGGAATAAATAATTTCTTGGAATATCAGCAACTTAAATCTGTAATCACTAAAACATTTAAATCCAGTGACAATGACTTAAAATTACCAGAACTAGTTACCTCTGTGATTAATTTTTCATTGAATAAAACTCTCTCCAAAATATACAAACTCTTATGCAAATTAGATAACGAAGTCTCAATCCCAACAACTAAATGGGATGCAGACTTAGGCAGAAGTACAGACACAAGTTTCTGGTCAGAAATTTGTCTAAATACCTTTAAACTAACAAAAAGTCCAAACCTACAATAAATCAAATTTAAAACTCTTCACAGAATTTACTATACTGGACAGAGGATGTTCAAGATGGGTCTCAAAAACTCAGACATTTGTGAGCATTGTGATAGTAATTTACCCGACAACTATATGCATGCTCTATGGTTCTGTACACCTGTCCAGGCTCTCTGGCAACAGGTATGTGTTGATTTATCAGTCTGGCTTAAGGTTTCAATCACAGCCTCACCTTCACTTTGTGTGCTGGGTGACATGAGTGCCATCGACACAAAGGGAAGTTTAGCATCTATAATCTTCATAACTCTTTGTATAGCAAAAAAGACAATCTTATTAAACTGGAAAAACAAGAAAAATATTAGTGTAAGTCATTACAGGAATCTGCTATTGGATCATATCAGCTTGGAAAAAATGTCAATTAAGAGTTTAAATAACTTGAAAGGAATTCGGGCTCTCTAGTCTCCCATAGCTAATGTATAACTTCCTCATACGACCACTTATTAGGTTGGAGGGGGGGGCGTGCTTGCGGAATACCTTGTGGGGCCGAGCCACTTGGCAGTGGTCCCCCCTCCCATGGTCTCCGCACATTTTCGCCAGGCTATGTACTCCTTCGGGGACCCCCACTTCTCTTGGTCATCCCTCCTATAGGTGGGGGTAGCTGACCCCCGCCGTGCTCTCTTCTGGATCTCCGCAACTGCCTGGAGCTTCGGAGTGGGTCTCCCCTGGGGGGCCCTGGCTCGTACCCAGGGCTGGGGTGGGTTAATGCTCAGAACTCCTGGGTGGTGGTGGGCGGCCTGTCTGGGGTGGTGGTGGGCGGCCAGTCTGGGGTGGTGGGGCTCTCGGGGTGGGGCCCCGCGCTGGGCCGCCTGGCGCGGTGGGAGGGCTGCTCTCCTGGCTGTCCTGGGCCTTGCGCTCTGCGCTTCCGTGCATCACCGTGCCCGGGTGTTCAGGGCCCATGTGGTGGTCTTGCGGCCCTGGTCTGGGGGCTTGGCCGGGCTGCCTGGCGGGTGGATCTCCTCCGTTGACCCCACAGTATGGGTGCGGGAGCGGGCTGAGAGGAGAAAATTTTACAGATTGACCTGTTTTTGTCCTAGTTTTTTATCTGTTTAGTTGTGAGTTCCTGCAACAAATGTAAATGTGAGAATGATCTACATCTTCTAAGTAGAAATCATAATGAAAAGCCATAATGGAAATTTTGGGCTAAAACCTTTCTTGTGCCAGAATCGTGTGCAGACATTGTCAGATGTTAGTCCTGGTTTTCAGCCAAATGGTGAATGATGGAGACAGACTCAGGTCTTCAGCTCGATTGATTTAGAGCTTTTTATCTGGGAAGCTTTCTCGAGAATTGTACTTTCTATCTGGTTTCATCAGATCAGAGAGGATCCAACTTTAGGCAACTTTTTGAAGAGCAGAAAGTATTTCCTGGGTCTCACAGCTCCTGAGCCCTTTCTAGGACCTATGTTGCTCCAGTCTTCTTCTTTGCTTCAAACAGAGGTTTCTCTGTTCCAGCGGTTGATGTTCTGCAGCATTAGAACATGGTTCTGTCTCGTCTCTGTTTTTGCAGTGGAGAAAGAGAGAAAGAACACTGCAACCTGATCTGAGACAACTCCCCCCTGAACTCAGCCCCTGAACATGTGGAGGTTGGTCAGACAAAATCTTCAGACTAAAGCATCCAGTTCTGTCTTCTAAGGTTTCTGTCCAGACTCTAAAGCAACAGGAGTGACAGCAAAACATCTGTGAGGAACATGATTCTGATCTCCAGTAGTGTGGGAGCTGCAGTAGGAGATGCAGCTCCAATCTCAAGGATTATTTTACCCCAAACTTTGAAACTTCATAGTTTACTGTTAAAAAGGCGACTTTTTTGGGCCAAGCCTTTCAAAGTTACCTGCTTGAAAGCAGGTCAGTGGAGGCTTTGTGTCTTAAGGTGACGGTTAGAGAGGCGGTTGTGAGGGTCTTCTGACTGAGTCATGCAGCTGCTCCTCCTCTCTATTTAGGCCATGCAAACCCAATCCTGCTCCTCCGCCTCTAATGTCCTCCTCCTCTCCTCTGCTGCCTTCAGGACTCATTTGTCTTTCTGGCCTGATTATTTCAGGCTGGTTCTTGTGCTGCTTCCAGTTGCTTTAACAAACCTAGCGAGTCCTCCATGTGGTTCTGGCCAGAACCCTAAATCTATTTTACTCAGGAAGGAATCGTCACTGCTCCTTTAAGACATAGCCATATTCAGATGTGTTTCAATAAAAGTATTCATGATTTCAACTATCCCAGAAAAAAACCTGAGTTTGTCTTCAAATTCCCTTCAAAAATACTTATTACGGCTTCCTTAAAATGGCCATTAATTGCTAAAATGTGTAAAAGCTGATGCCTTTGATTCTCCTAGAAAACAGCTCAATTGAAATGTTCTTTTTACTCCCACGGTAACCTGAATAAAAGCATCATTGTAGCTCATGACTTCCTCCCAAAGCACCGACGTTTGAACCCATTAAAGCTTTTCCTGCAAAGTGTCAGAGGGTTTTTGTGAGGAGGCCTTAGAGCAACAAACGTCTGTTCTGATCTTTGAAAGTCATGTTTGCTTGTCCTTCTAAACACTCCAGTTTATTGAAACTGTGTTTCAATGACATTGTGTTTTACATAAAAGCAGTCGCAAACAAACAATAAGTCAGAGGAATGACATTCTCACAGCATAATTCATGTGTGAAGTGAAGACTTAAACATTTGGCTCATTTTAATTAAGTATGTTTATTTACCAATTACTTTTGGTTCTTTGGTTTCAAAGAGAAAACATTAAGAAGAGTATCAGCATTAGTATTTTTGTCTGTCATTAATCCATGACAATGATAAGCACCAGTGCTGAGAATTTTCCTTTAAAAAAGTAATTTGTTATAGTTACTAGTTACGTTGACCAAAAGTAATTGAGTTAGTAACTCAGTTACTGCATCTTAAAAGTCATTCATTACTCAGCGAAGAAACTACTCCAGTTACTTTGCCAGTTAACATCCGGCTATAAAGTTAAGGTTTTTCCTCTGCTGCCCACAAACATGAAAAAGCATTCAAATGCAATCATTTCATTAAAGTGACACTTCTAATATACTGGTTTAGATCTGCCAATGAAATGATATTTTATTACAATAGAGAGAGAGCATTGAAGTGTAGAACTGTAACAATTTCTTCCTAATCCCGGCCACTCCTGGACAGGTCGCCAGTCTGTCCCAGAGAATTTTTCAGAATTATCACACAAAAACACAGCAACAAGCTATGTATATATAAATATTAACATTTACTTTACCTAAACTGAAGATAAAAGTTTCAAGTATCAACTTCTTTTAGTTTCCTAACTTTTGTTTAAACAAACAAAATAGTATCAATCACAGTAATGGAGGGAAAATGGAAATCCATCAACAAGAATAATGAACAATAATGAAGTAGCACTAAGTCTCTGCTACACTTAAGTCATTTTTTTTCTATTGCATCTGAACCTGAACTTTAACATTCTTATTTAGAATTATTACACATCAAAACTGCAACAAGAAAAATACAAATAAGATTCACTTTACATGAGGAGGAAAACTAATTTTGCACAAAAATCCTGGTAAAAGGAAATTGGTGATCCAGACCAATCATGATCTTGAATGGGGCCCTCATGCGACCACATATTAGGGTGATGAGGGTGTGGGGGTCAGCCTGCGATGCAACTCTGGGGTGGAGCTGCTTGGCAGCAGCCCCCCTTGGTTGCCGTATGGATTCAGGATCCTCCCCGTTCGTTTTTAATTTCACCCTGGAAGACGGGGTGCTTGAACATTACTACCAACAATCAGGAGATGTCGTCTTAGTGCCTTAACATCCAATTTTAACTCCACACACACACATTATCAGAGGAAGGTGGGATCTGATCTTCTGTCCCCTACACCATCCCTGGTGGGGGGAACCCGGTGGCCCTCTCTCCTGGGGAGACGGATCACATCACACCTGAGCCTGGGGGTGTAGTGTCCCTGTGGTGCTGGTTCTTGTACTTTGCCCTAAACGATGGGCTTCTCCAAAATTCCAACAGCCGGTGAACATAGTCGGCACATGTTCACAGCCCTTTTGGGTCCTCCTCCTGGATGGGTGGCCCCTGCCTAGGTCTCTCCTTGACCTCCTGTGGGGTGGGCGGATGGTCGCCTGGAGCATGGAGCGAGTCTCCCTTGGGGGACCCTGGGTGTGCCTGGGGTTGGGGGATACCTAGAAGGAGGGTCTAAGTGCAGGGATGCCAGTTCAGCTCAGTCTGTTTAGTTTAGTTTAGGAAGCAGCTTTTGTTTGTATGTTGTATGCCGGAGTGAAGCCCATTGAGACATCTATCGTGATATTGGGCTTTATAAATGAAATTGAATTGAATAATTCAGAAGTAATAGTAATGCAGTTATACTTTAATTACTCCCAACACTGAGAAGCAGTCACTCTGAAGAAGAAGAAAAAGACAATAAAAATAGCTAAAAAGGATAAAAACAAACAATTAAACGTAATAAAAACATGAGTGTGATGAATAAAAAGGCTAAAAATAACATAAATAGGAAAATAGCAAAACAGCAAAACAAATAAATGTTCTGTCAGCAAAGACCGTTATGAAACTGTATGGCAGCCGTAACAAAGGATGTCCTGAACCTGTTCGTTCTGCAGCGCAGTGAGATGAACTTCTCTCTGCGACTGCTTCTCTGATAGCCCAGTGTCGCGTGCAGCAGTTTCTTTTGTTTTTAAGAATAAAAACAAAAGCAAAAAGCCATCACTGAAAGAACCTCGCCGCCCACTTCTACCTGAAGAAGGAAGTCTTTCTGAAACATCCTGGATTCTGAGGGAACTAAAGATGACTGATTACTTTTTACATGTTCTATTTAGAGGAGTCAAATGTTTTCATTTCAAGTATTACATTTGTACGTGGACATGCTTTGGTCCCGTTTTTCTAATTCTTTGATTATCATCTGCTTTGACTTAGAATGACTTTCCTATGTGTCTACGTCGCCTTAATGCAAATGTCCATAACTATGCTGTAATCTTTACTTTTAAAGCTCAACTTTGAACTTTTTCATCAGAATCACATGGTTCAAACAAATAGAGGTGTGCACCATACATGAAGACCACAAACCCGAACATCCCATCGTAGCAGGAACCACACCGCGTGTTTCATGTCTAAAACTCCTTGAAAGCCTGTAGTCTGCTGTTGCTGTGGTGACGAGTAAGGAAGGGACACCAGGGAGAACTACTGCAGGTTCTGTGAGGAGCCCACATGCTCCGGCTGTGGAAGATCATTCTGTTGGAATGGAGGGGGCTCCCACCTGGTGATCTGAAAGCAGACTGTGACAATGAGGTCCAAAGGTGTCCGGATTGGATCCCTGCCCATCTCTGCTGCCCTGGCAGCAGCAGGAAGAAGGACCAACACCACCAACCCGCCACTCAAGTCAAGAGGAAACCTCTTGGGGTGGGGGTGGGGTTGTTCTTACCAATCTGACTCCATTTTTCAGACACATCTCCAGGGAAGAAGGTGCTTTAACCCAACCTGCAGGCTTCAGATGGCTGATCCAACAAACCAAGAAGTGATGAAAACTAAAAACAGAACCAAGCAAAAGATGTGAAGACAAGAGAATCTGATCAAGAAAAGCAAAGGACATGAGAAAAACCAGCAGGAACTGCCGACTCACTGTAAACTGAAGGGGGTGGGGGGCAGCAACTGAATTATTCTAAGAAATACAGATATCGGCCTCATGAACCAGCTGGGGAGTGCAGCCTTTAGCAGAACATTACAGGTTTGATGCTTTCAGAAACCTGCTGTCGCTCAAGCATTGAAATTCATTCCCACGTTCAAAGAGTTTTACAATGACCTTTAATGACCAACAATGATGACCTTATGCTGCCACACCTACAGTTCCATTGCATTAAAATGAAGTCAAGTTCTAGTTCAATAGTCTTTCTAACAGTCTAGTTCAAAAGTTTAATTTAATCCTCTTCTTTTTCTTTTAGCTTTTCCCTTCAGGGGTCACCACAGCGAATCAGCTTCCTCCATCTAACCCTGTCTTCTTCCTCTGCATCATGTCCACTAACTCTCTGCCTTTTCCTGTCATACTTCCAACATTCAGAGTCCCTACTCTCAGTCCAACACTCATGACTTTCCTCTTCTCTCTCTTCCTATGAACATGCTTTCCTCCTCTCCTTCTACGACCAGCAGTAGTACAATTTCCACCGGCACCCTGTCGGTGAACAGCACCGATGGCAGTTGTTGTTAACCCGGGCCTCGACCAATCCGGCATGGATATCATAGATCTGATTCACATATTTGGTTTGGCAAATATTTGATGTTTAGTTCCCTTCCTGACACAACCCTCAGTTTTTATCCGGGCTTTGGACCGGTACTATGAGGCTCTTGGGTCCCCTCTTGGCTACATTCAGAAGTTTAGACTTAATCTAATGTTTCATTTAATGTTAAAGTCCACTCAGATGAACCAAAGTTCAACTTTTTGATCCTTCAGACGTGTCATTAGAGTTGTGAAAACACTGAAAAAGGAGCAGAAACTTAATCTGGAAATCAAATCCATTTCTATGTGAAAAGTTTAAAGGAGTTTGTAAAATCACAGATTTTTTTAAATCATCGTGAGGGCAGATCTCTAACAGTTTGGATCAGCGTCGGATCACAGTAACAAAGGTCCAATGGATCAACTTTTAGAATTAGTTTAGTCACAGTTAGAAATTGTAGAACTATGAAGAAAGCAACGGAGACAAAGGCCCAGATGAGCAATAGTTCCCTGTTCCTCCTGAGTGTGTTGTGAGTGTTTCAGCAGAGCAACAAGGTTATCACTTACAGCTCCTTATGAGAGCTGAAGTTCAACAGTGGATTGAAAAATGTGCTCTTATTGTTTACTTTCAAAGTCTGTGACTCACTTTGATTTTTATCCCAAAACAAGAAAATATTCAACCACGTGCTTCTGTCTTTTGTGCTCAAAATGAGGCGTACAAAAGCTTAGTTGAATTTAATGGAGGATTCCACCTTTATCAATGGTGAAGCACAGAGGTGGGAGCATCAGGTACTGAAGTCTTCCCTTCCACTGATACAGACAGGCTTTTACACTTACCTGCCAATCAAGCCCATTTGAACCATTGTTGGGGTCGTGGTGCCTGAGGTCCAGGTGTGCAGCATCTGCTTTTGTTGTCACTGTGCAAAAAAGCTGTGTTTCAAAAATATTCCTTTAATTTGTATTTGGTATCCCACAGAAAAGCTGCATGTGTGGTCCTCGTCAGGGTCAGCTGTGCTTCAGTGGGTTCCTGTAGGCATGCACGTCCTGAGCTCTGCAGATGCATGTCCTGTATGCATTCCAGTCCACCAGCTGTTTGCTCGTTGTGTGTCTGGTGTTTGCTGGTGTTTGTGCAGCATGTTTTCCTGCAAGTAGTGACTGACGCCTCTCACTGGTCCCAGGTACTCCTTTCAGGACGAGGAGGACATGTTCATGGTGGTCGACCTGTTGCTTGGTGGAGACCTGCGCTACCACCTGCAGCAGAACGTGCAGTTCAGCGAGGACGCTGTCAAACTCTACATATGTGAGATGACCCTGGCTCTGGACTACCTGCAGAGTCAGCACATCATCCACAGGTCTGTGTTTCTCTGGTTTCATGACCTTTCAGTGACCTGCAGTTTCTCTCAGAACTGGAGATGGAGCCGTTGATGCTGCAGTTTATGATCAGCCGTCACCTTCACACCCTGACAGTGCAGCTGCTCTAAATGGTGACTTCCTGAGCAGCAGAACCAGCCACCTCGGTTGCCTGGTGTCTCCCAGTCCATCTCCAGAACATTCCGATGCGAATTGAATCATCACCTGTGTGCAGAATCCCTCCTTCACGTGAAGTCCTGACACCCTCCCCGAGTTATAAATCCTGAAGGAGTTCGATTCTACCAGCAATAATGTTCGACTTCTGGACTAACTTTTGTCTACAGACAGACATGGGGCAGATTCACCATTCATCAATGCCCCCAAAAGAGAAGACATCCACCATAAACTGGATAAAAGAGGAGCCTTTTAGCCAAACACGCTCATGATGTTGTGAACACATTCAAAACATGAATAAAATGAAATGAACAGAATTCTTAGAATACAGTAACACAAACTAAAAATGTAGAACGGCTTTTTAAGACTTAGATAATGCTGCTCTCTAATCCTGATGCTCCTACAGCAGTTTCCCAAGCCTGGTCCTCAGGGAACACCGTCTGCTGCTTTTTCTATCCTAACCAGATCAAGCACACCTGCCTTTGACTGCTGCCCTCATCAGGCTTCTGCAGAACTTGATGATGAGCTGAATCAGGTTCAAGCAGTGCAACAAGGAGAACATAAAGAATAATGAGCCGTAAAGACCATGGAAACACTACAGAAACTCTGCACATAGTCAGAGAGAATCTGCACTCATTCTGGAAAAAAGTTACAAGTTAAAAAAACGATTTAAAAAAGCCCTTTTTTCATGCCCCCCCACCATCCACCACGCATTTTTCTCAACTTTTTTTGTCACATCACAGCCCCTGTAGGTGGCGGTTAGAACTGCAGGTTCTTCTTGACTCCTGACGTTTAGATAAACTGGACGTGGGGGGGCTCCCTGCTAAGGTCACAGTGAACTTTGGAAGGGCAGGTTGGATGAACCTCTGGGGTCTGAGGGTTTGATGTCAGCTGCTTCTTCATGCAGTTTTGCAAATGTGCGTCTGTGTCTATTTTTAGCTCCTCAGACGGAGTCCATGCCATACGCAGCCCTACGTGTGGCAGCAGCCTGGCAGCGGGAGTGACTGCAGAGGATTTCAGAGCTCAGTCAGGAGCTGCTGAGGACCGCTGCAGTGCTGGAGCATGCATCCATGCACTCACTGCATGTGGAAACAGTCTGCAGCTGCGCACATGCACAGCTTCCTGTTTGCTTTCCTATCCTTGGGGTTTGTTGACAGACGTCTGAAAACTGAATCTGCTGTCAGAGTTGTAATCCAATTCCTCTGCACTCCTGCCCGCCCATGCCCCCCAGCCCCAGTGTTCTTCCCCACAACTTTTTTAGAGTATTTTGCAATATTTGTGTTGCACCAACTGCAGGAGGAATGGTCTGTGTGGTCTCCTAGCAACAGTCAGATGTCACCATGCCCAAGGAGGTAATATTAGTCCTGTGGGGAGAAGAGGAGTACAATCAGCTTCTTTCTCCCTCCTCGCCCATTGAGGTCCCTTTAGGTTTGACTCGTCTGCATCTGTTCTGTCTGAAACCGGATAGTGTGAACGTGCCGCTCCTCTGCTTGCTGCCTTTAGCAGAAACAGTTGTAAAAAAGGCAGCTATCCACCTGCATGCATGCCTGCATCTCCCTGCAGCTCCACCTGGCTGTTACCTCTTCCTTCTACTCTTCCAGATTCCCTGTAGAGGATCTTTGCATTGATATTTCATCGAGCAGTATGCATATATGTGTGCACAGGCTGGAGATGCGCTCTGCTCATCTTAACATGCTGCATAATTAAATAAGGCTCTCTGTAATTGCCCATGGAGTGGTGGGAGGGCGGGGTCAGTGCGTGAGTGCTGCTGTGAGATAAGCTGTTAGGAGGCTTTGCTGCAGGAGAAGGGAAGGGGGAATTCAAGCTCGACGTGATGCACTAGCATGCTGGCATCAGCGTGCAGACAAATCCTCCTTCACCTGGAAACATTCTGCACATCTGACCCTGCAGTGGAGATCAGAATCTAAACTCATCCTGAACCTCATTCCGCTTCTCATCACCTATTTTCTAACATTACTAAAAATCATTAATCATTCTGTTAAAATGATGTTTCTTTGTTTGTTTCTTTTACTTGATGCAAAGGTGAGGTTTGAAAATGACATTGAAAGTGAACAGATGTGCGTTTAAGCATTTAAGGGCTCAGGCTCGTGCACACATAGGGCCCAGGGGTGCTTGAACACCTGCCCTTTGTGCCCCATATTAAAAAGTGCCCTAGTCCTTTCTGTGCTTTTTTTTATTAACAAAAATAAATTCCCGTTAGAGTAACATAGAAGAAACAAAACTGTCGGTACAAAAATCCCACGTTATTCTATCGTACCCCTTTTTGTTTGGTGATATGGGGGTTCTGATCTGCCGCTTCTGTCTTTACGGATCTGCTCGGACTCAGAGCCGCCAGGGAGAGAGAGAGAAAGAGAGAGACAGCAAAAAAAAAACTGCCTCATGGAGAAGTGAAGAGACGTGACAGTGAAGTTACTTGAACCTGTGAGTTCTGGTCTAACTAGCTGCTGTCCGCTGATTCAACAAGCTTAAATATGGTTAATATGATGGAAAAAACATTCAATGTTAGTCAAGGAGTCTGTTTTTACTTTTACCAGACATCTGAGCACGGCGCATCAAGTCAACACAGAGTAGATCGTACAGGGACAGGAAGTTAGGAACTTGCTTCTAAATGTTTAAAAGATGCATTTTAGCTGCCCTTTTCTGACTTTGAGCACCTGCGTCCCTGAAAGGGTTTAGTTTAGTGCTGCATATGCTCATAAAGTGCTACTAAAGAAGTGTCTGAATTTCAGAAATGATCCAGGAGTTCAGAGGAAACAGAAACATCAAGTTTGGTTTGAATGGATAGACTGAGGTTGAAGTTTATCTCCAGAAAAACAAACTTTAGAAATACATGGTGG
This sequence comes from Oryzias woworae, assembly GCA_016861445.1. Classification (NCBI taxonomy): domain Eukaryota; kingdom Metazoa; phylum Chordata; class Actinopteri; order Beloniformes; family Adrianichthyidae; genus Oryzias; species Oryzias woworae. The sequence continues at coordinate 26,522 of BOLG01001307.1, forward strand.
AATTATGAATTTCTGCACCTCATAAACCTTGATTTGTTAACATGAATGTCTTTTTTTTTGTTTCAGCATAAGCCTGAAATGTTTCTTCTTCTCTTTCAGAGACGTGAAACCGGACAACATTCTGTTGGACGAACAAGGTTAGAGCAGGAATCTGCAGGATTCTGGCGTTTGTAACTGTTCTCTCTTTACTGGAACGCTGTGGTTCTGATCAAACCTGTTCTCCTGTATCATGAAAGCTTTCCTCTCATTCACAGATCTGAGAACAAAATGACCCAATGAGTGAAAACAAAAGGTCAAAACAAATGTCAATGAGCAGAATCAGAACCAGCATTCATCCAGGTCCATTGACTGCTCAATCAGGCAGAAGTTCTAGCAGTCTCCCTTTTCCAGGGTCCAGAACTGAAGGAAAATCTGTCTTCTCTGCCCAGATCCTCCATAGCTTTGCTTTGCATCAGTCCGGGGGTCTCCTTGATTGAGTATAAATTGATTGGAGCGATCTGATTGGATCAGGACAGACGTGGAAGCGTCCTCTGCAGGCTTCTTTTTCTTTGCTTCACAAATGAACACTTTTGTGCCGGTTGTCTTGATCTTTTATATAATATTAGTTAAGTATTTGGAAACATTTAAACGTGTTTAAAGTTCAGTGACACAAATCTTTAAAGACAGTTTGGAAATTGTCTCCTAAAAAGCATGACACACTTTTCCCCCAAAAATGTCCGATTTATCAGACAGCAGGAGAAGAAAGCCCTTTATGAAGGTCTCCAAGCTTTGGAAATCAAACTGAAAGACTCAGCTTCTTTACTTTCTGTTCAGAAAAGAGAGTTTTTTCACAAACTCCCGATCCACATGAAGCCTCTTTGTGTCCCTATAAATGGGATTTCTCCTCAAACATCAAACACATTTCGTTCAGATCCTCACTGCCATCTCTGTCTTTCATCTCCTCTTCAGATGAAGCTGCTGTTGATAAAACACTTACGCTGAATATGTGACGACTCTCTTCTCTGCGTGTTATCATTTCTGCTCACTAAAAAACACTCCCGTCTCTCGCGTCGTGCTTTCTTCATCCTTGACTTCCTTTGTGCAAAGAAGAAACTTCCATAATAATCAAATTAAGTGTGATTTAATGCAAGCGCAGAGCTGAGCGCCCATCGCAGGACAAATGTGCAGCCTCCCCATGAGTCACAGCAGCACTAATGAGGCTGCAGGAGTCAGGCGCGCCGGATTGATGCTCAGAATAATGACAGCAGACTGATCCAGTTCACTGAAGCATCACCGGCGCTCTGTTTCCGGTTTACACGCTGAAAGTTTCCAACTAACACTGTGGATCCTTGTCTCTTCCTCAGGTCACGCTCATCTGACAGACTTCAACATCGCCACCATCATAAAGGACGGAGAGAGAGCCACAGCGTTGGCTGGAACCAAGCCTTATATGGGTAAATGCAGCCCGCGAACGTCTACTGTTTTTCATTGCCAATCATGTGGCAACGCTGCCAGGATTCTGGTTGAAGAATCGGAAGAAGAAAGAAACGGAGTATTGGAGCCAGCATAAAAATAAATAATACATACATTTATGAGGAAAAAAGCTGTCATTTCGTAAAGAAAAGACCATGCTTTTTTAAAAATATAGTTGCTTGTATAAGCCTCCATCCACAATCTTCTTCTCAAGAGGCCTTCAAATTCTTCTATATATCTTCTGTAAACTCTTATAATTATAATAAAACAAGGTTGACTCGTTAAAAGTCTTAGTGTTTTCTTATTAGTGAAGCCGAAGCTGAAGGAATGAATCATCATAAGGCTTCTTTTTTTGTTGTTTCTGTTTTTCTTAGTAAACAGACATTTTTAATAAATGTATGACTTCATTGTCATCAATTCTGAATCTTAAACTTACAAAATTATAACTATAGTATTTTAAAGTGTTGACATTCATAATTCAAAATGTTTATTCTCGTAAAGTTACAACTTTTTCCCCATAATTTTGTGACTTTAGTCTTATAAATGAATGCATTTATTTTTATGGTGGTCCCAATAGTCCGTCATATTTCTCTGACCAGACTGTCAGAGAAGTTCCCGCTCCAAACACCACTACTGCTTCTTTTGCAGCCCCAGAGATCTTCCAGTCTTTCATAAGTGGAGGTTCAGGCTACGCTTTTGAAGTAGACTGGTGGTCATTGGGGGTGACGGCCTTTGAGGTCCTTCGTGGATGGGTAAGGCTTTGTTACCCTTCTAGTCTGACAGTCTTCAGACAGAAAAATCCAACTTTTCTTGGAGCCTCACCGCTGTCCTTCTCTCCCAGAGGCCTTACGACATCCACGCCAGCAACTCTGTGGAGTCCCTGATCCAGCTCTTCAGCACAGTCAGTGTGCACTACAGCCCCTCCTGGCCCAAAGAGATGGTTTCTCTGTTAAGAAAGGTGAGGTGGACCTGCAGGGCTGAGCTAAAAGGCTGAGTCTTCATTAACTTCAAACACTTGCCAAAGGTGACCATAAAACCAGCACGAAGAGATGGATTTGTTTCTCACCACGGATCCTGGAGCATCCATTACTCCAGCACATGCTTCTCAGTATAAACAATCAGCTCAGTTGCATTCTCTTTGTTAAGCTTGATCCAATCCTCTTTAAAAACTGTCATCTTTAGACTTGTTTTGTGTTTCATCACAAATTTAATATAAATCCACTGTTTAGGCGCTGATCTGAAGCCACTTTTGAAACCCCATAGCTGTTGCCATTTTTAACCTGTATGACATCATCAAATGTCTGTAGATGGGCGGGGACAAAGGAGCCTGTTTGTTTTCTGAACAAGCCAAGTGTGGTCAACTTTGGTGAAATGCCAAAGTTGTCAACAATTCTCCTTCATGAAGTAGTCGTAATGGACATGACACCAACCACAGCTCGATTCTGCTGTGACACGTTCATTGGAGTAAACTTACATGCCTTGAAGGGTAAGCCCCTAGTGGTTACCAAATGAAGTGCAGGCAGCCTCAGATTAGTTTTCTGTTCAGTCTGGAAGTCCAGAAGTGCTTTTACTGCCCTCACTGAGAAACGGGAAGTTGGTTTAGGTGGGAAAAGGAAAAAACACATTTCTGTCAGAAAACCTGAGACTGTAGAGATCAGGCAGGGAACTGCTCTGGATGGGGGAGTTACAGCCTTTGTGTGGAATAAAATTCATCCCAACAACAAATGTGAGCAAATATTGAGGCTCAGCATGTTCTAAAATCCATTGGACTATCAGGCTACATTGTTCCAGGCGGCCTCCACTGCATGTTTGTGCTGATTTGTTGTCAGAAGAACAAATGAACTTTTGTTGGAGCAGAGGTTGAATACATGTAAAAGATGAAGCCCTGCAGGCACGGAGGTTGCATGTTGTTGTGTGGAGCATGAGGTCTGAGAGAAGCCTTCTCCGCTCCACTGCCCATCCATTACCTGCAGGCAGACCCAGCTGATTCAGAGGAGAGCGCCAACTCATCCTCAGGCCGGAGGAAGAGGAAGCACAGGCAGTCAGAACCTCATCCTCCTCTCCTGTCCAGCGTTCATCCAGAGTGGAAACAAGTATTTCCCCTCAAAAATCCCCTCTTCCATCACAGGTTTGATTCCCTGGATGGACTCTTGTTTGTGCCGACATTGTTGACTGCTTTAGCTGAGTCTGCTGAAGAAGGCAGGTTTCTTCTCTGCTGTTTGCCTCCAAACACTGATGGATGACTTTTCTCCATTAAAAAGGTTTCATTCCTTTTCCCACATGAAAAACAGCTAAGTTTTCTGAGAATAATTTGATTCATCACATCAACAACACAACAACACAAAAGGGACAAAGAAAAATGAGAAAAAGACTTCGTCCAGATGCCTTAAACACCTTCAAACAGCCGCTCTCACTGTTCATCCATCCAAACCAGGCCTTGTGTTGTAGCTGACATATTCAGACATATCTTCACAAAAGCTGGGTTGATTTTAGCATGGAAAGATTTGGAAACTATCGTGGTGATGACAGAGCATTCACAGAAAACACAGATGTTTTTCACCCTGAAAGCTCACCTGCACCATCTGAGCATGAATATGTGGATTTTCTGTTGGTTTGCAGAAAGACGAAGTGTTGGAGAAGTCTGAAGATGCTCCTCAGCTGAGCTTTTTGTTCATAAGATGCATTTTATTGTAATGTTTGTCAGAGGAGAGGGCTGCACGGTGGGATAGCGGTTATCTTTCTCATCTCACAGTGAGAAGGTCCTGGTTCAGATCTTTGCTGTATGCGGTTGCATGTTCTCCTCATGAATGTGTGGGTTTTCTCTGGTGCTCTGGTTTCCTCCCACAGCCCAAAAACATGCTTCATAGGTTGAGTGGTGACTCCAAGTTGCCCTTTAGGTGTGAAGATAAAGGTGTGTGATTGTGTGTCCCTACAACATTCTGACACCAGTTAGGGTGAACCTCACCTTCACTCAACAGTAGCTATGATAGGCTCCAGCAATTCCATGACCTCTGAAAGGGATTAAGCGAGTTAAGGACATGGATGGATGGGATCGTACTGATTAAGCATGGATGTTTTGTCCCCCCTCCCTTGCAGCTGCTGACCGTAAACCCAGAACATCGCTTCTCCAGCCTGTCCGACATACAGGCATCTCCGTACCTCGCTGACATCAACTGGGACGCCGTGTACGAGAAGAAGATGGTGCCTGGCTTTGTTCCAAACGTTAGTGTGACCCGAGTTGTCTCACATAGACTAAATATTTCAAGCTCTCCTTTGTGGTTGCAGAACATAATGAGCGAGTGTGGCAACTAAATAATGCAAACAGGAAGTGACTGCAGCTCTTCATGGCATCCCTCAGCAATTTGCTCTTACTGTAAATTCCCCCTGGAGCAGGCTTGTCTTCTTCATTGCTCTTTTTCACCCCCTCCCACACACACAGAAAGGTCGCCTCCACTGCGACCCCACCTTTGAGCTGGAGGAGATGATCCTGGAGTCACGTCCTCTCCACAAGAAGAAGAAGAGGCTGGCCAAGAACCGCTCACGAGACAACAGCAAGGATTCACAGTCGGTGGGTGACAGCGTCCTCTCTGGGGCGGAGCCTCAAATAGCAAGCAGGATTGGATCAGAAATGATAAACACATCAATGCAAAGAAGATTCATCTCCACAAAAACAGTTTGTTAAAATACTGCAGTTTGTAGGAATGTTCCAGAGAACACTGGAACATGTCATCTATTCATGACAGAAGAGAAGTTATTGTTATTTCCCTGTACATGTTATTCAAACATGTAGTTGTAATTTAAACATCCCTCCTTCATGGAGGTTTTACTTTTTCCTTTCCCAAAATATTTTTGATGAGTTTTTCCTCAACAAGAAGAAGGGTCTAAGGGCAGGGATTCCAGTTTTGTTTAGTATGTTTAGCCAATAGAGAATCAATATTCAACCTCGTGATATTTGGAAAGAAGGCAGAATGTAAAGAAAGCCAGACCGGACATTTGCACTTCCTGTCTTCTTCCCGTTTGTAAATATTGGTGGAAACTCTGAATCACAGCTTCCTGTCTGAAAGACTGGAAATGAAATTCCTCAGCAACTTGGGCAGTAATGAGAGCAGCCCACCTCTAATGTCATTATGAGATTATTACTGTATGATATTGTTCCGATTAAAATGATTCCAGCAACACAAGAGGATTTTCTGATTCCTGCTCTGAGCGGCGTGATCGGCTTGATGTGGCGCAGCATGGGCACCGTGCTCAGAGGGCCCCTCAGCTGCTGCAGCTGATGGGCAGAGGTCCTGCTCCAGGAGACGCTGCATTGTTCCTGAGATCATTCAGTTATCAGGTTTTCCTCCTCATGCTCCCAAGTGCTGCTGGGATACGTGCTTCTGTTTCAGCCCGCAAACAGGTTATGACGAGAGAATAAGGCAGGAAAAGACGCTGGAGGTCACGCAGCTGCCCTGTGCCCCCGTGGTGCTGATGCTCAGTGGGTTGGTGTGTAAAAGCCTGTTGTGTGTTTGACTGCAGGAGAACGACTACCTCCAGGAGTGCCTTGAAGCCCTGCAGCAGGAGTTCATGATTTTCAACCGTGAAAAGTAAGAAGACACGAAAGCAGCAGCTAGAAGCTGCAGCCCTCACAACTTCATCCACTCAGACGCTTTCACTGCTTCATGTTTCATCCGCATCTTGAAGTCCCTGAGATCTCCTGGATTTGGCTGCTGCCAGACACTGTGAAGGCATCAGCCTGCATGCTGCAACGCCATGCCACAGTCTGTTGGAGAGCGCTGAATGTCATAAACATGAAGGCTATAAATCATTCTGAGGGTTTCTTCTCTGTTGTGTTGGGGGGGCTCAGCACTGCACTCGCCTCATTCATTATTGAGCAGGTCCTGCCACTGCAGTGTAACTGATATCCTTCTGTGTGGAACGGGGCTGATTATATCCTACAGCTCTAATTAATGAGTCTCTGCCTCCGTTTCTGATGAAGGAGGCTCAGACAGAAGATCTTAGCAAAGTGCTTTTGTCAGAATCGGCTTTTTTAATTCAAGCAGAAAAAATGCTGAGTCATCAGATGTGGGTTTTTTATTGTGTGTTTCTGCATCTGTTTGAGGTTGAAACGGCGTCAGGAGGAGGATCACTTAGAGGCTGCGGGCGACGACGCCAGCGGAGACGGCGACACTGAGGCAGAAGCTGCAGTCACAGACGAGGACGCGGCAGAACCTGAAGCAGAACCAGAACCCAGTCTAGAACCGGAGTCCTCTTCCAAACTGAGCATGTGTGGCTCCGTGTGCTCATCCTCCGGCAGCTGCTAGCACCGCGCCCACCCCCGCGGGCCCTCGCTCAGTTGGTCCTCTGCTGTAGCTGGGGGTGCAGGACTGTCACTATGGGTGGGGGCCCTCCCAGCAGGCGGTTCCTTCCTTCTGATGTAGCATCCCTCCGGTTAGGCATAAATGAACCGTAGCTTGCTGACCCCCACCCCACCCCCTCAACATGAAGCTCTAACCTCTATGCAATGCAAAATCTCCCCATGAAAGATAAGGTATGGGGGGGGGTCACAGGCTCCACGGCATGATGACATCCTGAGCAACAGACAGTTCTGGTGGAATGCCCCCCCTCCATCGTCTTCTCCAAATCTGAATTATTGAGCACATGACGGCGCTCTCAGCCGTCTTCACTTCCCCCTTGCGCTCTGTCATGTGACTTGCGCCCTCATTCTGGTTAGCTGTGGCCCCCTTTCCTGTGGAGCCCCCTCCCGGCCTGCAGTTCCTGAGTGTTCCTGGCTGGTTTGGTGTCGTGAAGCTGTTTGGAGTCGTGCCTGATAATCAGTATTTGTTGTAGCCATGGATGGGTCCGGATGTTGGTCTGATTGTGCTGTCGGTGTTCAGGAAGTTCCCTGCTCCCGGTCTCTCCAGGGGACTCCATCCACCAGAGTCAGAGTCTGGAATGCTCGGAGAGCTTTGGCCACAAAAACTGCGTCTCTGTTCCTTAGAAATGGATTTAAAGCTGCTTGAATAGCCTTTGTCCCATTAAGAGCTTGCTTAGGACCGACCCCGCCCTCGTAAAGCTTTGGGGCCATATTTATACCTGTAGCTCCATTGGTACTTCAGACGATATAGCTGAGCTAGCATTTGACTGTCATCATTATATTGGCTTAATTAAGGTGGTGCATTAATCTCAGTCTTAAATACAGGGAAAATGTAGCAGAACGCCACCTTAAGACCCTAACAAAGTGACCACCGTGTGAACAGCAGACAGCGTAGGTAGAGCCGCCACAGTTTTATGTGGGACACCAAGCTCCCTCATTCTGCTCTTTTTCCAAGTGTGCAGGCACAACTTGTTGGCAAAATATGCCAAAGCTTTTCTACCATTTGCATAACCATTTCTAAGACGTTGTGAGTGTGTGAGCATGTGTGTGTGTGTGTGTGTGTGTGTGTGTGTGTCTTCATTTCTACAATCAAAATGTGTCATTCGGACTAAAGTGGACCTCCAAGCCGTTGTTGAACTTCCCTTTTTTGCTCTCCAACAGGAAGACTGATGCCACTCTGAGTTAAGGAGTATGCAGATTGATGTTTTCTGAAAACAGAGCTAAAGGGTTCTGTCAAAGTCCCACAAAGCTTGAAAAAGCCCTAAATCCATAAAGCTCTTTACCACAGACTAGATACTGTTGCACTATTTGGCAAAAAAGCATAGTTTCTTGTGAATTTGGAGGTAAATCTAAACACATAATTATTTATCAGAGGGGACACAGAGTCTTTGATCAAGAAGCGGCGTTATTCCCCACTAATCCTCACTTTGTTTTCAAAATGTGCTTCACCTGCTTGAACAACCACTGAAAGGATTGGGACCTGGGGCATAAAATCACAGCTGGTGAGAGTTTGATCAAGTCTATATGCAATGTGTCTGCGGCACCAGAAACCTCAACATTGACTTCCACACCGTTGGCGCTAGGAAAGGAAACGTCTGCCACAAACCCGTACGAATCCGTCAGAAGAAAGCCTTCAGCTGGGTCAGTACGATTTCATTATGCTGGAAAAGATTTCGTATTCATTCCTCCAGCTCTGGCTCCTGCACTGCAGAGTTGCAAGTTACTATTTTCACAGGGATGGCGGCAGCGCCATGAGTCAGCACACGCTGCACATTTATGCCTCTCACACCAGAACTGGCCTTTTCAAGCTGACAGGATAAGATTCCCCCTAAATTCTGCAGAGCTTTCACTCTTCCTGGTGTGCTGACAGCTGCCAGGCAGCTTGTGATGTTGCTCCTCACCAGGAACACAAAGTGAGCAGGACGATTGCCCGCTGACTCAGCAGTTTTGCAGTCTGCAGCCGTCTCTGGCTGCCTCCTCCTGTATCTGGTTCCCAAGAGTGGGATGAATCTTTTTCAGAGGAACAGCAAATGGGCAGAAGCCTAAAACATGTAGCTGTGTCCGCACACATTACATTACATTCGATTTACAGGCTTTCATGAAGGGTTCTGAAGCTCGCCCAAACATTTTCATGTGTCTGTTTCTCTGCATGGACCTTATCAGTAAAAGCCTAGAGCTTGAGCCTTCTTCTGGCTGATGTGTGCATGCACAAGCTTTGAGTTGTACTTCCAGAACCACCCTGGCCTGCAGGACAGTTCTGGACAAGGAGTGTTGTACAGATCATATAATCCCAGTGTTACATGGACAGCATGATCGTTTAAGATGAAACAGTATCTCTTGGCATCCCGTAGGTTGTCTTAACACTCTGTTAAAGTGCAATGCCTCAGACCTGTGTTGATGCGTGGAATGAGGTCAACAGTTGCATTCTTTCTGTGCAGCAAAGGGAAAATACTGGGACATCAGGGAAGCCCCTGCCCCTTTTAAAAAGAGTTTTCTGCCTTATCTGTCATTCCTGTCACTTAGCAGAGGCATGGCGTGTAGATGTAACTAAAAATCTTTGGTTTTAGAGTAAAATAGGTGATTTTTACTTGTTTTTTAGCTTTAGTTTCCAAACCTACTGTTTAGGTGTTTCTTCCTGGACAGTGCTTGCACCCCCCAGTGCGCTTCTTAGTGTTGATGTTCTGAATGCCAGTAGGTGTTTGAAGGTAAACGGCAGCCTTCTGGTGTTTCCAGCAGCAGCTTGTCTCCTCCTTCCGTTTGCAGGAGGAAGCTGAACTCTCTGTCCCTCCTCCTGCTCCTCCTTTTGCCTCCTGTCATCTTGTACTGCAGATTTTTACAGGAAAACACCTTCCTTCCAGATGAAAACTGCTCATAATGTGTTCCTTAACATGCTGCTTGAATTGCTTTGATAAAGAAATAAATCTCCTTCCAGTACTTCTGCCTGTGATTCATTTTTGTAGCTGAGTCTTCTATCAGATCAGATGAGGCACAACAGCAAGAAATACTGTTCAAAAAGCTCATTTTTATTGACAAACTTTCTTCAGACGCACGAAGCACACGCTCAGATTCAGCCCCCTCTTCGTTCATTAGGACTGGCCCCTCTGCTCTGGGTCCTGCAGGATGTCCACCACTGTCTGTCCTGTTTTGTCCAGCAGGGGGCTCCACTGTGTGTCATAGATGGCATCCAGAAGAGCAGCTAGCTCTGCCTCCAGATTCTCCACTGTGCTCTCCATCCTCTGCAGGAGAAATGCTTCACATGTGAATAATTCATTCAAAAGTTGTAGTATAAATAATGAACTTTCCCCTCATCAATTATGCAGTTGTATGAATAAACCAGAAGGCCAAAACTGCTGGGGAGGTGAAGTTCCACTGAGTCTGGGGGTTGTTGTGAGTATTTTGAATAATATTCAGGACTGAAGGGTTGGTGGTTTCATGGAGGGTTAACTCTCACAGATTTTGAAGGTCTGTCAGAGTTTCTTTTTTACATGACCTGCTCTTCCAGGCCCTTTGATTCATTTCATGAACCTTGTGACATTTGGACTAAATCTCTGAGGTGTCTCTGAGACGTGTTCAACCAAAAACAGGGACACCCCGCAGCAGCTCCAAAGTTTGGTGTCATTGAACATTGCTGGTTCTCTCAAACAACCTTTGGAGAAAATACACTCTATAAAGACAGAAAGTTAAAACCTGGAAACAAATGTGAAAAGTGAGAAGAAAAGTAACTCCCACTGGTAGTGACTGATTGAATTGAAAGAGTAAACACGTTAAAACTGAAAAGCTGAACCTTCTCCACTGTATCCATGCGGCTGTGAATATCTGTGTGTTCTTGACAGGAACTTGAACGCGCCGCTCCAGGCTGCAGGTCAGACTGAGGACCTGAAGTAAGAAAACAACCACAAACAACTTTAATGCAGATGAAACACTCCAGAAAACAGACAGGGAACTCAAAGATCTATACTACAAAGATAAGCATCTACACATGTACACACACATCTACACATGTGCACACACATACACATCTACACATGTACACACACATACACATCTACACATGTACACACACATACACACATGTACAAACACATACACATCTACACATGTACATACACATGTACACACACATACACATGAACACACACATACACATGAACACACACATATACATCTACACATGTACACACACATACACATCTACAAATGTACACACACATACACTTCTACACATGTACACACACATACACATCTACAAATGTACACACACATACATACATGTACAAACACATACACATCTACACATGTACATACACATGTACACACACATACACATGAACACACACATACACATGAACACACACATACACATGAACACACACATATACATCTACACATGTACACACAGATACACATCTACACATGTACACACACATACACATCTACAAATGTACACACACATACACTTCTACACATGTACACACACATACAAATCTACAAATGTACACACACATACACACATGTACAAACACATACACATCTACACATGTACATACACATGTACACACACATACACATGAACACACACATACACATCTACACATGTACACACACATACACATCTACACATGTACACACACATCTACACATGTACCCACACATCTACACATGTACACACACATCTACACATGTACACACACATACACATCTACAAATGTACACACACATACACTTCTACACATGTACACACACATACACATCTACAAATGTACACACACATACACACATGTACAAACACATACACATCTACACATGTACATACACATGTACACACACATACACATGAACACACACATACACATGAACACACACATATACATCTACACATGTACACACAGATACACATCTACACATGTACACACACATACACATCTACAAATGTACACACACATACACTTCTACACATGTACACACACATACACATCTACAAATGTACACACACATACACACATGTACAAACACATACACATCTACACATGTACATACACATACACATCTACACATGTACACACACATACACATCTACTCATGTACACACACATACACATCTACACATGTACACACACATCTACACATGTACACACACATACACACATGAACACACACATACACATCTACTCATGTACACACACATACACATCTACTCATGTACACACACATACACATCTACACATGTACACACACATCTACACATGTACACACACATACACACATGAACACACACATACACATCTACTCATGTACACACACATACACATCTACACATGAACACACACATATACATCTACACATGTACACACACATACACATGTACACACAGATACACATCTACACATGTACACACACATACACATCTACACATGAACACACACATATACATCTACACATGTACACACAGATACACATCTACACATGTACACACACATACACATCTACACATGTACACACACATACACATGAACACACACATACACATGTACACACAGATACAAATCTACACATGTACACACACATACACATCTACACATGTACACACACATACACATGAACACACACATACACATCTACACATTTACACACACATACACATCTACACATGAACACACACATACACATCTACACATGTACAAACAAATACACCTCTACACATGTACACACACATACACATCTACACATGTACACACACATACACATCTACACATGTACATACACATGAACACACACATACACATCTACACATGTACACAGACATACACATCTACAAATGAACACACACATACACATCTACACATAAGCACACATACACATCTACACATGTACACACACATACACACATGAACACACACATACACATCTACTCATGTACACACACATACACACATGAACACACACATACACATCTACTCATGTACACACACATACACATCTACACATGTACACACACATCTACACATGTACATAAACTTACACACATGAACACACACATACACATCTAATCATGTACACACACATACACATCTACACATGAACACACACATATACATCTACACATGTACACACAGATACACATCTACACATGTACACACACATACACATCTACACATGTACACACACATACACATGAACACACACATACACATGTACACACAGATACACATCTACACATGTACACACACATACACATCTACACATGTACACACACATACACATCTACATATGAACACACACATACACAAACACACATGTAGACATACACATGTACACACACACACATGTAAACATACACATGTACATACACACATGTACACACACACACACACGTACACATACAAACATGTGCACATACACATGTATACACACAAATGTACACACACATGTACACACACACATATGTACACACACAAATGTACACATACACACATGTACACACACACGTACACACACACACATGTACATTCACACATGTACACATACACATGTACACACACACACATATACATTCACACATGTACACATACACATGTACACACACACATGTACACATACACACATGTACACACACACAAGTACACACACATGTGTACACATACACACACATGTAGACATACACATGTACACACACACATGTATACACACAAATGTACACACACATGTACACACACACACATGTGTACACACACAAATGTACACATACACACGTACACACACACGTGTACATATACACATGTACATACACACATGTAAACACACACGTACACACACACACATGTACATTCACACATACACATGTACACACACACACATATACATTCACACATGTACACATACACATGTACACACACACATGTACACATACACACATGTACACACACACAAGTAATCACACATGTGTACACATACACACACATGTAGACATACACATGTACACACACACATGTATACACACAAATGTACACACACATGTAAACACATATGTACACACACACACATGTGTACACACACAAATGTACACATACACACATGTACACACACACACGTACACATTCACATGTACACACACACGTGTACACATACACATGTACATACACACATGTACACACACACAAGTACACACACATGTGTACAGATACACACATGTAGACATACACATGTGCACATACACATGTACACATGCATATACACATACACACATGTAGACATAGACATGTACACACACATATACACATACACACATGTAGACATAGACATGTACACACACACATGTACACATACACACATGAACACCCACACATGTACACGTACACACACATGTACACACACACGTACAGACACATGTACACACACACATGTACATACACACATGTATACACACATATACACACACAAATGTACACATACACATGTACACCTACATGTGTAATCATGTAGACATACACATGTAGACATACACATGTACACACACGCGTATACACACAAATGTACACACACATGTACACACACACATATGTACACATACACATGTACACACACAAATGTACACATACACACATGTACACACACAAACACAAGTACACACACATGTGTACACATACACACACATGTACACACACACGTGTACACATACACATGACATACACACATGTACACACACACAAGTACACACACATGTGTACACATACACACACATGTAGACATACACATGTAAACATACACATGTACACACACACATGTACACATACACATACACACATGAACACCCACACATGTACACGTACACACGTAAAAACACATGTACACACACACGTACACACACAAGTACACACACACATGTACATACACACATGTACACACACACATGTACATAGACACATGTACACACACACATAAGTACACATACACATGTAAACATACACATGTACACACACACATGTACACAGAACACACATGTACACATACACATACACTCATGAACACCCACACATGTACACGTACAAACACAAATGTACATAGACACATGAACACACACACATATGTACACATACACATGTACACACACAAATGTACACATACAAACATGTACACATATACATGTATACACACAAATGTACACATACATACATGTACACACACATGTACACACACACATATGTACACATACACATGTACACACACACATGTGTACACATACACACACATGTAGACATACACATGTACACACACATGTGTACACATACACACACATGTAGACATACACATGTAAACATACACATGTACACACACACATGTACACAGAACACACATGTACACATACACATACACTCATGAACACCCACACATGTACACGTACAAACGTACACACACATGTACACATACACATGTACATACACACATGTACACACACACATGTACATAGACACATGTACACACACACATATGTACACATACACATGTACACACACAAATGTACATAGACACATGAACACACACACATATGTACACATACACATGTACACACACAAATGTACACATACAAACATGTAAACATACACATGTATACACACAAATGTACACATACATACATGTACACACACATGTACACACACACATATGTACACATACACATGTACACACACACATGTGTACACATACACACACATGTAGACATACACATGTAAACATACACATGTACACACACACATGTACACAGAACACACATGTACACATACACATACACTCATGAACACCCACACATGTACACGTACAAACGTACAAACACATGTACACACACATGTACACACACATGTACACACACACATGTACATACACACACGTACACACACACACACATGTACATTCACACATGTACACATACACATGTACACACACACACAAGTACACACACATGTGTACACATACACACACATGTAGATATACACATGTACACATACACATGTACACACACACAAGTACACACACATGTGTACACATACACACACATGTAGACATACACATGTATACACACACATGTACACACACACATGTAGACATAGACATGTACACACACATACACACATGTAGACATAGACATGTACACACACACATGTACACATACACACATGAACACCCACACATTTACACGTACACACACATGTACACACACACATGTACATACACACATGTACACACACACATGTACATAGACACATGTACACACACATGTACACACACACATGTACACCCACACATGTACACATACACACATGTACACTTACACATACACATGTACATACACACATGTACCCACACGTACACACACACACATACATATAGACATACACAAATACACACACACACACATACACATGTACACACACATACACATGTACACACACACAAGTACACACACGTGTACACATACACACACATGTAGACATACACATGTACACACACACATATGTACACATACACATGTACACACACAAATGTACACACACAAATGTACACGTACACACATGTACACACACACACACAAGTACACACACATGTGTACACATACACACGCATGTACACACACACGTGTACACATACACATGACATACACACATGTACACACACACACAAGTACACACACATGTGTACACATACACACACATGTAGACATACACATGTAAACATACACATGTACACACACACATGTACACACACACACATGTACACATACATATACACACATGAACACCCACACATGTACACGTACACACGTACAAACACATGTACACACACACATGTACATACACACATGTACACACACACATGTACATAGACACATGTACACATACACATGTATACACACAAATGTACACATACATACATGTACACACACATGTACACACACACATATGTATACATACACATGTACACACAGACATGTGTACACATACACACACATGTAGACATACACATGTACACATATACATGTACACACACACGTACACACACATACACACACATGTACATTCACACATGTACACATACACATGTACACACATGTACACATACACATGTACACACATGGACATTCACACATGTACACATACACATGTACACCCACACATGTACACATACACACACATGTACACTTACACATACACATGTACATACACACATGTACCCACACACACACACACACATATAGACATACACAAATACACACACATACACATGTACACACACATACACATGTACACACACACGTACACATGCACACATATAGACATACACATGTACACACACAAGTACACACACATGTGTACACATACACACACATGTAGACATACACATGTAGACAAACACATGTACACACACACGTACACATACACATACACACATGAACACCCACACATGTACACGTACACACGTACAAACACATGTACACACACACGTACACACACATGTACACACACACATGTACATACACACATGTACACACACATGTACATAGACACATGTACACACACATGTACACACACACACATGTACATAGACACATGTACACACACACATGTACATACACACATGTACACCCACACATGTACACATACACACACATGTACACTTACACATACACATGTACATACACACATGTACCCACACGTACACACACACACACATATAGACATACACAAATACACACATACACATGTACACACACATACACATGTACACACACACGTACACATGCACACATATAGACATACACATGTACACACACACAAGTACACACACATGTGTACACATACACACACATGTAGACATACACATGTAGACATACACATGTACACACACACGTATACACACAAATGTACACACACACGTATACACACAAATGTACACACACATGTACACACACACATATGTACACATTCACATGTACACACAGAAATGTACACATACACACATGTACACACACACACAAGTACACACACATGTGTACACATACACACACATGTAGACATACACATGTACACACACACATGTACACATACACATGTACACGTACACACGTACAAACACATGTACATACACACATGTACACACACACATGTACATAGACACATGTACACACAAATGTACACACACATGTACACACACATATGTACACATACACATGTACACACACAAATGTACACACACAAATGTACACATACACACATGTACACACACACACAAGTACACACACATGTGTACACATACACACACATGTAGACATACACATGTAGACATACACATGTACACACACACATGTACACACACACATGTGCACATACACATGTACACGTACACACGTACAAACACATGTACACACACACATGTACATACACACATGTACACACACACATGTACATAGACACATGTACACACAAATGTACACACACATGTACACACACACATATGTACACATACACATGTACAAACACAAATGTACACACACAAATGTACACATACACACATGTACACACACACACAAGTACACACACATGTGTACACATACACACACATGTAGACATACACATGTAGACATACACATGTACACACACACATGTACACACACACATGTACACATACACACATGAACACCCACACATGTACACGTACAAACACATGTACACACACACATGTACATACACACATGTACACACACACATGTACATAGACACATGTACACACACATGTACACACACACACATATGTACACATACACATGTACACACACATGTGTACACATACACACACATGTAGACATACACATGTACACACACACGTACACACACACACACATATACATTCACACATGTACACATACACATGTACACACACAAATGTACACATACAAACATGTACACATACACATGTATACACACAAATGTACACATACACACATGTACACACACACACATATGTACACATACACATGTACACACACATGTGTACACATACACACACATGTACACATACACATGTACACACACACGTACACACACACACACATATACATTCACACATGTACACATACACATGTACACACACACACATTTACATTCACACATGTACACATACACATGTACACACACACAAGTACACACACATGTGTACACATACACACACATGTAGACATAGACATGTACACACACATATACACATACACACATGTAGACATAGACATGTACACACACACATGTACACATACACATGTACACACACACATGTACACACACACATGTACACACACACATGTACACATACACACATGAACACCCACACATGTACACGTACAAACACATGTACACACACACATGTACATACACACATGTACACACACACATGTACATAGACACATGTACACACACATGTACACACACACACATATGTACACATACACATGTACACACACATGTGTACACATACACACACATGTAGACATACACATGTACACACACACGTACACACACACACACATATACATTCACACATGTACACATACACATGTACACACACAAATGTACACATACACATGTATACACACAAATGTACACATACACACATGTACACACACATGTACACACACACACATATGTACACATACACATGTACACACACATGTGTACACATACACACACATGTACACATACACATGTACACACACACGTACACAAACATACACATATACATTCACACATGTACACATACACATGTACACACACACACATTTACATTCACACATGTACACATACACATGTACACACACACAAGTACACACACATGTGTACACATACACACACATGTAGACATAGACATGTACACACACATATACACATACACACATGTAGACATAGACATGTACACACACACATGTACACATACACACATGAACACCCACACATTTACACGTACACACACATGTACACACACACGTACACACACACATGTACATACACACATGTACACACACACATGTACATAGACACATGTACACACACATGTACACACACACATGTACATACACATGTACACACACACATGTACACACACACACACGTACACATACACATGTACATACACACATGTACCCACACATACACACACACACACACACACACATATAGACATACACAAATACACACACACACACATACACATGTACACACACACACACATACACATGTACACACACACGTACACATGCACACATATAGACATACACATGTACACACACATGTACACACAGAACACACATACAAATGTACACACACATATACATGAACACAAGTATGCACACTCATCTACACATGTACACACAGACATGTACAAACACAACACACACACACACGTACACACACAAATCCTCTGTCTTGCAAATATTCAGGAAAGCACCATCATTGCTTTTTCTTACACACAGTGACAGATTTGGGTCAGCCTACATTCCCATGAAAGAGTCTTCTTGACAAACAGCTGTTGGGGCGCTAGTGATGTCGTTTCCAAAGCCCTCATTGAAGGCAGGACATTTGAGAGGTTTTGGCTTCAGGACTCTGCTTTTATTTTATCAACTTGGTCCGTCAGGCAGGAGAAAGGCTGACTTTTCAGAAGTACTGCAGGAGTCATGAATGTTACTGGGCAGGACCCCCACCCCTCAACCCCAACCTGTTGTCAGTCCATCACAGGGACAAAAACTGGCTTCAGACTCTGTCTTTTCGTCCTCAGTCTCGGTTCATCGGCTCTGTGCTGCAGTGATGCAAAGGGGATGAAAGTGGAATTGTGTACACAATTGGTGAGTTGTGGTTCTTCAGATCACATCTGCTGCAAAGCTGTCTGTGACTCCAGTTCAAGTCTGTCTGGACACCAGCTTGAACGGGCTTCTGACTGAGAGCAGGAGCAGCAGAAGCTGCCAGCACACTTCAGGTTACAGACCATTTACAAAAAAACAGAATATCATGGAAACCTGTATTCATTTCCATTTTCCATTCATTTCCATCATTCCATTCAAAGAAATTCCACTTTCATAGAATTTAGATTCACGGCTCACTGCTTTTTTGGTTTCAAATATGTATGCTGTGTCCAAGCAGATCAATGGAAAGTCTAATGGAAGGGCAGAATGTGGTAGGAAAAGGCAACATGCCACGCAAAAGAGACGGCTGTGGACTTTAGCAGATCATCCAAAGATTCAAGAACCTGCAGGCATCCAGAAAGAGTAGAATGAGAGGAGGAACAGACGTGTTTGGGAGATGAACTACAACTGTTGGGTTCCTCGGGCCTGAACATATGAAGGAAACGTCTTAACTGGACTGAGGAGAAGAAGGACTGAACTGTTGACCAGAGGTCCAAGCTCCTGTTTTCTGATGGAGGAAAAGTCCACCTTCCATTTGGGAATCAAGGTCCAAGGGTTTAGAGGAAGACTGGTGAGGAGCAGAACCCAAAGCTGCTGGAGGTCCAGTGTGAAATCTCCACAGTTAGTCATGACTTGGGCTGTACTGTCCAGCACTGGAATGTTCTAGAAGACTTCATGATTCCTTCTGCTGAGGATCTGGACGGAGATGCAGATTTCATCTTCCAGCAGGACCTGCACTGCCCACACTACTGAGGGATTGAAGATAGAGGTTACTTTAAGATACTTTATTTTGACTGATTTGATCATAATCTCCATCATTTTGTAAAAACAGATTTTTCCACAGTATTCTAGTCATTTGAAACCCTGTTTTTGTAGGTTTTATGAGCTGGAACCCCGATTTATGTAAAAGAAGTAAATTGTTTTTGGAATAGAATGATGGAAATGAATGCACTTTTCCATGATATGGATAGTGATGGAGCTGGGTGGGATGTGTGTCCAGTTCAGTCGCAGACAAACTGGACGGATAATCTCTGACGCTCCCCTCTGGATTCCGCATATCAAAAATAAAATGCTGAGATGGGATGTTCATCAGAGATTGCTCTGTACACCTCAACCACATCAACAAGCGGGTGGGATAACGTTTTTTTGAGTCCACTCATGGGTCCATTCACCCCTACTTAAGTTGTCATGAGGAGGAACTAAAGAAATAAACATTAAAAGGATCCTTGAAAGCATCTTGGGAATATTTTTGGACAGTTTAACAGGCAAGTCGAATGAGAATTGGAGGGGGGCTTGAGTTTGATCTGATATTAATGATTCATCAATTGATTAATTTTCTAATTAATTTAGGTGAAATAACTGACCAGCAGCTGTGCCAATGTGAGGGCAACCAAAGTACAGATGACAGCTTTGCTGGGGGTAATAATACTTTGAACCTCACTAGCCGGATAAAGTGTGGGGTTCTGTCAGGATGGCATCATGGGTAAAACTCTCTGCCAAACCAAATGCGCTGATGAGTGAAAACTGATTAGCTGTGGCAACCCCTGAAGAGACATGCCAAAAGGTGAACAACTACATATCTTATTTCACTTGGAAACTCCACACAAACAGAGAACAGTCTTTTCATTGGCCAACAACCATCACCTTTGTTCTTCACTTCTATCTTGGCATTTTTGGAAAGGCGTGAACGCACGTGTCTGGGTGTCTGCTAGTGGGCTTCTTTGATAAGAATAAGCATTTAACTTTCAGTTCATGAAGCCTGCAAGTGTTTTCACTTATGAAGGTTCATCCTAAGATCTGGCTCCTGCAGCCCAAAACCTGTTTGCTGGAAGTTTCCTGAGCACCGTTGACTCTTCATCACTGCTAGTTGGAGTTAGCGTCCTCCTCTTTTTCAATTAAAATCTTAAACCTTTATTTCTTCATCCTTTTTGCCTTCTCCTGGTTGTTCTTCTCCTCCTTGAAATGGACCAGTTCCTGGAAATATTCTGTTTCACTGAAATAATGTAAACATTCTTCAGCCATTTTTGTAGCTGCTTTGTGGTTTTCTTTTCCACAGAATTCATAGATAAACACAAAATCCAGAGGTTGCAATGTTGCAAAGGTGCTCTGCTCACTAACTTCCTACAGCTGCAAAGATATCTGTGAAATCCTAAAAAGAAATTGCAACTTGTAATATTCTGGCAGAAGGAAAGTGCTGTAAACATGCAGGGAGCGTGCCAGGAGGGTTGTGGTTTCTCAGGGAGTGGACAGATGTCAGCTTGCTGTGCTGCACTGCAGAGGTACACTGAACCCGCTCAGCCTGGGATGGTTTGGCAAACTGCCTGTCTTGGTTCAACAGGAACTGAGCAGAGATCCGATGTCTGCAGAAGTGACAAAGCTCCTGCCAAAAGGGTTGTGAGTCTTCATGGAACAACAGGAATAGAGTCTGACACACACACACCCAAAAAGAAGAGAAGACGTCACTGCTGTGCTCCCATCTGGTGCAGCTGCACTGAAGCTTCCTGACTTTCGGGGTCTGTAATGAACTGCATGTGGTGTTGACGAGATTGGAATGTGGAGCAGTCATGTCTTTGTGTAACCAGAGTGGCTGCAGCACCTTCACAATGTGGGGAACCTGTTGCAGCAACAACACAAACCAGGACACACAAACCCGCTGCTCCAAGCTGCTGAGTCAGCGTTCAGATGTTTTTAAGGCTGTGCTAGTTTATGAGCTGAGTCTCTGCAGCAGACAGAATGCATCCACAACAAAGAACACAGCACGACGACCAAAAAAAGTAAAGACTGACCAGAGTTTGATGAGGATTCGACCTGTAAGCAGTTCAAAGGAAATGAACTGGATTGTTTCTGATTCTTATATAATGATGTTTTCTGAAGTTCTGGTTTCCATTTTTACTGAAGTCTGTCAAACTGTTAGTTTTCAGGAAAACAAAAAAGCAGAGAACCTGACCTCTCCAAAAAAACATTGTCAGGAAATGGCAGTCTTTGTTCCAAAAAAATGTCTGCTCCAAGTGTGTAAAAAAGTTCCAATGTTGCATGAACTGTAGTCGAGGTGAGCATCATCTGCAGATCTCAAAACATTTATGAAACTTTGCTCATTTTGCCATTTTTCTGTCTAACATGACATCAAGAAGTGAGTCGTTTCTCTTTGGAGGCATTACAGATCCGCTGTTCCTGTGTGTTCATTCAAGCCGGTGATGAAACAGAATCATTGACGCTCTGAACATGCCGGCTGGTCCGTCAAACTGCACTTACTGTGAAAATCCTTAATCCCTTTGTGTTTCACAGAGACATCCAGCCCCTGGTTTTTATTCCACAACAGTGTTTGTGTGCAGCTACAAGCATCTCTCGTTCATGGTGGAGGGAGCAGAGCTCCACGTAATTCACACACAGATGTGGCTCTGGGGGATTGACCCACATTTCTGAGTTTTCATTGGGTTTTGACCAGAGCCTTGAAGCTGGGGGGGTACACGAAGACAAAGAAGTTTTTGGAAATGCTGCTGTCAGTGGATTCGTTTCAGAGCGGAAACCTGAGCACTAACAGACCGTCTCCAATCACTCTGTGGGTTTCCCCCAAATGACATACCATCTGCTTCACCTGTGTGACCCTGCGCCCCGCCTCCACCCCTTCCTTACCTGCTGCTGTGAAGCCAGCTAGAAGGAGGAGGAGTCCAATTACAAAACAGGAGGACTGGATCATGATGAAGAGGAGAAGCCACTGTCCAAGGGTTGTGAGTGTTCGAACAGCAAAGAGGAAGTTGGAGGAGTCTTTCTCCTCCTTTAAAGCTCCTCTGACTGCTCTGAGGTTCTGCTACAGCCCCCCTCCCCTCTGACTCTGCTGCTTCTAGTTTCCTGATGAAGACGTGGGACAAAAAGCTCTGTGATGAAAGAGGTGGGAGGAACATACTGGGGGGGCTCACTTCTCAGCTGCAGCCTTGGGCTAAGACAAAGAAACGATGTTTGTGTTTCTGTGTCAAAGAAACCAAAGAAATGAACTCTTACATGACAGACGGGTTCAGACTCAGTTACTTTTGTTTATTTTAGCTTTTTTTTCTCAGAAAGACTTCAAAAATAATTCCGACGGCTCTGGCAGCATTTTTAGAATGTTTGTTAATCTTTTACAACATCGTTCATGTTCCAGGGTTTTCTTTGGATAAAACTGATCTAGTTGTTCCTCAACATCAGCAGAACTTTCACAAAGCGTCTAAACTGATGCTGGGATGGGTAAAACTGAGGGTAGTTTTACAAAAAACATCGGTAAACACTTTTTGAGGCTATATAAAAGATTTTCCTGGTATATGGAGGTCTCTGTGCTGCAGAAAAACCCCGGCTGCTACGTGTGCTCAGTGGGTGGGGGGGTAGTTTAATGTAGCAGCAGGGGACACTGAAGAGTTTAAAGTTGTAAATTTCATGAGATCAAAGATTTTGAAAAGTGTTTTGTTTTTATAAATAAACCTCAGTGAGCACATTTTTGTTGTATCATATGTGTGTGTTTGTGTTTTAAAGTACTTTGTATATGTTTTCTTAAAAATATACGTTGTAAAACCATTAAAAAATAAATGTTTAGCTTTAATCTACTTAGTTTTGCTATTTTTCCCCCTCTTTTTAATGATCCAAAAAATGATCTGAACCGTGATTCAAAACCATAACACGATCTGAACTGTGGGTTTTGTGATCTGTTACACTTCTAATGTTGGTTATTTGGAGATACTTTGATTTCAGGACAGGCGGCATTCTCCAAACACAGGTACGGTGCAAAACATCCTGAAAACCATCATTTTTGAATAAAATTGTCCCAGTGAAAGGAAAATGTAGTAGTATTTTTTTTCAATTTATCGCGTCATCTGAATGTCATTGCAGTTTCAGACACAGATATCACATTTCGCAGATTTTTCTTATCGTGCAGGCCTAAACATTTAATATCATTCTGAGCATCTTCATATTTGCAGCTCTTTTTACATCTACTTTCCCCTTTCCCAGATAAAGCACTTCAAATGTAAGTGAGAGTTATAGCTTTAATACCTCATCCATGTCATTTTTTGTTTCCTGCCAAAGATGTTTTATCAATAGACATTTAAGATCACAACAATTTCGAAAAGTAAAACAAATAGTGAGAAAACAAGATTACATATGGGAAATCACAACCACAATTTAGAAACCGAAACTTAAAAACAAAACAAAAAAGTTGGCAAACAAAATGACATTTGGGAAAATGAAAACCAAAAGCAAACCGGAAAGGCTAGGTACTTCAGGAGATCGCCAATTGGATGATGGCGTTTGCAGTAAAGAATTGAGAAATCACTGGACTTTTGCAGCGGCTGTGGCCATAAACTTAAAGAGGAATCTTCTGTGGAAGACACCGTTCAACCCTTGAGTAAGTAAACGATCTTAATCAAATGTTTCTAGTAGCCTGTTAGTGTTCTGTTGCCTGCAACAATCCTAACAGATAAAATGACTGACAGTCAGACAAAACCAAATGCAAACACCATCATCATTTATCCTAATCAAGTCCAATCAGTAGACTCAAACACAGCTGGACTCAAATGAAGGTGTAGAACCATCTCATGGATGGTCAGAAGAAATGGACAGCACCTGAGTTCAATATATGAATGTCACAGCAACGGGGCTGAACTATTCAGTGTTTTTTATCAATATGGGGTGCTGTGTGTACGTTAATGAGGAAAAAATAAACGTCAATGATTTTAGCAAATGGCTGCAGTAACACAAAGAGGGAAAGTTTAAAGGCGTCTGAATACTTTCCATACCCACAGTAAATGTGAAGGGACAGGACCGCCTCATGGTAGATTCTGAGTTTTAGAGCCCAGGCTGTGCGGGTAGGTTAACCCAACTATATCTAGCTGGTTTTTCTCCAGGAGCTCTGGAGCCTCCTGCACTTTGTAAACTTCTCATCTACCAGGGTGACCTCCAACACTTGGAGGCTGCGCTGGGGGCTCCTGGATAAACCCACACACAGCCCGCCCGCTCTCACCATGAGCAACTTCAGAATGGTAGTGAGTCCAACCTGTTGCAAGAGACTGAGACTGGCTCCATCCACTCCCAGAGCCTTGCAGCAGAGGAACTCTCCGACTCCCTTGGAGACTTCAGCATGGGTGATGGACAGTCCTCAGCCTCTGTTTCCTCAGGAGAAGGCATGTTTGCAGGCCTGAAGAAATTCCAGGGACCTTGGGGAAGTTCCTGCCTACCAGGTATTTGGGTCTAGAGCAGGACTCCAGCTATGCATATCCGGGAATGTATGAGAATCTTGATGGCTCCGACTCAGAAAGACGGTTCTGATAAATATATGTATATATAGATGTATATTTAACTCATCTCTTTTTATGATTCACATGTTCCATTTTTTCTACTCTCACACAATCCCTCTGCATTCATCTGGACTTGGGACTGGCACAAGAGGTCTGCCTGCCATACAAATTGGAATATAAGTTTCCCACTTTGCAAAATCCAGATCCTTCAACTCCACCGGCTAAGTCTGGAACAGGTACAAGAATCTTGGAAGAATATTTTTCTTTACAGCCTCTATTCTTGAGGTGATACTCATAAAAGGGATGAGATTCCACCTTTGAACATCTGCTTTTATTTTGGACACGAATTACAGTTAATATATTTCAACCTAGTCATGTCCTTTGGAAAGGTCACACCCAAATACCTAAGCAAGTCAGAGTTCCAATTAAGTTCATAAGTCTTTCTAATAGTTTGTGTTGATGTTTTGTTAAAAGTGGTGACCTGTGTGTTATTTAGATTTATTCTATATCCTGATTGCAGCCCAAAATCTGAGAGACTTGATTTCAGTGCTGGGAAAGCGGAATCTGGCTTTGACAAATATCAAGATGTCATCTGCAAATAATGCAACTCTCTGTACTCTTCATTCAATTTCTGTACCAGTCATGTGTTTGTGTTGTTTTATACAGGCACTTAGTGGTTCTAGGACAATTGAAAAGAGAAGAGGGTTGACAACCCTGTCTGTGTTCTTTAAATCCTTCCTACCCATTATTTTTTCCTACATACACCCACTGCACGTGCTGACCAAAATTATGTCATACGTTTCAGTTTTGGCGAAGTGCTTATAATTCTGACCTACCTCTGTAATCTTGTGGTTACTATGCTGGTTAGTTTTTTTTACGTTTTTGTGACTTTAGGTTACATTTAGCCTAATTGTATGCTTAACGCAGCTAACTTGCTACACTTGTCAACTTAGCTCTGGTATTTTAGCCTAGCTTACTACTTAACTTCTGGGACTCGTCAATTGTTTTCACACCGCACCATAAACTCGCAGCAGATCCACATCTACAGTCCATCTCTGTCTGTGTGGTGAACATTTAAAAATTCGCACTCACGTCGTTTGGTTTTTTAGACGTTTACAAGGAACATTAATTAAACCTTGGCTGAACGATTCAGTTCCAGCTCATTTTCCTATTCTGTGGCGTTTGGTTTTAAAAGACCTCGCGAATTTTGAAACGTTCACTGTGGGGATGCAGAGAGGCACTGTGGACACGAATCTGACACAGATCTGCTGGATTAGGTCCATACATACTGCACTCGTTTCTTATATTCTCCACCTGCACACGACAACATACCACGTTTACATTTGAACTCATTAAACTGTGCTGCATTTTCCCCTAGTGAGTTTGTGCTGCTCCCATAACTCTGTCCTACTCCTCCCGTGAATGTTTCCTACTCGGCCAGTAATTCTTGCCTACCCTGCTGTGTTTACAATCTAACATCCAAACTGCTCATTTGTTCATATAGAGTAGATAGGATTATCTGATAGGGTAATTTGATAGAGTCAGAAAGACTTCTGTTAACTTTGATTCAAGCTTTTGGTTCTGCATTTAAAACATATGGTTGTAATGAGCATTTTATGAGCATTAAATTGTTACAAAACCTGGTTGAGAAAATACCACCTAATTGAATCAAAAGCTTTTTCAGTATCGATTCCAACCTCTACAGCTTTTTCTTGTTTATTATGTATATGATGTAGTCCTTGAAGAGAGCACCAAATGGTGTTTTGAGTCTTTCTGCATTTCATAAAACCTGTCTGATCAAATGAAATCATATCTGGTAATACCTCCCACAGTTTTTGTCCTTGGATGCCTTTAAAACCAAACTGAAAGGATCAGAGACTGCCTCAAAAATCTGTAATAGTTTTTCTTAACCTGTCTGTTTTAATGTCTATGTATGTATTTGTTGTGTTGTGTATTCTGCTGTCATTTGGCCAGGACACCATTGAAAAAGAGTTTTTTCATCTCAAATGGGACTTTTCTGGTTAAATAAAGGTAAAAAAAAACAAACAAAAAAAAAAATAACCTTGCCCCTCCATACCTGTTGGACCTTATTCATGTAGCCACACCCACCGTACCCCCAGATCCTCCTCCTCCATTCAACTGGTTGTCCCCACTGCTCGCCTTATCACTATGGGGAGCAGAGCATTCAGCCACTCTTCCCCCCAGGCTCTGGAATTCACTATCCCCTAAACTCTGGATCATTGACTCTCTCCATAGACTGTATATATTACTGGATATGACATGATGTTGACGTCACCCATAGGAAATGCCTTACATCCGGCCTTCGTGAAATCAGGCCAAAGTCTTCTCTGTCACTTCCTGGTATGTCTACCGCCATTTTGCAACCCATCGACAGTGATTGGTCTGAGTCATTATTTTAGAGGAACTACTGTCACCAACTTCCACTGCAGGTAGTGTTGGTGGTAACAGATTACAAAGCAATCAACTACTGTTTTTTTAATTACTCTTGTCAGTAACAGAGTAACGTATGGAATTCCAATTCAAATTTCGGTAATTAATTACAATTACTGGACTATAGAAACTCTCGTTACTTCGTTACTTAGGTTTTGTACATTTTTTTCTCAATTAAATGAAATGAAGCACAGATTAATTTAAAACTAAACAGAGGAACTGGCGCATACAGTCTGGGATCAGTCAAAGTAGAGACATGCACTCATTGCTACAGTCGAGGTGATTTCCAAACTGGACTCGCTGAGCAGCAGAGCAGTGATGATGCGTCAGTTACAAATGAAACAACTTTAAGGCCGCTCTTTGGTGTGAGGACAAGAGCCGGCTCCTTCCTGAGACTCTGAGTCATTTTTTGTTTGTGGTTTCTAGCTGGATCTGGCCAGAGATTTTCATCAACATAGCAGGCAATGTTGTCATCAGCAAGACACCTAGGAAAGAAACGTCTTGAATGACGAATCCATTGTTGTATTGCTGCTACCTCTGTCTGGTCACAGGCTTTCACCATGGCTTGGAGATGAGAGGTACCTCAGCCAGGAGATGGAGATCATGTACCTTCCACTGCCATGCTGGGAAACACTCCTCTATGGGGTTGAGGAATGGAGAGCATGGTGGAAGATGCAGGATGGTGAAATGTGGATGTTGCTGAAACCAATTCTGAACCAGAGCAGAGCAGTGGAAAGACACATTATCCCAGACAACAATGTATTGCATATAATTGATTTGATTTGCTGTTGTTATGTTGTGCAATTGGTCCAAAACTGTAAGTATGAGTGCTGTGTTGTAAGAGCCCATATGGGCATGGCGGTGGAGGACCCCGTTCTGCATAATGGCTGCAGAGTGTTATATTTCCCCCACGTTGCCCTGGGACATTGACTATAGCCCTGTGGCCAATGATGTTTCTTCCCCTACTTTGTGCTATCGTCAGGTTGAACCCAGCCTCAGCAACGTAAACTCATGCTGGATCTCCTCTCCATCCATTTGTAGAACTACCTGAAGAACAGTGTCAGGCAAAGTTGTGTAGTTCAGTGTAGATCTAGTACACATATTACGGTACGGTAAAAGATTATGTGACAGTATGCAAGATCACACTGCTAAAGTGAATACATACCTCTGCATAATCATGCCACAGTCATTTCACACTTTATGAATTCCGCTTGAAAGGCACTCGATAAAATTGCTTCATTTGAATATGTTCTTTTTTTAGGATGCGTTCCAGTGTTGACATTGAGACCTGATGGATATCATTGAAACTGTCATGGTTATTTTTTTTATTTTATTATATTTTGTTATTTTTTTTCTATAGCCCAATATCACAGCCACAGCCGTCTCATTGGACTCAATCAATCATGTAAAAGTAAACAATAGCTGGTTGTTAAACAGACTAAGCTGAACAAACATCTCTGTCCTTACACCCTCCTTCGCGGTGAGGAAAAACTCATACAAAAACCCTATCTTTTTTTTTTTTTTTTTTTTTTTTAATGGACTAAGAAACCTCAGGGTTTCCCACATGAAGGAGAGATCCTCAACCCCGGACGGACAGGTGATGCGCTAGAACTATTAAAGAAAAGTGAGCTTAATTAATTCTATAACTACATGGTTGAATAACAAGTATATGTCTAAACAAACACGTCAAGATAACCAGCTACAAGTTAAGATAACAGCTAAATATTTAAATAAACAACAAGTTTGAAATAGTGTAGCAGATGGGCTTCATCCAGTAGGAGCTGTGGAAACAGCTGGGTTTGCTGGAGGAGCCAGAGGCGAGTTCACGGCCAAAGACAGGAGCATGGACGATCCACCTGGAATCAAAAACAACATGTGAATCGCACTGCACCAAACAGAGGCATGATAAACAAAATAAAATAAAGCAATGGCAATTCAATTCAATTCAATTCAATTTTATTTATATAGCCCAATATCACAGCCACAGCCGTCTCATTGGACTGATATCAGAATATTGTAAGAAACAACCAAAAAATCAATCACGTAAAAGTAAACAATAGCTGGTTGTTAAACAGACTTAGCTGAACAAACATCTCTGTCCTTACACCCTCCTTCGCGGTGAGAAAAACTCATAAAAAAAACCCTCTTCTTTTTTTTTTTTTTTTTTTTTTGGAGGGGAAAAAAACTAAGA
This sequence comes from Oryzias woworae, assembly GCA_016861445.1. Classification (NCBI taxonomy): domain Eukaryota; kingdom Metazoa; phylum Chordata; class Actinopteri; order Beloniformes; family Adrianichthyidae; genus Oryzias; species Oryzias woworae. The sequence goes on from BOLG01001307.1 coordinate 58,165, forward strand.
AACCTCAGGGTTGCCCACATGAAGGAGAGATCCTCAACCCCGGACGGACAGGTGATGTGCTAGAACTATTAAAAAAAAAAAGTGAACTTAATTAATTCTATAACTGCATGGTTGAATAACAAGTATATGACTAATAAACAAATACGTCAAGATAAACGGCTACAAGTCAAGATAACAGCTACATATTTAAATAAACAACGACATGTTTGAGCAGTGTAGCAAATGGGCTTCATCCAGTAGGAGTTGTGGAAACAGCTGGGTTTGCTGAATGAGCCAGAGGCGAGGTCACAGCCAAAGACAGGAGCACAGGCGAGGCGAGGTCACGGCCAAAGACAGGAGCACAGGCGAGGCGAGGTCACGGCCAAAGACAGGAGCACAGGCGAGGCGAGGGTCACGGCCAAAGACAGGAGCACAGGCGAGGCGAGGTCACGGCCAAAGACAGGAGCACAGGCGAGGTCACGGTCAAAGACAGGAAGTACAGGCGAGGCGAGGTCACGGTCAAGGACAGGAGTACAGGCGAGGCGAGGTCACGGCCAAATACAGGAGCAGGAAGAGCCAAAGGCGAGGTCACGGAACCAAAGACAGGAGCACAGACGACCACCTGGAATCAAAAATCTCTCCAGCTCCCCCGTAGGGGGGTGGGAAAGAGGGACAACATGTGAATCGCACTGCACCAAACAGAGGCATGATAAACCAAATAAAATAAAGCAATGGCAGATGGCAAGTGATGCGATGAGGATTGCAGGTTGGTGGAGTGGGGGTGGGAGAAGGATACAGACCCTGGTTAGGGTAGGGGAGAGAGGGGGGGTGGGAGAAGGATGCAGAACCCTGGTTCGGGTAGGGGGGAGAGGAAGGGGGGATTGGGGGTGGGGAGAAGGATACAGACCCGGGCTAGGGTAGGGGTGAGGGGGGGGGGGGGTGGGGATACAGACCCGGGTTAGGGTAGGGGAGAGAGAGGAAGGGGGGAGGGTGTAGGAGGCAGACGAAGAGTGAGTGGGAGCGAGTAGTCAGTGTGGAAACCCCATCACAGCAGGTGAGGCAGAAGAGCAGTAAGTTAAATATTCTCTAATTGCTAGCTAGCCTGGCAATAAGCCTGTCCAAAGAGGAATGTTTTTAAGCCTAACTTTGAATGTAGAAACTGTGTCAGCCTCTTTTACATGAGCTGGGAGTTTATTCCATAAAACAGGAGCTTGGTGGCTAAAGGCTCTCTACCTCCAACTGTGGTTTTAGAAATTCTAGGAACCACAAGCAGTCCTGCATTTTGTGAACGAAGTGTTCTGTTTGGTTGGTAAGGCACTATGAGATCTTTAATATAGGATGGGGCCAAACCATTCAAGGCCTTATAGGTTAGCAGAAGGATTTTGAACTTGATTCTAGATTCAACTGGGAGCCAGTGAAGTGACGCTAATACAGGAGTAATGTGTTCTCTTCTGTTGGTTCCTGTTAACAGTCTAGCTGCTGCATTTTGAACAAGCTGAGACTTTTTAAAGAACTTTTCGGACAAGCTGCTAGCAAAGAGTTACAGTAATCCAGCCTAGACGTAACAAATGCATGGATGAGTTTTTCAGCATCGCTTCTAGATAATATGTTTCTGATCCTAGAAATATTGCGTAGATGAAAAAATGCAGTTTTACAAGCCTGTGATATGTGAGCCTTAAATGATAAATCCTGGTCAAATAAAACTCCCAGGTTTCTAACTGTGGAATGGAGGCTATATTTACACCATCCAGGGAGACCATCTGAACAGATAGGGCATCTCTGAGGTATTTTGGACCTAGTATAATGACCTCAGTTTTTTCTGGGTTTAGGAGGAGGTAATTAACTGCCATCCAAATCTTGATGTCACTAATGCAGGCACTAAGTTTCTCTAAGCGGTCATTCAGATGGCAGATGGCAAGTGATGTAATAAGAATGCAGGTTGGTGGAGTGGGGGTGGGAGAAGGATACAGACCCTGGTTAGGGTAGGGGAGAGAGGGGGGGTGGGAGAAAGATGCAGACCCGGGTTAGGGTAGGGGAGAGAGGAAGGGGGGCAGGGTGTAGGAGGCGGATGAAGAGTGAGTAGGAGCGAGTAGAGCCAGTGTGGTAAACCCCATCACAGCAGGTGAGGCAGCTGTAAGATAAATATTCTCTGATTGCTAGCTAGTCTGGCAATAATCCTGTCCAAAGAGGAATGTTTTAAGCCTAACTTTGAATGTAGAAACTGTGTCGGCCTCTCTTACATGAGCTGGGAGTTTATTCCATAAAACAGGAGCTTGGTGGCTAAAGGCTCTACCTCCAACTGTGCTTTTAGAGATTCTAGGAACAACAAGCAGTCCTGCATTTAGTGAGTGAAGTGTTCTGTTTGGTTGGTAAGGCTCTATGAGATCTTTAATATAGGATGGAGCCATCCCATACAAAACCTTATAGGTTAGCAGGAGGATTTTGAACTTGATTCTAGATTCAACTGGGAGCCAGTGAAGTGAAGCTAACACAGGAGTAATGTGTTCTCTTCTGCTGGTTCCTGCTAACAGTCTAGCTGCTGCATTTTGAACAAGCTGAAGACTTTTTAAAGAACTTTTAGGACATGCTGCTAGCAAAGAGTTACAGTAATCCAGCCTAGACGTAACAAATACATGGATGAGTTTTTCAGCATCACTTCTAGATAATATGTTTCTGATCCTAGAAATATTGCGTAGGTGAAAAAATGCAGTTTTACAAGCCTGTGATATGTGAGCCTCAAATGATAAATCCTGGTCAAATAAAACCCCCAGGTTTCTAACTGTGGGATTGGAGGCTATATTTACACCATCCTTGGAGACCATCTGAACAGGTAGGGTATCTCTGAGGTATTTTGGACCTAGTAGAATGACCTCAGTTTTTTCTGGGTTTAGGAGGAGGGCATTAACTGCCATCCAAATCTTGATGTCACTAATGCAGGCACTACGTTTTTCTAAGCAGTCATTCTGGTCAGGCTTAATGGATAGATACAACTGTGTATCATCTACATAACAGTGAACATTAATCCAGTGTTTCCTGATTATGTTCCCTAGGGGCAGCATGTAAAGCATATACAGGATGGGTCCTAAAACTGAGCCCTGTGGGACTCCGTGGCTAACTCGACTCTAATGGGAGGAATGTTCATTTACATGAACAAACTGGTACCTATCAGATAAATGAGATTTAAACCATTGAAGGGCAGATCCTCTGATCCCTATGTCATGCTCTAGTCTCTGGAGTAAGATGCTGTGGTCTATAGTGTCAAAGGCTGCACTAAGATCTAACAAGACCAGAATAGAGATTAGTCCCTTTTCTGTGGCCAGTAACATGTCATTAGTGACTCTAACTAGTGCAGTTTCAGTGCTATGGTGAGGTCTGAACCCTGACTGGAAATCTTCAAAGAGGCTATTGTCCTGTAGGTGGCAGTATAGCTGTTTCACTACAACTCTTTCTAATATCTTTGAGATAAAGGGGAGATTTGATATTGGTCTATAGTTGGCCAGAATACCAGGATCTAAACTGGGCTTTTTCAGAAGATGCTTAACAACTGCATATTTAAAAGACTGTGGCACATAACCTGTTTCTATGGAAGTATTTATAATATGTAAAACTGATTCATTAATTGAGGGGAAGGTTTCTTTAAAAAGCTTAGTGGGGATTGGGTCTAAAAGACAAGTTTTGGAGGATGTAATAAGTGATGTTAATTCTGCTGGATCTACAGCAGTGAAGCAGTCTAATGTTACAGAGGTTTCTATAGATGCCTTTGTTTCTACTGTTTTAGCCTGCTCTGGGCTGATAGTAGGGAGAACTTTTTTCAGCTTTTGTCTAATATTTAGGATTTTACAATTGAAGAATGAAAGAAATTCCTCAGAGCTGAGAGTAGCAGGAATATGTGGTTCCGCTGAGCTGTGACTGCTGGTCAGTCTGGCTATAGTACTAAAAAGAAATCTCAGATTATTTCCATTCTGTGCTATTAAAGTTGAACACCATTGGGTTCTGGCTTTACGCAGAGATTTTTTATAGTTTAAAAGGCTATATTTCCAGTTATTTAGGGACTGCTCTGAGCCGGATCGGCGCCATTCTCTTTCTAACATACGGGTTACTTGTTTAAGGGAACGTGTTTCAGCGTTTAACCACAGTGATACTCGGTTTTGTCTAAATAGTTTTGGTTTCAAAGGAGCAACAACATCAAGTGTTCTCCTGAGGGCCTCCATGGAGTCATCAACAAACTGATCATTTTTTCTGGGACTGAAACTATGGGAGCTGCTCTCAGAGTGTTTGCTCAGCATGTTACTAAATATTGGTTGGACTGTAAGTTTAAATTCAGATACAGAACGGTCAGTCAATGTTCTTCTGAGCTGATCTTTATTTATTGGAGCGATGGAATTCTCTAGAACAAACTGAAAGGTGATTAGAAAGTGATCTGAGAGTATGGGGTTATGAGGGAGCACACTTAGCTGATCTCTATACCATGAGTTAAAACAAGGTCCAGGGTGTGCTTGTGACAGTGAGTGGGTTCCTTTACATTTTGTGTGAAACCAACATTATCTAGTAAAGCTGAGAAAGCATTTCCTAGACAGTCACAACAGTCATCAACATGAATATTAAAATCCCCTACTATTATTATGTTATCAGAATCTAAAACAATAGTTGATAGAAAGTCTGCAAACTCAGTTAAAAATTCAGAGTGCGGGCCAGGAGGACGATAAATAATTATGAATGAAACAGATTTTGGATTTTTCCTGTTTGAGTGATTTATAGACAATATGATGTTCTCAAAGGAACTATAAATGTGTTTGGCTTTAGTGTTAGGAAGTAAGCTAGACTGTGATATTACTGCTAACCCACCTCCTTTCCCAGAAAATATTATAATTAGGGGGGGTTGCTTCATTCAACCTAACATAGTCATCCTGTTGAAGCCAGGTTTCTGTTAGAGCTAGCAGGATAAGTTTGTTGTCATTCATAATGTTTAGTAACACACATTTAATGACATCATGATTTTGCTTGTTGTTATTGAGAGTATTAGTAGCTTTAGCTTTTAGGTTTCTGTATTTCACTCCTTTCACTCGCCTTTCAGTACATAAGCTAAAGCTAGCAGCTGCTGGACTAACTCTGTGTTGTTCTGGGGTTTGCTCTGACGCTAAAGGGAACTCAGAGGAGAGTTTTAAACTGCTGTTCTGTGCCCAGAACCTGTCCCTGGGTTGTCAGGTTGTACTGTTAATGCTCGCAGAAATGTTTTTAGAAAGAAGAGCGGCGCCGTCAAAAGTGGGATGGATGCCGTCTCTACGCATGAGACCGGGCTTTCTCCAAAACGCGCTCCAATTGTCTACTAAAACTAACGCCGTTTTGTGGGCACCATCTAGCTAACCAGCGGTTTAAATGATGAAAAGCGGCTGTACATTTCATCACTTACTAGGTTCAGGAGTGGACCAGAGAAAATGACAGTGTCTGACATCGACTTAGCAAGTTTACACACAGACTCAACGTTTAATTTAAGAACTTCTGATTGTCTCCATCGGGCGTCATTACCACCTGCGTGAATCACAACTCGACGGAACCTGGGTTTACTCTGAGCGAACATTCTAAGGTTTCCTTCTATGTCACCAACTCTGGCTCCCGGATAACACCTGACTGTAGCCGTCGGGAGCTTCACGTGTCTAACTTCAGAGGAGCCGATAACTAGAGTTGACGGTTCATCTGGCGTGTTGCCGAGGGGAGAAAACTTATTATGTAGCGGGAGCTTCGGTAGCTCTAAGTGTTTACGTTAAGCACTATGCTTCCATCCCACCGGTACAAACCCATCCTGAGTTTTCCCCGGCTGCTGCCCGGGAGGGGCTTGAGTGCTCGGCAGTTTCGTTCCGGTATTGCGAGCTGCACTGCGGGTAATAATCAGGCTAACAGGTTTAGCAACCGATGTGCGTAGCCGCTCTTCTAACTGCTCTAACCTGGCCTCCAAGTCTAAAATAAGGCTACATTTAACACATCTACCACTATCTTCACTAAAAGAGGCAGGATCTTCACTGAACATTTGGCACATGGAGCAGGACAGAGGAGTAAAAGCAGACGAGGTGGAGGCCATGCTAGCACTTAGCAAAGGCTAGCAGTGTTTGGCTAAGGGGAAGAAACTATGTCGCAAACTGCTTAGACAGCAGTGGTTAACACAGTGGTTACTTACTAGAATGCTAAAAAAGACACTTATAATGTTTGAACACCAAACAAGATAACGCTAAGTTAGATATTAACAAACGGGCTCTCAATGCGGGACAGGAGCGGGACAGGCGAGGGAGCCAACTAATTCAGTCGCAAATGGAACGGTTTTCAGGGTGTCTCTTCAGAGTGAACGACAACCATGACTCTTTCCTATGAGCAATTAAAAAAAACTCATCCTCTTGCTTTTTTCTTTTTGAGCCACACGCGATAGATCAATATATACACAGCTTTTCCTTACACAAGCAAAAGGATAAGCAAAACTGTGTATCATCTGCATAACAGTGATAATTAATGCTGTGTTTTCTGATTATGTTCCATAGAGGCAGTAGAGCATAAACAAGATGGGTTCTAGAACTGAGCCCTGTGGGACTCCGTTGCTAACTCAAGGGGACACACAGGGTGTAAGGGCAGAGATGTCTGTTCATTTTATTCTGTTTAGCAACCAGCTATTGTCTACATTTCTATGACTGACGGTATGTTCTATGCAAATACTGGTGTAAGCCCATCGAGACGGCTAAAAAATCAAGGGTAAAATAGCCTGTTCAATGTGGTGTTTGAGCCTCAGTAGCAGACACCATCTTTGATAAATATGGCAATTTGATTGAATCAAATCAGCAGGCTGTTTGGTGGCACAAATATCACATGAAAAAGAAACTTTAACGCAAAATCAATGATAGGAGGAAAACAAGACGAGACACTAGGCATCTGAAAAAAATTGCTTCAAACGCAAAAATATTATTTAAAGCAAGAATAAAGTTTTTGAAAGCAAATATTAAATATTTTCATTTGCAAATTATTAAGTTTTATTCTTAAAACTTTACATTTTGTTTGCAATTTAGAAAATGTTTATCTCAAAACCGTGAGTTTTGCTCGCATTATGGTGGCACAAAGATCACTCCATATTTCTCAGGTTTTGTCAAAAGCTTGCAGCTTCTGCTTGTAACCTGGCCTTGTCTCTCACAGGCGTCTTTCTTCAGACCTTTGGCTCCTCTGCCATGATGATCGTCTGATCCTGTGCAGAGGGTTCTTAGCTGGTTTCACCACTTCAACCCGGAGACCTCTGGCTTTTATGTCTTTTGACGCTTCTTCTGTCGTATTGTAGGTGCATGATCCTCCTTCATAAAACCATTGCAGTTTAGCTGGAAATGGTGTCTGTAAGCAGATATTCTTCTCTTTTAGGACTTACTTTGCTTCTGCATACGCCTTCCCTCTCCTCCGTATCTCTGGTGTGTAATAATGATGCAAAAACACTTTTCACCCTTTAAATTCAAACCCCCTTTTCTGCCATGCTTTCTTAACAAGTTCTTCTATACTCCTGTAACTGAGCAGAGCCATTTTACCACTATTGACTTGCTCTGTTATTCGGTCTTTGAGCTGGTTTTGCAGAGCCACCAGTTCGATGGTGGTTTCCTCCATTCTTAACTTGCGTTCCTCAGAGTCTGAAATTTGTTAATCGGCTTCATCGATTCTGTCGTTTGTCTTTCTGATGTCCCCCTGAATGACTTTTAAAGTGTGAGAATTCTCGCGAAGGACGGTTTCTAAGTCAGCCATACTGGGAGTTGGTCGCAGTGACGGCTCTGTTATTTCAGTCGGTCCACCTACCTATTTGGATAGCTTAGCCGCTGCTCTTGGGTGCACAATGGCGTCTTCAAAAGATATAGCATGTCTTGCCAATTTTCTACCTTTTCCTCTGTTTGTATTTAATGCCCCTACCTTTGCGTTTACTTTGTGCTTCTAAGGTGGTACATTTACTGAATATACAGGTCTATAAAATTTCCTCTTTGGCAAGTGTCAGTCTTTGTTGTGGTGTGTTCAGGAACACCCCAGTGGTCTTTTAATTATGATTGCGTAGTTTTTTGCCAAAGTCAAAAAGTCTTTGTCATTTTTAGAAAATATTTTTGAGCTCTGCAGAAATTCAAAAATTTGGGTTGGGTCTTCAGAAAATGTGGGTAGTGTGCGGGACTGCAGAGGAAACCCCTCCATTGACATCCAAGTATTCCTTCATTAATGCTCTCCCACTAGCCTACAACCCCTAGCTAACATTAGTGTAGCAAAAAAAAAAAAAAAAGAGCAGACCAGCTAGTGGCCTTGTGGTAGAGTGTCTACCCTGAGACTGGACTGTGGACTGGCTGTGACTGCAGCTCACTGCTTCCCCAGGGGATGGGTCAAATGCAGAGAACGAATTTCACACACCAAGGTGCGTGACAACTGATGGGACTTTATCTTTAAAAAACAGCAAGCATTGTTGGAGCTTTCCAGCTCTACAGTTTTGTTCCAGATTCCAGCTCAGATGAATAAAATTAAGTTGTCAAAGAAGATATTTGTCCGCAAGTGGATGCATCAGAATGGAGAAAGCAGGGAGACTTTAGCCCGTCTGTTTAAGTTGCAGCATCACAAACCTGAGCTTTTAAACCGCGGGATTTTATTTGCTCCTGTTCCATCACAGATTAAATAAAGAAATACTCGAAATGCAGTTTAATTTTAAACTCTTATATGTCCTCCTTCTTGAAAACAATGATACAAGAACATGTTAAAAACATCATTTTTATTGGAATGTGTCTTTAACTTTTATGGGTTTTTTTATCCTAAATCTTTGAGCAATTTTTTAAGGATTCAGGACAGTAAACTCCACAGTTCTGCTGAGACACTTATTTTAATTGAACGTGTAACGGGTACCACCGCTTATTAAGGTTATTGGGGAGGTCAGCCTGGGGGTGGAGCTACTTGGCAGTGGTCCTCCTCCCACTGGTTGCTGCATAGATTCGGTCCCCTCTCCTCTCTGTTTTAATTGCACCTTAGACAAATAGGACCCTTGGGGGTGGGGGGGTGGGGGGGGGCTTTGGACATCACTGTGATGTCATCAGTAGATGTCCTCTCAGTGCCCTAACCACCAGTTCTGACTGCACCCTTTATTACACACACCCTAAACCCCATAAAAATATACACTCCAAAGTGAAGCGATTGGGTGAAACTTTACAGGACAAGATTATCTAAAAATAATAAAAGAATGGGTCTTAAATGTGGTTTGAGTAAAACTAAAGACAAGATGGAAATTTCAACAATGTTAGATATAAATTAGAATTAACCCCTTGACACCTTATTAAAAATCATATATTGTTTTGCTGTCAAGTAGATGCTAAATTATTGTAGTTTTGGAGCTGACGGGCTTTGATGCATATTTACATCAATAGGTATCAAAACAAACTGTAACAAACCCAACCAGCATGAGGAGAGCAGATGAAGGTGATGCTGAGCAGCAGAAACTGTGGATCCAAACAAGGAGAACAGGAGAACAGCAGTCGGAGGCAGAACTTTTAAGAATGTGGCACGGCTTCCAAACCAAACTAAACCAGTATGCTAAAGTAAAATTGGACACTAAGTCTTATATTTCAATTTATGATTCCCTTACTTACAAGATTTTCAGCAATTTTGTTAAAAGTTGACAGATTTAAGTTGAATCTGACTTTAAGCTGTTTTTGAAGTGATTTCCAGCAGAAAAAAGGCGAGTCTAGGTTTTTCTGGCGGGGACTTTGAATCGTGCTCCAAAAAGAGAGTGCAGAAGAAACAGTCTTAAAGTTGTCATCCTTCGGTTCAGTTTTTTAGCAGGGGAGAAAAATCAATCCTGAGTGGCCTTTACATTTAATTGAACTGATCTGTCTGAAGCCGCCTTCCTTCCCTGACACACACACACACACACACACCCCACGGCCTCAAACAACCAGGACGGCTGTGTGGTAAGCAGGGTTATATCCTTTCCCCAGACCGGCGTAACCGTCCTGCACCGCTACCACGTCTGGACTCTTAAGCAGATTTATATTCTAGTGGTGGAAAACAAAAGGGAAGGAGAATGAAGGGATCAGCGGATGACAGAGCAGAGCCAGGGGGGGCGCTGGGTGTCTGTCAACACATGAAAGGCACAAATACTTGCTCCCAGCTCACGTGTGCACAATCAGACAGGAAAAGGCTGAAGGACAAAGATGCCAAATGTAGAAACTACAGAAAAGCACCTTTTCTGTTTGCACAGGAGCTGTTGTCTGAGCAGCTGTCTCTCCAGACGGAACTTTTCATTGAAACCTGGTCCTGGTTCACATCCCAGATTCTGGTTCTTACAGTGTTACAAAACATCATCTGAATCCCTACCAAGTTGATGAAAACACATTTTCCGTGAGCAGCAGTCTAGATGTCAGAGAATTCCAGATAAGACAGTGAATTTTCTTCCTCTTCTCAGTGACAATTTCCTCTTTTTTTTCCTTCCCTCTGGTGTTTTTTTTGCGCTGTAACTTCTTTTCCTGTTGTAGGATTTTATTCTTTGGAATCCACATCTTGCAGACTTTTTTAGGGGATAATTTTGGCTCGTCATATGCAAGTACCGGGAGGGGCTGCAATGGGGGCACTGTGAACTATTATCTTCATAACCATGAAACCCAAAATGAGACCTTATGAAGGAAGCTAAGAACAGCTGAGAACGTGCTCAGACTTTCAGACAAGTCTTTCTCAGGACCATGGCGTCCAGAGAGCGGCGTAATGATGATCTGTGGCGTGACAGACTGCTGCTGGCGGGGTCACCTTCTCACATCTATTTCTGTCTTCCATCCTTTTCCTTCTGTCAAAGACTTCTGTCAGGGGTCATGATGAGCACATGTCGCCACCGGCAACAGTATCACAGCCTTCAGGAATCTTCATTTCGTCACTAAACCTGTAAACCTGAGGTGTGAGGTCTTTCTGCCATTCTTTATAGTCTGCTTGGTGGGGGGTGGGCTCATTTACAGACCCTTTAAGCCATGTAATCATACACTTGATCAAAATCTTCAGACCTGTTAAGAAGAATAGAATTCAATAGAATAGATTTATGAAAGTCATTGTACAATGAAATTTAAACTGCTCTCAGATCAGGGCCTCATTCATTCTGTTTCTAAAAGAATATTTTCATAATGAAGAGTTTAAGAATAAAGAAAAATAAATCAAAGAATAAGATATGTAATAAATAGTACTATGACAAAACACAGACATAAAATAAGTAAAAGAGCAAAATAAAATGAGTAATAAATACAAGTCATAAAACATTAGCATACAAACACACACATATTCTGTCATTACATGAATGCACTGAGGAGGGGCAGTTGTTTCACCAATCATGGGTCAGTTTGGCAGTTGTCCCCAATCTACCCTCCTTCCTCATACGAACGCTTCTTGGGGGGGGGGGGGGGGGGGGGGGGGGGGGGTCGGCTTGCGATGCACCTTTGGAAGTGGAGCTACTTGGCAGTGGGTCCCCCCTCCCCTGGTTTCTGTACAGATTTGCCCCCTCTTTCAGTTTTAAGTGCACCATAGACATGCAGGACCCTTGGTGGGGGGTGCTTGGACATCACTGCCAACAATCAGGAGGTTTCCTCTCCTGCACATAAATTTTAACTGCACCTTTTATTACACACACCCTTTATGTCTCAACAAATACACCCCAACACACACACACACCCACACACACACACACACACACACCCACACACACACATGCACACACACACACACACACACCCTTTATGTCTCAACAAATACACCCCAACACACACACACACCCACACACACACACACACCCGCACACACACACACACACACACCCTTTATGTCTTAACAAATACACCCCAACACACACACACACCCACACACACACACACACCCGCACACACACCCTTTATGTCTCAACAAATACACCCCAACACACACACACACACACACACACCCGCACACACACCCTTTATGTCTCAACAAATACACCCCAACCCACACACACACACACACACACCCTTTATGTCTCAACAAATACACCCCAACACACACACACACCCACACACACACACACCCGCACACACACATGCACACACACCCTTTATGTCTCAACAAATACACCCACACACACACACACCCACACACACACACACACCCGCACACACACCCTTTATGTCTCAACAAATACACCCCAACACACACACACACCCGCACACACACATGCACACACACACATACACTTTATGTCTCAACAAATACACCCACACACACACACATGCACACACACCCGCACACACACACCCGCACACACCCACAAACACACACACACACACACCCGCACACACACCCTTTATGTCTCAACAAATACACCCCAACACACACACACACCCACACACACACACACACCCGCACACACACATGCACACACACACACACTTTATGTCTCAACAAATACACCCACACACACATGCACACACACACACACCCGCACACACACATGCACACACACACATACACTTTATGTCTCAACAAATACACCCACACACACACACATGCACACACACACCCGCACACACACACACCCACACCCTTTATGTCTCAACAAATACACCCCAACACACACACACACCCGCACACACACATGCACACACACACACACACTTTATGTCTCAACAAATACACCCACACACACATGCACACACACACACACCCGCACACACACATGCACACACACACATACACTTTTTGTCTCAACAAATACACCCCATGCACACACAACACAACCGCAAACACACACCCGCAACCACTGCTGCTTCGCCGGGGGTCTTGGTGTGGGGATAGCCGGGAACCCAGAGGGCACCTCGATGTCAAAATTGAGTTGATATTTGATCCAATTAGTGGACAACAAAAATAAAAAAAACTCAATGAAGAATGCTGGGAAATACAGCTGACGTTCATTTAATATCTATTCCATGGCTGCATGTTACACTTCAAACTAACATCAGTTTAATATCAAATCGACTTCCATGCTTCTGTTTCTGTGGGATTTAGGCTTCATTAATTGTCAGCATGTGACTTAAAATGATTTTAATTTTTCTGTTCAATTCAAACTTAATTAGAATGGATCCTATGATATAATGCTGCTGCATATCCCAGCAGTCACAGTGAAGTATCTAGTGAGCAACTGATCCTCAAATGAACAACAGCAATGTGTTGGGAGATCTGAATGCATTTGTGTTGATGCAACAGAATTTATGAATGTTGCTGTAACGTTTTAATAATGAATTAGTTCAAATTTAAAGTTCACATGACATCAAAAAGGGGTAAATATCATTATGTCAAATTGATATTAAGGTTTTGATGTCAACTTGATTTGCACATTCACTTGTTTTTTACCTCAATTTGATGTCGAGCTTTGATGCTGATTTAATGTCACTAACCCTAACCTAACCGGGAACTCTCCCTCCTTTTTATTTTTTACATTCCATCATCACCTCATCTTAATAAATAAATAAATAAATAAATATTCACCTGAGCACAGGGATCGGCTCACCTTTGCACAATAGGTGGCAGAATGAAACGCTTTACATGTGTTGGTTTGTATGTGTGTGTGTGAGCTGTGGTTGTATTGTGTACATGTTGACAGGTTTGTATGTGAAGACTCTTGGACAACAGACAGTTGTCTATGCAGTTCTTTATAACGCATTGTACACTGTCAGCAATAATGTCCGGGTCAAGATGTTCAAAGACCTCCCACTTGGACCTCGTGAAACAGTCCTGCAGCTGCTGGGAGGCACCCTCTGTAACTGTTCTTGTGATGGTTGGTGCATCTTTCATGAAGGGGGCATATGCTAGAATTAGGAGCATGGACAGACGGTCGGACTGGCCAAGGTGTGGCAGAGGTTTAGCACGGTAGCCCAGCTTCCAAGTTTGACACTGGAGTAGACTTTGTGCAGAGTGTCCCCTAGTAGCACATTTGACATTCTGGTGGAATATGGGGAATGCTGTCTTTAAATCTGTGTGATTGAAATCCCCTGATTTGATCTGTACGGCGTCAGGGTGGCGACTGTGTGAGTTGTTGATGATTTAATCTATCAGTCCAATAGAGGAGTTAGCATTCGCAAACTACTCAAACTGGAGTTTGCTGACGTCAAAGCCAATTTAGACAAAGAGGGTTGATCGTCTCCATCCAGAAGGATCATTTATATTTTATTTCTGCAGAGTGTAGCTAGTTAGCTTGATAGTGGTGTAGGGAATGGATTGATGAAGCCAGGTCTCTGTGATGAATAGGACACACACATCTTTCACGCTGTTTTTCGTCGCGATCTGTAGCCTCAGTTCATCCATCTTGTTAGCAAAGGAATATGGCGTTTGAGAGAAGCAGACTGGAGAGCAGTGGTTTGAATGGCTGAAGTGCTGGACCTTAACAAGTCTCTAAATATCCATCCATCTTCTTTACAGGTTTTATCCTTTTTGGGGTCACAGGGCTGCTGGAGCAAAACCTGGCTGCTGTGGGGTGAAGGCAAGGTGCACCCTGGACAGGATCCCACTCTAATGCAGGGCCACACAGGCACACACTCACATCTAGGGGCAATATAGAGTCAAAATCCCTGATTAAACCCACCCATGCACAGGGAGAAACATGCACACAGAAATTCCACACAGAAAGGACCCGGCTGGCACTTGAACTGAGGCCTTTTCACTGTGATGCAGGAGTGCTAACCACTGCACCATCATGTAGCCCAGTGGTTTACCTTGACATTCAATATGCAAAAAGAAGAAAAAGGAGCAACAGATAAATATTTTAGCTGCCAATGTATTTAAAAATAACAATTTAAATAAAAAGGACTGTTTATCGAGTGATCAAAAGTTTAGGACCACAGCCTTTAAAAAACAGATTTTGCACAGAAATTTCTGTGCAGTGTTAAATAATAAATAATTGTTCTGTGTGATGTATGGCAAAAAAAGTTTAATTTTGTTGAATGTAGAAGGACTGATGAGCTGCATAAGCAAGGCCTCTCACAACGTGCCATCACTGCTGAGGTTGGATGCAGTAAAACAGTTACAATGTTTTAATTATTTAAGAGATCCTGAGGGTAACAGAACAAAAAAGTTAAGTGGCAAAGCCAAAAATATGTTACCAGAACTAAGCCAGAGGATCTAAAAACTATCTGCTAAGACACAGGTCGGTCTTTGACCCAAACTAAGACCATCACTGGTGCTGATTGTAGCCCAGTAACAATCAGACGTCTTCTCCAGGAGAAGGGCTTCAAAAACAAGAAGTGCCTTCAAAAGTCAGGCCTGGTTGAATTTTACGACGGAGTACCAAAGATGGGACCTTCAAAAGTGGAAGAAAGTTCTCTTCTCTGACAAAAAAAATGTAACCTTGATGGTCCGGATGGCTCCCAACGTTACTGGCATGACAAAGAGATCCCAACTGAAATAGTTTCTACAGCGCATAGGGAATGGGGCAATCATGGTCTGGAGTGCTTTTTCCCTCAATGGAACAATGGTTCAGGCTGTGCACGTGCTTTAAATCGCAGCTGATCATGGAGATGATGCAGGGTGGCATCCCTCATGACTTGAAGACCGTCATGTTTGTGGGGATGACCTAACGCCTGCCTGACAAAGGCCTTTTTACTAGAGAATGACCTTACTACTTTGGACCATCCTGCATGTTCTCCTGACATAAATCCAACTGAGAACATTTGGGGATGGATGTTAAGGGAAGTTCACAAAAATAGGCATCAGTGGATGGCCTTCATGAAGTCATCTTCACCACTTGGCACAACCTTCCTAAAAGTCTTTTAGAAACACCAACGTTTAGCATGCCAAAACAAATTTTGACTCATTAGTCTAGTTACTAGTTACTCATTAGTCTTGAGTCTTTTGTTTGGACCCTCTATTTCTGTTTTTAGGGCAAAACATGTTTTTTTTTTTTTCGGGGTTCAATTTCCTGATCTGGTCCAACCAAACAGTAAAAATGCCTATCTGCTCAACACCAAACAATAAGGTATTGGACTGTGTGTGAGGGTGTACTGCGAGGGTCTGCTGGGAACGTCTGACTGAGCCCTCCATCAGGGAAGTCTCTAACTCCCACATCCAGCAGAGCTTCAAATAGGTACCGAGGGAGGCTGGTAACATTGAGTCTGAATGGACAACGTTCTCCACCTCCATGGTTCTCGACTGGAAAAAGGTAGTTTGCCCTCTCTTGGTGGATGGAGTGCTCGTTCCCCAAGTGGAGGAGTTTAAGTATCTCATGGTCTTGTTAACAAGTGAGGGAAGATCTGAGCGTGAGATTGACAGGTGGATTGGTGCGGCGCCCTCTGTTATGTGGTTCGTTGTGGTGAAGAAAGAGCTTAGTTGTAAAGCAAAGCTCTCAATTTACCGGTCGATCTTCGGTCCAAAACTCAACTATGGTCATGACCTTTGGGGAATGACCGAAAGAATGAGGTCTCGGATACAAGTCTCTTGACTGGCATGGGAACGCCTTGGGGAAGGGGCCGGGGTGAGGGAAGTCTGTCTTTGCTCAGACTGCTGCCTCCGTGATCCGGTTCCGGATGAGCGGAGTGGATGGGTGGGTGGGTGGATGGACGGATGGACGGATGGACGGACGGACGGACGGCAATGTATGGTTCCCATCTCTGTCTACAAAAACATCTCAACATTTTCAAGAGACTTTGGAGCTTAAATTCTTTCACCGTGCCTTACATTTGACTGAAAACCTTCTCTGCTGTCCTAAACCCATCCCGTCCGTCTTCATCAAGAGTTGTTTCTGGGAAAACTGGCGTCACTGTCCGATTTGTGGAGCACGTTGGACACATGATCTGAGCTTAACAAGATCTGGGCATCCTGCTGGGTTCTGGCAGCAGCCAATTTAGCTCTTCTCTGCTCTCATGTGAAACTCTCCTGCCAGAGTCTCTGCAGTCCTTCAAAGGGACCAGAGAAGTCCTCCTGGACACACACACACTCGCACGCTCACACACACACGCACGCTCACACACACACACGCACGCTCACACACACACACAGGCACACACACGCACGCTCACACACACACGCACGCTCACACACCACACACACACACACACACACACGCACGCTCTCACACACACAGGCACCCACACGCACGCTCTCACACACACGCACGCTCTCACACACACGCACGCTCACACACACACACACACACACACACACTCACACACGCACACACACATGCACGCTCACACACACACAGGCACACACACGCACGCTCACACACACACACAGGCACACACACGCACGCTCACACACACACGCACGCTCACACACACACACACACACACAAACACACACACACGCACGCTCTCACACACACAGGCACCCACACGCACGCTCTCACACACACGCACGCTCTCACACACACGCACGCTCACACACACACACACACACACACACGCTCACACACGCACACACACATGCACGCTCACACACACACAGGCACACACGCACGCTCACACACACGCACGCTCACACACACACACAGGCACACACACGCACGCTCACACACAGGCACACACACGCATGCTCACACACACACGCACGCTCACACACACACACACACACACGCACGCTCTCACACACACAGGCACCCACACGCACGCTCTCACACACACGCACGCTCACACACACACACACACACACACGCTCACACACATGCACGCTCACACACACACAGGCACACACACGCACGCTCACACACACACGCACGCTCACACACACACAGGCACACACACACAGGCACACACACGCTCACACACCCACAAACACACACACAGGCACACACACACAGGCACACACCTGCTTTGAGCTTCATGTCATCAGAACTCCATCTGGGCTCCCCCTGAATGTGGTTTCTGTCCGAGTTGTTCTGTGTTTCAGATTCTATCTTGCTGATGTGTTCTGTTTAGGCTCAGCTCTCATCACCAAGTGTTTTGTTTTTTAAGGAGGACTTGCTCACCCAGAGCCAGCACCACAGGCCTTCTGCAGTGACTGTTCCACCTAGGTTCTCTTTACAGGTTTATTTTTTCACTTCATGCCGTGTTTATAGAGATGTTCCTCAGCCCAATTGATTTGTTCTGAGGGAGACACAGAGGACCCTCACTTTTCTGAGGAGGCAGCTGCTGCAGAAATGTTCATGTTTAGGAAGTCACTGAGAAATTCTTTTAACAACCTTTTTTTTCTCAGGGGTGTCCAGGATGTTCTGTTTGGGTGCCTGACTGGATCTTTTTTATTCCAGAGCTGTGGAGCCTGAGCTAACTTGTTGTCTTTAGTACTCCAGGTCCTGCACTCCCTTCCAGTCTAGCTCCTTAGCAATCCTTGGGGATCATTCCTGTCTTTTGTGAAAGGGGTTTGGGGAAGACTAAAGATTTGGTTTTGTTTTAGTTTCCTCACCATAACTCTTCTTCTGCATTTCAATCATGTCCAAGTTTTTTCATTAAGATTTCAGTCAGTGGTCTTCTGCAGTTAGTGATAGCCAGAATGATTTTAATTCAAGTGTGTTGGCGAGGGTTTCATGATCTGCACTGTGACTAAAGTTTGTTTTAAACTCCCTTTTTTTAACCTCTGTCACCTTTGATCCTCCTTTCAAGGCCGTCTCTCATCTCTGCAGTTGAGCTTCCAGATCACTGCTCCCTAGATAAACCCTAATTCTGCATCTATCTTCTTAGACTGTCTGATTAGCAGTACGTCACAGAAAAGGAAGTAATCCGCGGCGGGGACCCAGGAATAGAGCCGAGAGGAGCCAGACCACAGAGGAGTTTCTGCGGCCGCCATGCATGTGGTCATGGGTAATCCTCTCTTAAATAACTCCTGGCAGGAAAAGAGGGAGGGTGCTTAGGGAGAAGCAGCCAGCGTATTCTTATCTCTCGGACACACAGCACCAGGAACAGAAGAAGGATTCAGCTTCAGACGCTCACTTGATTGAAGGACTTCTCTTGACCATCATGAACTTTGCTGCCCAGTTTTTCTACTCCAGATACTTGAGCGAGCGGCTTGAGCGTTTGTTCTCGCCAAGGCCTGCAGTTAAAGACAGTGAGGAGCGGGATCCTTTCTGGGAGAGGTGGGGAACCTGTAGAACCATGGATCCTGCAGAGCTTCATTGTAGCACCTGTAGTTTCTGGTTTCAGAGGTAGCTGCAGTCTTCCTCTTTCCACTGTTAATTATTACCCTGCTCGGCTCCCTCAGTGTTTTCCAGCCTTTCCTTACAAACTAAAATCCCTGGTATAGATCCATCCGTGTTCTTTGTACAAATGGTTTCTTCTAATTAGAATGTTATGTCTCCAAAACAGAGACAGAATTCTTGTGCTTCAATCCAAGAAAATGATCTTTTGTTTTCATAAAGAGATCAGTGTAAAACGGTTCTCCTCATGTGGAACATTAATGTAAATAAAGTCAACAGTCTGAGTCTCTTTTTTAACAAGAGACCTTAAAAAGTGTCTTAATGACAGCAATGCATCTGAATTTGTAGAGACATCATCAAATCTGAGTCTAAAAGGGACAGCAGGAGTCAAACAAGGCAAACAATGAACTTCTCCATCTGAGGAAACCAACCACGTCAGCTCGTCAATTTAGTTTTTTTTTGTGATAAACACGATGATGAAAGCTTTATCCTAAAATCGGAGGGCAGCTCCTCATCTTCATTTAGATTTGGTTCTCTAAAAATTCATTGTTTTTTTCTTCTCCCCTTTAATGCTGGTATACCTGAACCACTGATTGCAGTGTTTTTCGTTCCCATCACTGGACGTGGACATATAGAAGTGGACAAGTAGGTTCAGTGTTTGTGAGCCATCAGTGTGGTACAAATAGAACCGAACTGCAGAAAGACGTGAGACCCGGCCTCTTTGTTTGGGAGAACAGCTTCACCTGGCGGCTCTTTTCCTCATGAATCCAGCCTTCATGAGTGAATTGGTTAATATTCTTCCTCCTCTCTTTTAGGTTTTGGTTCCAATACAACCACAGCAGATTTAAACGGGCTTCAAGGCTTTTAGCTTTGGTCAATCCTGTTGAATCCTAATCCTGTTGTCTCTGACCAGTTGAGAGCCGGCTCAGGCCTCACAAATTATGCTGCAGGAGAACCATCACTAACAGAGCGTGATCCGGTTCAGAACAAACATGGGGGGGGACTTTACAATGTGTATTTAAAAGTCCTGTTTTTACTACAGTGTCTCCACAAACAAACACCAGAAGTTGATCCTCAGAGTAATCTATGTGGAACGGTGAGTCTAAGGGACAGAGGCTGATTTGTTGGTACAACTGATGAAATGTTTCTGGTCTTCTACTAATGAAGTTAATGCTTCAACATGAAACCCTACTTTCCTGAAACCAACAAACAACACAGGCAACCAGTTGATTAGTAGTCCATGTTTCAGCTAATCCCAGTCAAGTTTCCTGTAATGGTCATAGCCAGGGCTCTAATTTTCTTTTTTTGGTTACTAGCCGGGGTGGCCGGTAACATCCAAAGTCTACCAGCCAAACTTTCTCAGGAAAAATAATTTGTTTATTTCAAATAAAACTGTAATTCCCTTCATTTACAAAGTTTCATCTAATGATTTTTCTCTTCCAAAAACAAACACTAATAATAATTGAAAATGTAGTCTTATATCAGGTTTTATAACATTTCACAAATGTAATGTTATTTTAATAAAAGACACTTCTGATCTCTGAACTTTGATGAGCACAAACCTTTCTTTAAAGCATTGGCTTTATCTACAAACATTACTCAGCAAGTATTTTGGAAGTTGTGGAAGTATTAAATATGTATCAGTCTGAACTATTTCTTTTGCTTGTGAATCAATTCCGAAGACAATATTGGGCACAAAACAGTAAAGTCTATGGGTGACCTGCTGGGCGCTCACATTGTGGATGTGGGCAACTTTGTTATGCTTTGTACAGTCTGTTTTTTAAGATAGCTTTTTTTTATGAGTTTTTAATATAATTTTTTATGGAAGCCTTCTGTATTCAATTAAAAAAGAACACCCTTTTTTAATTAAATGTAATATGCTTCCATAAAGATTAAAACAAGTTATAAACAACAAAATAATAACTTTAATTTGTTTTTATGTCATGCAGAGAAAAAAATATGCATGTATGTGTTCTTACAGATCAGTGTGTTATAGCTGTTACTGTTTGTCATTTCATAGAGTAACAATGACATGGAGCAACCTTAAGTGTGTGTTTATGTTGGCTGAGATCAGTGTGAACAAATGCTAGAAACTGCATAATGAAAGCGCATAATGGTGGAATTTCCATGCAGCACCTGAATGCACCTACTGCTATGGTGAATGTGAGGGTGAAATCTGCTCAATAAAGTCAGAATGAAATGTTTAAACCAATTCTGGGATGGATGTTAGTGGTCGCCAAGTGGGGATGGAAGGCAGACACCTCAAAGTCATGGTTGTGAGTCTGAGTCCCGTGTCAGAGATGATGAATGTCTCTGTCATACTTGGCGGGTGTTCATTTAGAGCCCTGGTCATAGCATGGATGAAGTGCAGCAGCAACAGGCCTTCAATCTGGGCTGAAAAACCTTGTCTTTAGTTTGACCTAAAATTGAAGGAAAAATGTAAATTATTGACTGTGATGTTGATTTAAGGCAAAAACTCAACAAGCTGTTCTGGTTCTGAGAGCTGGAAGACAATGAGTCTTTCTGGACTGCAGCAGATAAACAGTTTAGTCTTTTGACTGACTGCAAACTTAAATAAGAATATGACGTTTAGAGTGTGTTAGAATCCCCGCAGTCTGTAAAACCAGGAGAGTTTTAGCATAAATATCCCTGACAGAATAAACTAAAGTTTGAGTTAAAACAAGCTACTGACACACTGGCATAAGACACAAATCCCATATGGCTGTGACTGTTGCGTCCTGCATTTGTGAAGACCTTAAAGTGTCCTGAACATCTGCAGGGGTTTCATGTGAAGCCCAGGACCATGTATACCATGAGCAGATCTTCTTTTGGGATGAATGTCGTGGCTTTCCTTTGACAAGACACTGAACCCCACGTTGCTCCTGGTAATTATACGTTGGCACTAGTGTTTGGCCACAGAGCCGCCATCAGTGTGTGATTGTGTGTGTGAATGGGTGAATGGACTGTAACTGTACAGCACTTTGGGCCTTCTAAGAAGGCAGGGAAGTGCTATACAAGTATACGCCATTTATCACCTAAAACCCTCCTTGATTTAGTTTGAGGAAGTCTGAAAAATGTGAGGAAGCTTAAAAACTGATAAGGGAAGGTTTGGAGACCAAAATAAGAAGCAGATATTCTGAACAAGTGAAGAGTTGCCGATTATGCACGTAGAGACCAGGCAGTACTTTCAGCAGGAGCCTGTCTGACATTCATGCAATCCAAATGAAAACTGTGTTTGAGCGCAAATTTGTTCACGTTCTTGTGATTTATCTTAATGTATTCGGATAGATACTAATCTGACTCAAAAAGACAGAATATGAAATGGTTCCTGATACCTGGGACAACTTTGAGACTATTTTTATGGGAATTCTGTGGGAGCAAAACGTTGAAGCACAATTGAAATCACAAAAGATCCCAAGTTTCTACAGTGAAACATTTGCAGAATGATCTCCAAGTTTTCTTTCTATTCTAGGTTTGTTCACTTTCTCCACCTGCTTCGTCCTTTTTGAGGGTGGCGTAGATGGAGTTCTGGTTCATTCTGAGCAATTCAGGGCTGCTCAATCCTTCACAATAACATATTAATAATAAACTGGAAGATACTCAAACTCAGCCTGTGGAAGATTAGAGATAAAATCCATGGTTAGTTTTTAACTCAGGAGGGGCACTGATGAGCTGCAGGGAAATCGATTCCAGGATTTGACGGCGTAGGCCAGAGCTTCACAAAACAAGAAGATATTTGATGTACATCCTCTGTCACAGCCTCCATGTCTGCTCAGCTTTTGTCTCCTGCATTTTTAAAGCACAAAGCAAAGGTGGAGCTTCCTGAGAGAAGCATTTATCCAAAGCTGTGCCACACTCTATGAAAGAGGTTGATCCCTCTGGCTCCATGAAGATGTTTGCAGGAAAACACCCATGAACATGCAGTTTGTGGAACATCCCTTTAGAGTGCATGATCTACTGTGTCTACTTTCAGAGAGGAACTTCGCCTGGGTCCCAGCAAGCCAGGAGCGTCCCACAAATATGGACCCCTCAGTAACGGCGCAGCAGGCCGCCGGTCCACTCTCATTGAACCAGAGCGTCTCAAGGACTTTGGTGAGGAGGAGCTTCTCAATGGAGATGTGAGAGTTCATGAAACCAGAATGGTGGAGGCTCCAGAGATCAAGCTCATGGATCCTCCAAAAACCAGAAGACTCAGTGAGTTCAGGACGGTTCCCAGACCGCCGCTTCAGTACCTGCGTTTTGAGGACATCAGCGCTGCGGCTTTCAGGATCCAGTCGGGGATTCAGAAGACACCCTGCACGGTGGACTTAAAAACTACATGATCTGTCTCTAGTTAAAGCAACAGAAGTCATTTAGATTTCTCAGAAATATGTTCACAGTACAGTTCACCATGATAACTGAATGAATTCTTTTCTGTGTGCAGTTCTCTAGGCTTTCCAAACAATATGGTATGGAGATTTACCTGAAGAAGGAGCACCTACACTACACGGGCTCAGTGAAGGAGAGGGGGGTGCTGTATCTGCTCACCTCGCTGACACAGGTAAAGCTGTCACACATACTCCAACCAGCAGTAGTAGTCACACAAATCCACCTCCATGCTGTCTGCAAAGTGAGGCGGATTGGAATTTCTGTCGTGGTCAGAGGTAACAGAACCCCAAATGAGCAGCTATTGGAAGAGCTTTGGTCTACTTCGGTCTTTGGTTTGTGAAAGCAAACCGGATTGTTTACAACAACACAAAGGAAAACCCTGCAAATCTTTACAGACACTTTGAAGACTGAGATGAGATAAAATAATATGAGAGGTTTTTGTAATTTATTTAGGAGACAAATCTGACATCCTGATGGTGTGAATGTCATGAGTGAGATTTTCCAGGAGTTTGCCAATTCCTTTCTGAAATTTCAGGTATTTTGTGTGTTGAAGACGCCCTGTTGGTTGCAAACCTTATCATCCAGACTGTTGTGTGTGTGTTTCAAAGACTGGTAAGAAGTTTGTCCTTTCAGGAGCAGCAGAGGAAAGGAGTGATAGTGGCTTCTGACTGTAACTTCTCCATGGCTGTGGCTCACCACGCGGCAGAGCTGAAGATACCGGTATTTGTCATCATGCCGTCTTGCTGCTCCTCGCCTCGGCTCAGAATCTACAGGGATTATGGCGCCATGGTTATCTCCTATGGTAGCACCAGCTGTGACTCCCAGAATCATGCCCGCCGTCTGGCCAAAGAGAATGGATACTTGTACCTGGAAGAGTCAGTCTCACTTTGCTTTTCAAAACTGCTGTTTCTTTTCCAAACTCTTATGCCTTCTCTCTTGCTTCTGCCTGCAGAGATGAAAGCGCAGTGTACCTGGCAGGACTGGGCACCGTGGGCATGGAGATCTATGAGCAAGTCCCCAAAGTGGACGCTGTGGTTGTTCCTGCAGCAGGACAGTACGGCCTGCTTGCTGGCACAGCTGCAGCCATCAAACACCTAAACCCTGAGATTCTTGTTATTGTAAGTAAACATAGAAACCTAGAGGGAGACCTCAGGTATGGATATTAATGCGCAGCTTCATCCGTCAATATTCCGCTGGAATAAAAATGACGCTTCCATCCAACATCCACGAACACTTACTCTTTTGTACAGTCACAGGGGTCCAACACAGGCCAGTACACACTGGATGTGTCACCATCTCCACACAAACTCACACTTCAAAAAGATTTAGAGACACCAAACGTATATGTATTAGGAATCCAGAAAAACCAGACATGCAATGAAATAGCCACTACACCACCATGCACGAGCTGCAAGGGGGTGTCAGTTGGTCACTCTGAATTGTCCCTAGGTGTGAGTATGTGAGCGAGTTTGGAAGATGGATGGATGGACCACTTTGCCATGACAGCACATGACCAAAAATTTAATGTAATGTTGGTTTGGGGCCCAAGCTATACACAAGTCTGTGATAATATATTTATATATATATATATATATATATATATATATATTTAATTTTTTGTCTCCTGAGTGGAGTTTGTATGCTCTCCTCAAGCATGTTTGGGTTTTCTCTGGGCTTCCACCCACAGTCCAAAAACATGCTTCATAGGTTATTTCAAGATTTCAAATTGTCTCTAGTTGTTTTTGTAGCCCTGCAACAGACTCTCAACCTGTTCAGGATGTACTCTGCCTTTGTCAATCAGTAGCTGAGTTGCCTCCCACAACCCTGCGACCTCGAAAGGGATTCATGCAGTTTGAAAGAAGGATGGATGGTAAAAGTTTTTGTCCTCTTTTAATTAAACAATTGGATTGTTAATTTGCCCCCTCTCGAGTTAATGCTCAAACTGGGCCACAGACAGATGAAAGTACTATTTCAAACAGCTGTGAGGCACAGCTCTGCTGCAGGAGTGAGGCACCCTGCACAGAGAGAGACTCTGGTGAATCCAGATACAGCGACATGTTTGTCGTCGCCTCTGTAGAGCTCTCCAAAATATTTAAACACGAGCTACTCGCTCAACATCATCCATGTTTTCCATGATGTGGTAACGAATGAAATTCTTCGGTGGTTGATCCGCAGCCATTGAGCAGTAAATTTGACGAGAGATTTGACGATTCAGCCGCACCATAAGGGATCAGGTGGACTTCTCTCAGATTAAGATTGGGTTAAGCAAGGCGATTGGCAGAGACCAGAGGCCTTGAGAGGAGAGTAATCAATTGCTTCCTTCCTAAAGATTGTTTCTGGAGCAAAGTTGTACCTGGTTACAGCAGAATGTGAGTGGTACTTATTCTGTCATCTCAAAGGCAGAACCGTGTTAAATAACTCTTCTTTTTGACCCCAATTCAGAGTCAACTCTTTCATTGCTTTTCAACTTCAGTCATGAAAAAATTACTACTTTCTGCTCACTTATTTTAGCTTTTTTTTTTTTTTTAAAAGCAACAAAATGAGGCCAAGGAACTCACAAACATACACACACATTCACACAGCTACATTTTTCAATCTCCTGTTTTGCTGCTAAAAACGTGCCAAACCTACCCACATCACGTTCTCGCCACGTCTTTTTATAGGTAAGGAAGTTAGTTGCTCAGCCCTTCATCCCTTCAGAACTTAGTTGACATTGAAAAGAATCATCAGAAACAAATAATGGGAAAAATGATGGGCTTTTCTACTGCAGGGAACTGAACCGGAAGGTTTTCCTCTACTGCTACAGTCTCTGAAAACAGACAGTCCAATCAAAGACCTGCACAGCAACCCCAACAACAAACTTTTTGGAGGTAAACATCAGTTTCCCTTATCTGCAGTGTGTTTTGGACTTTGGAGAATAATCTGTTTTCTCAGATCTGCAGGAGCGCTCCCTGGGAGCTCAGACCTTCCAGATTGCAAAGAAACTTGTGGATAAAGTTATTCCTGTCAGGTACTGTAAGTCCACTCTCACTCTGAAAGTACACCTAAATCCTTTCAGGGTCTCATTTGGCTTCTTGCTCATTTTATCTCAGTGAGGAGAACTCTTTAGTGGCAATGCTTCGCTTTCAAGAGTTTGACCGTTCCACGGTGGACACAGAAGGTGCCATGGGATTGGCAGCCATCTTAGCCGGCCTTTTACCTGAGCTCAAAGGAAAAAAGTGGGTCAGATTAGTGAAAACAGGCACTCCCCTTTGCTTTTGTTCTTGTTTCAGTTCAGCTGAACCCCTGTGTGCTGCAGGGTTGTTGTTGTGGTGAGCAGTGCTAACATGGAGCCAGAGCTGATGAGGCAGTGTGTGGACCTGGCCCTCGTGTTGGATAACAGGGTCACAAAGTTCTCGGTGCAGCTGGGAGAATGGCCGGGCGACATGGCTAAACTGCTGGATGTCCTGTCTCGAGAGGATGTCAGGTAAACTTCTTCAAATTAGTCTAAATATTTCCTGTTGCGACCTTTGCTTCTCTTCTCTTTTCTTTGTCTTTTAGATTGCTTGATGTCTGCCATCGCAGACATGGTGACAAATCCAACCTCTTCCAGGTGAAGGTAGGTATACAACATCAGCTTTGTCCCTCTCTGATTGAAGCACATTTGAAACAAAAGTAGGAGGAGTCTAGTTTACAAAACCACCACTACAGGAGGTGTTAGACAGATTTGATAAGACAGATAAACTGTTAATATAAACAGGTCATTGCTGTTCTTAAACTCCTGGGCTGTGTGTGTGCTCTTACAGGTGGAGTGTGTGGTGGAAACCAGGGATAAGACACAAAGTGCTCAGCTGCGGAAGACGCTGAGCGAGCGCTACCCTTCCATATGCTGGCTGGACCGGTGAACCTGGTGACCCTGAAACCTGGAACATCCTGCAGATTCTTTAAATAACAAACAAGAAGCGTGAACTCGATGCTGCAGCGCGTAAACAGAAAAACTGCAGATTAGAGGTCAGATACTCTTATAGCGAGCTATTCTTTCCCAGCTGTTGTTCTTCTTCAAGCCATCTTGATTAGTGTGGGGGCTTGAACCTCATCCAGACAAATGCATGCAGCTGGGGTTGTTTACCGGCATCGTGTTGTTCAAAGTTCTCCAACAAACTCTTCTTTTATTAACTCAAACCTGAATATTTTCCACAAGTCCAGGTTTTGTTTAAGTCACTCAAACACAGAAAATCCCGTAGGACCAGAGATGAAGACTTTTCATGGCTGCATGCACTTTATCCTTGCAAATGCGTCTGTAACCTTCGGTCAGTCAGCAAAACATGTCCTTATTTACACCTGCGACTGACCAACCAAATAAACCACCTCCACATTAATTGAATTATTCACAAATAAGACGTAGCATAAGAGTTTTGTAGAGTTCTGTCATGTATATTTCTACAAAAGTTTGTTATTAAATTACTGTATATATTGTGTATATTTTCTCTTGTTTGGCAGAAATGTGTTGAGTGAATAAAAGAGAAAAACATAACCTGTTTTTGTCCTTTCTGAGGCCAGTTGCAGAGTGGAAAAAAGGCGGAAATGGCAGTGAAAGTGAGGATAAGATGTGTCTTCCAAATCAGGTCCTGTCAAACAAAGATGGGGGTGGGGTTGACTGGGCGGGTTAAGACGACTTAATGCTCTTAAGTTTTGAAGCAGAGGACATGGTGACCCAGTCCTGACACACTGCTCACCTGTGAGACACGCACTCACAGAGGAATGGGGTTTAAAGATCCACTCCAATGAAAAGTGTGTTTTTAACATGTTCTTGTGGCATTTTTCTGATGATGGACACCTATAAAGAACATTCAAATTCACTTTGCTTTTCTGAGTATTTTTGTTCAAATTATTGTGAATCAGAAGCAAAAAAAAATGATTTTGAAAAAGATTATAGCTCTTATTTACAAACTACAATCAGGAAGTTTTGTGCCCTGGAGGCGTTCCTTGCCTCTCGTCAAGCAACGGCACTTGTTCCTGATCATCTCCACCTGATCTTCATCACCATGGCTTTTTAAGCAGCATCAAACCTCCAGCCATTGTCAGATCGTTATGCTGCTTGTGTGCCAGCCAGCCAGCCCTGTCAGCTCACCTATCTGCCAGCCCTGTCTGCTCACCTGTCTGCCAGACAGCCAGCCAGCCCGCTCTGTCAGCTCACCTGTCTGCCTGCCAGCCAGCCAGCCCGCTCTGTCAGCTCACCTGTCTGCCTGCCAGCCAGCCTGCCTGCTCTGTCAGCTCACCTGTCTGTCAGCCAGCCAGCCAGCCAACCCTGTCAGCTCACCTATCTGCCAGCTCGCCCACCCGCCCTGTCAGCTCACCTGTCTGCTCACCTGTCTGCCAGCCAGCCAGCCCGCTCTGTCAGCTCACCTGTCTGCCTGCCAGCCAGCCAGCCCGCTCTGTCAGCTCACCTGTCTGTCTGCCAGCCAGCCAGCCAGCCCGCTCTGTCAGCTCACCTGTCTGCCAGCCAGCCAGCCAGCCTGCTTTGTCAGCTCACCTGTATGCCAGCCACCAGCCAGCCAGCCCGCTCTGTCAGCTCAACTGTCTGCCTGCCAGCCAGCCAGCCCGCTCTGTCAGCTCACTTGTCTGCCTGCCAGCCAGCCCACTCCATCAGCTAAACTTGCCTGCCTACCTGCCTGCTCTGTCATCCTGCTCCACTATTCGCCTAATCAATAAACATAACCTTCTCATCTTTTAAAACGTGTCTGCTCTTGGGTTCCACCCACCTCCTTGTTCACAACAGGAAGTCACAGTCTCCCTGCTCTGCTTCATTCTGATGCATCTACTTGCAGACAAACAGATCCGTGTACATCTTTTGTTTTCCTCGTCTGAGCTGGAATCTGGATCAAAACTACTGTTGGATAGCTCTGATATTGCTCTTGTTGCACCACTAATATTAGCTTCGGGTTGTGAGGGGCTGTAAGCCAGCGGGACAGAGTGTAAACAAAGGGATAATGGGAAACAAGAGCAGGCTTACCCCACGCCAAGAGTCCCACTCACAAATCAGAGGTGAATTTCTAATGAACAACTGCTGCTCTGCACAAACTATGTTCTAGAAAATGACAGTTTTTTTTAATTTTGGGGTAAAAATGGCAAAATCCTAATTAAAAGACAACTGGGAAAAGCTTTGAAAATAGATGAAAAGATGACTGGAATGGGGTGTTAAAACTGTTTCTTCATACTCCACTCCTCACACCTGACCCTCCAACTTAACTTTCAAAATGAAATGTAAAATTTTGGGAGATTTTTTTTTTTTTACCTCCACCATCGTTAGGATAGTCATGAAGAACCAGGAACAAGAACAGAATGTTTCTGCAAAACATAAGAGCTGTACAGGAAGAAGTCCACAGAAAATGAACAGACACACAAATAACCAATGCAAAAAGAAGTTGTTAGATATAAACAAGGAAACAAATTTTAAAGCTGGGCTGAAAACTGTGACAGACTGCGGGGATGTGATGGCATTCCGCAGCAAACGGCACAGCGGTCATTCTGTTAAAGAGAAACATCGTCATGCAACACTTTCCTTCAGGAGGTTTCTACAGATTTCTTCAAAACCATGAAAGTAGAGGGTTCTCCAATGCCTTCTCACACAGCTGTTCAGCTCAAAGCATACATTTCCTGACTCACCAACAAAACAAAACCATTTGTGCTGGATGTGAGATGTGATGTGTGAAAGAACACAAGACAACTTTAGTTGGATTTTTAAGAAAATGCTAAGAATTTAAGCAACGCCCAAACAAAAGTGTTGTTAATCTGATCCGTCTCAGCTGATAACATTTCTACACAGCCCTTCCTCAGAGGTGGTTGGCAGACATCCTGCTGGGCCTTCGTGGAGCTGCTGGCGTCGCTGCAAAACTCCCAGCTTCAGTTGGCAGACGCACACGTGAAGACTTCCCATGACAGAACTGCCTTCAAAGGGTTTCTTGTGGTGATGCCTTCCCCTTCTTCAAAAGACAGGTGAGTGTGAAAGCCTTGATGAAGTTCCTCAAAGACTTGTTTGGAGTAGTTTTCTGTTTTCCTTCCACATCACAAATGATGACTTTGCCTTTCTAAACTCAAGTACATCAAACGTCTGCTGTGTTCTCCTCATCAGACACAACGCACTGAGACCAGCGCTCGACTTCTGTAAACCACAGCAGTTTCAGAAGAATGAAAATGACTCGCTTCTTTTTCATTTTCTTTATTATTAGAACTGATGAGACATTAAGGCTTCCAGCATTAGACTTTAAATCTAAATTAATTTTCCTTCTCCTGCTTGTTAAGACTTGGAAAACTCTCCACTTCCCCAACATCGACCACAGAAAATGGAATCAGTACAAGTTTACCCGAATAATCTGCTGCGCGTAGAAACCCCTGGAATGCAGCCGGGTCAAAGGACAAGTACAGTTTCAAACTAAGCATTGCTCCTTGAATCCAGAATAAGGGGGTCCTCAGCGCTGCTTGGGCCGCTGTGGGTTGTACTTGAGCAGTAAGCCGAGGGATGCAAAGCCGAACAAAAAGGTCTGGACAAACCACAAGCATCGAACCCCCGAGTTGCTGATTCCTTTGTTACTATGTGGAAACAAAAACGTGTTTGCGGTGACTTGCTGTGCAGTAGAGACCGATTCATAAGTGGAAAATTGGTTACATGAGACTGTAGCGCCACCTTGTGGACACTTACCTGCAGACTCTCAGTGAGACGACGGCCTCAAAGATATGAACAGCAAAGGCTGCCCACCACCTGAGACAGGAACACAGGCACTCAGCATCATCTTTGTGTTTAAAGTGGATCTCCACACATGCTTTATTCTGTCAGTAGAAACTAGAGCTTTGACGACGAAACAAATGCCTTCAAATACAATTTGATCCCCAAAAAAATGACTGTGTGCTGCTCTGAACTCCCTCAATTCATCAAAGCCCATGTCAAAGAAAGTTTGTTCTGCAAAGAAACGTTCTTTTGACTAAAGCCTTCTTGTTTTCTTTCTCTAAATGTTTTATCACAGCAAATTGTGGCCATCTATTTAAAAGATGAAGCGCTTCTATCTAGAGTTCTGCAGTGGAGGGTTTGTGCTGTGGCTGAGATTGAGTGACTGCAGTCATATGACTTTCAGGTTCATGAAAGAAGATGGAGAGAGTGATGAAAAAACACTGTTGGGACTGTGGGGGAGCACATGCTGCTTTTCCTTCAGATCTGGATGGAACTCTGAGCTCTAAAAGCTGAGAACCACCTCACCAGACCTCATCACTTCACCAAAAAATGAGGTTAAATCAGGAAAATGAAAGAAAAACATGCAAACTCAAGCATTTATTCCCCAGAAACATGTGTCACTGAGGAGGAATCCTAACAAGCTGATCTCTGCTGTGTCGACTTTGTTCATTGAGGCCTTTGTTCCTGAAACCCCCACCACCCCCATCCCTTTTAGCTGAGCTCTGGACTTTGCCTGAACCATTGCAAAACTTTGATTCCTCTCTGGTGTTAATGTGGTCTGAAGGATCGTTGTGTCGCTGCATGACCCACTTTGTGACTAACCTCACATTTACTCTGCACGAGAATGCATGCAGAGGAGACCCAAATCACCACCACACCCCCACCGTGCTTCACTGTTGATTCAGAGTTTATGCTGAAATGCACTGTTGGACTTTTGCTACAAGGGGGGTGGAGGGTTAGGAATAAGAACATCCAGGCTTTAATCTGATAAAGCCAACCTGCTAAGGATACCCAGGTTCAGTAGGGCAAACTCCTATCGCTCACGGGCTCAAATACAAAGACAGACGGATCTAAATGATATCCTGCAGTACTGTCACCAGTCTTACACTCTCAGGACAATTCTCTTTGAGCAGGGCTGGCCCTGGGCATAGGCGACCTGGGCAGCTGCCAAGGGTGCCATCTGCTGGAGAGCGCGCTAAATCACAAAGATTATGATTAAGATTATGAGATGCATCTATCAGTTGTGCAGTGGTTGGTGCTCCAACCTCCCAGTACAAAAGTCCCTGGTTCTAGCCCTGCTTGGGGGGGGGGGTATTTTAAACAATAATTATAAGTGCTTATTATTTGAGTTTTGAGAATTAAAACAAATCAGAAATACTTATAGCAGCAAAGGGTGGGGGTGCAAAATCCCTCTTTGGCTAGGGCCATGCAGCCCAGCGCCGGGCCTGCTGTGAGCAGAGTGGGGCAGGACTCACCCTTTTTGCATGAGTCCTGCATAGTTTTCCACAAGGTGTCTGCAGAAGCTCCCAAACACTCCCAGAGAATGGAATGGAATCTTTTCTGGAGCAAACACCATGAACTGCAAACAACAACAGTAGTTCAGCATTAAACAACAAGGGCTGTGGCGAGTTTCACTTCCAAAGATAGAGCCAGTTCCGTGACTCTCCACTAGGGCTCAAGAGCAGAGTGTGAAAAATATCCTCAGGATCCAATAACTCCTCTGGATTCATGCAGATTTATCCTGTGAATGAATCCTTTGATGCTTTGGATTCAGGCTGCAGCAGCTGATTGTGCTTCAACAGACCACCTTGTTGTGAGTGAAAAAATTAAAAATGAGTCAGTTTAATGGATCCGTTCTGCTCCTGAACGGGTCAGGATTAATCTTTAGTCACATGAACATGAAGCCATCATTTCAGTTTTTCTTCAAACCTCATTTTGTGTATAAACTGCTACCTGCGGCTCCGTTTGAGGTCGCTTTGGTTTGGGTTTCGTTCAGAACATTGACATATATAAAGATGGAAAAAGCGCCTGTGACGCCGCCCATAGAAAATGACTTCCCTCCAATTCCAACAAAATGAAGTAAATTCAATCACCATTTTTCCACAGTATGGACCACCATTTTGGAACCAGGCAACATTAGTAAACGGTAATTGGTCCAAGCCGGTCTAAGTCATAATTTCTATGGCAACCACTCTCGCTTTCCATTGAAAGTGGGCTCAGGAGAATCTGTCAATCAAACGTTTTGAGAGTTCAAGATGGGGCCAGAGGGCACCACATGCTTTCACTGAAGCATCTGGTTGGTCAGTTTATTACCTGTATAACTTACAATAAAGAAAATCTATAATGAAAATAAAATTTGGTTTAGCAAGATTTTTTTATAATAGGTACCAGAGCAGGAATGATTATTTTTGACTGAGTAATAGCTGTTTATCTCTCAATAGTAGTCTTAAGGATTTTGGCTTCCTGGGACCAGCGAGTACCAGTACTTCCTATTTGGAACGCAGGGGGTGGGGGTGGGGGTGGGGGGGGATAACCAGTCTAACCTCAAAACAATCAGAGAAATATGTCGCCTGTACCTCTAACATGTAAAGAAACTTAAATGCTGTTTCACACAAACAAAAACAAAGAAAAGGAGATTAAAGCTTCAAAAATCACAAATGTAAAAAAAGAAGCCAGACATCAGGACAGAACGAGAATTTGGTCAAATGCTGCAGCTGCAACTGGATGCAGATGCTTGGAGGGTTTGTTGTACAGACTACAGAGCTTTGTGGTGTTCTGTTAAAAAAGCCTGTTTCTGCCAACACCAAACTGCTGCTGTTTCAAACTCATTACAGGAGCGGGCCCGTGGGCCGCCAGTGAGCAGAGGAAAGGTTCTGGACCTGTAAGAGGCGTTTGTTTGGAGTGAGCTCCAGGACCACCTCCAACCTGAAGACAGAGATCTATATGGGGCAGAAGACTCGTTTGACTTGTCTGCACTTCTTTTGTCCCCAAACATTTTTTGCTGAAAAACAAAACATGTTGGCTTCAATTTAAACAAGAAGACAGCCCCCTGTCCTGTACACTATGTTGCGCTTGCACCCCCTGCTGTTGTGACTCTCTGTAGTTTACTTTGCTGATATGAGCAGGACTCCGACCTCCTACTAAGATAAGCTGCAGTAATGACCTCCACAGCTCGGCTTCATCTGAAGGTCAAACCCCTTTTTTTTTTAAAGTGTTACATCAATCGCATGTTTAACACCAGAAGTACTGAGGCAGTCATTAGTTGCAAAGTCATACCTTTGTAAAAATAATAATAATAAAAGTAATAATAATGAGCTAAGTACCAATAGGACTCAGACTTTTCCTAAATATGTGTGTATTTCATTGTAACCCTTTTAATAGTTGAAATGTCCAAACATTGAAGAGATCTAAGCAATAATACCTAGAATAACCATAGAAGTCAATCTGATGGCATGTTTTGACGGGGATTTCATTTTTTTTTTGTTTGTTTGTTTGTTTGTTTATGCTCTGAAGCTAAAACGTAGAGCTTCATCCTAAACTCAAGACAGACCAAAATAACCAGTAGAAAGACAATGGCAGTTACGGAGGGTTTGATTAGATAAATATTTGATCAAATTCAACTTATCAGGGTGTAATGTTTTGGTGACAGTTTGACACTGTTATTATACGTTTCGTTTAGTGTCCTGAAGTTTTTACCTGTACTCGGAGTTTTTCAAGACAAATCAAACAGGAACAAGTTCCATAGCGGTCCGAATGACTGCGGTGCTTTTATTAGTGCTGGAACTGCGGTAGACAAACGAGCCGGAGCGTCGCGACGTTCACACATTAGCGGCGAGCAGAGCAGCAGCCCGAAGAAGAACCGAACCGGAACTCCGAGAAGACGAACTCACAGTGAAATATGCGACGGACAGCGTGACGGTGACCATCCAGAACAGGCTGGTTCTCCTGAAAAAGGAGCTTCCGTCGGCCGCCGCCATCGCTGCTGCGCTCGCGCTGGTGCCTCCGCCAAATATGACCGTGTGATCACAGGAAACGAAGGGGCGGAACCATGCGGCCCGGGGCAAATACGGGGAAATTCCGTTCCGTTCCCTCACCGGGGGGCTGGGGGGTCCACTCTACGACACCGAGGTGTAACAGTAAACCCGTCAGGGCTGTTCTAACAGAACGCTGTGTGTGAAAACACGGCGCTTGTTGAGACAGAGACGCTTTTAGCATCGCAGGAGATGAAGCAGGAATCTGCAGACGTTTCCATTCACAGACATCTGAAACTACTGAAGAATGTCCATGCTTTCATCCCTACATTGCTTTGAAGAAAATGCTGAGAATTTTTACAAGATAATAGCTTTCGTAGCTTAGTTACATGTTGTCATGTTTTATTTTAGTTTGTTTTAAACTGAGGAAATCTTACATGAGTAAAAAATGTTGATTGTATATGTGTAATATATATTATTTACTGTATATGACTGTAAAAACTGTCACTGCTGACATTACACTAAATCAAGAGACACAGAGCATTAGGCTACCATTTATTTCTCCAAATTGCACACGTCATAAAACTAAGCAAAATTATGGTAACAAGTTTGATCTATTGTCATAGTGGTTTATAATTAGCATGAATTTAAGCTTGTAAGTTTGAGCTTAGTTGATGTTTAGAGGCAAAGTTATTAAAGTATAATTGCAGGTAAATCTTTTGCATTCGCGTCTCACTTCACAGTGTATTTTATTTTGAAAGGAACTTGTATGCGCTGCTGTCAAGTCATAAAAATAAAATTAACACTGTTTTAAATCAAATATTGTAAACATTTATAAGCTACAATAAATAAATGATTGACACAGTGGCCACAGAAATATAAATGAATTATATTTATCTAAATGATGAAGTTGGACTTTGTGCCTCTGGATGAGTTTTGGTCAGTAAGAAACTGAACCAATTATGTCTTTTAGTGTTAGTGACCTGTCCCTGGGATAGGGTTTCCTTCACCTCCACTCCATGTTTGTCTTCCACTCAAAATGCTCCTGGTTTTCAATTGAAATTCATAAAAAAGCTGCAGTATGAACATTTGACACCTGTCACTAAAAGAAATGAGTTAATTTTGAAAATCGAATAAATAAAAGATTTGAGGCTGTTGCACAGCTGGCCCTGTTTGGTTGGGGCCCCACCTTCACCTGGTAGGCTGTCTGTGTGCACAGGGCAGGGATCACTCCTCTGGTTCTAGGAGGGGTTGAGGTATCCCTCGTGGGGTCTGCATTTGCTCTGGGCTTTGGCATTGCTGGTTCTGGTCCTTGCCTCTTACCGCTGACATGTTTGAATATGAACATTTTTGGAGCCAATAGGAATGTTTGTTACATCTGAGTGTGTCTGTGGACAGGCTCCGCCCTTTAGACTAACATCTAGACCTGACAGTAATGATCAACCTCTAGCAAGTTGTTGCTTTGTGTTTCTACCTCCTCCTACTTCTTATTCATCTCCAACTTTGTCAACCCATTTTTTCTTCCCTTGTTTGTGCCATTATCCCCCGTCTCTACCATCCCACATTTTTCTTTCTGGTCCAGAGTGTACATACATAATCAACATAAATAAAGTTAAGCCTCAAATACAAAAGGGGGTTTTACAAATATACACCTTGTGTGTTAGCAGATTCGTAAACCCCTATTGTAACAGTAACATCTGCTCAACACAACAGGCCTTCAGCTCTGATCTGTTTGCTCGGCCAATGGGCAGGACAAGTTAGAGCAAAGATAGAAGATGAGATGGTGAGACAGTAAAGTTGGACAACATGAAAGGTTTGTTGAAGACAGCTATTGTGGTGATGTAGATCTTTTCCTTTATCAAACAGCACATTATGTTAAAGAGTAACACAGTGCAAATAGAAGCAGAAGTTCTGGGAAAACTTTGGAAATGGTTTTCCTTGACTGTCTCTCCAGATAGTCAGTCAGAAATAGACTACATTTCATACTTTACCTTCTTTAACCTGAGCCAAAATAAAGGAAAAATATTCGTACTGTGGCTTCAATTACATGGAACTAGGCTGCATATCAACTAAAACCAGCTCCACGTTTAAATGTTATTTGTCTTCTAGACTTTTTTCCTCCTCCAGTCTTTTTCTTCTTTAGAATGCTTGAAATGCAGTGAAGCACATAAGTTTCATACATTTCTGAACCCGCTGAATTATGTTTGAAATCAACCCAGCTACTGCTGAATGACGGCGGGGTCCATCCTGAACAGGTCACCAGCCTGTTGCAGGGTCAAACACTCATGCATACACACATTCACATCTAGGGACCCTTTAGAATCACCAGTTCATCTGTGAAGCATGTTTTTGGACTGTGGGAGGAAACAGGAGTGTCTGGAGAAAATCCATCATGCACAAGGAAAACATGAACACTAAACCAGGGTGAGAGCCCGAACCACTACGCCACCATGCACCCTACCTATCCGTTTACTTTTTCATTCCCTCTAACACTCTTCTCCCTGCTAGGAGGATCATGCTCTGTGGTTAACTGATCAGAAAAGCATCTCCTCCAAAAATGCTGACAGTGTGGTAGGACTGAGATGACAGGGATTTTTTACACTTATCTTCAATCAATTGATCACTGTATGTAAACTTAACAAGTAAAGGAATAACCAGATAAGATTCTTTTCCTTTTTTTTATTTGATCCCCTGCATTTTAGATAGTAACTGCAGTTTAGTTCCTGTTCTAAATTCGCAGAGTGAAGTTCTTTTTGACACAGAAGACATTTTAGGTCCAGCAGCTAGCAAAGTGCTGAGGGGGTTGATGGGATTTGGATAAAGCTCAGTCTGAGGCTGGGGGACTTTCAGGAGCCGTTTCCACACGCTGAAACATTGATTCTGGTCCCGATAAAGATAAAAACCTCTGGCCTTTTGTGTCGCTGCAGATAACACAGGACTTCAAGCTACATTGTCTTCTAATATACTACCAAATACTATAAACCCGTTTCTGCACTTTGCTCACTATTGAATGGGATTGTTTACATTGTCAATGCTTTTTACAAACAGCTGATATTCAGAAATCATTGGTGCGACAGACAGAAAAGAGGTCAAAGGTGTCAACAAGAGCAGGAAGGGACATTTTTGTATGACCAAACTTCACGTATAAAGTCTCATTTTAATGGCAGCCTGAAGTGTGCAGGTCAGAGGTCATGCCTGCTTCCAGAACCTTCACAGCTAGGTGTTGTGTGGGGTGTCTGGAGGAGAAGGCTCAGACATGTTAACCCACTCGCTGCCCACTCAGACGTCCAGCCTCTGAAGAACACCATCAGATGAATGTCCAGTTAATCACAACGTGAGCCTCTTTCCTGTGATGCTTTGCATGTGAAGCATCAGCAACACTGCTACAGTTTGCTGATGCTTCACACAGAGCATTGTTGTCTCATCAACATTTGCAAAGTTGTTTATGTTTACCAAAAACAGATGAAAGGGTTGCCGTCTTTTTCCTGCTTCTCTATATTCTGCATAAAAGCCGATTTAAATAAAAGGAAAGAAAACTGCTGACTGAGTTTTGATTCCGGAGCTTTGTGTCTGTATATTTCAGATGTCACATGATCAGCAGTAAACTAATGATCACATGATCTGAAGTGGTTTCGACGAGGCTAACGACCTGAGAAAGAGCGTCTTTTGTTTCTGCCCTCAAACCTGCAGCCTGTCATTTGTGCCTTTGACCTTGCCACAGCTGTCGCAGAATGGGTGATAGTGTGGGGTTGGGGTGTGCTGTGAAGGGTCCGAGTACCTCTGTCAACCACCCCCCCCACCCCTCACACACATTGCACTGTGGTTTAGGTGGTGCTTTTGGGGATCTCAGGTGATCAATATAAAAGGTGCTGTAGTGCAAAGCGCAGACACTCAGAGTGGTAAGTCACTGCCAAACGGAGCAGCTGTGTGCAGACATGTGGAAGGACTCCAGCAGCGGTAAGAGCGCTCAGACCTATCATAGGCCTGACTTTTGTGCCTTTTTACTCCAGTTTTACTCTGAATTTAAAAGTGGATTTGTGTTTAAAGCAGAAAGGGTATTTATTCACTGAAGCGACAGAAATGAGAGAAAAATCCCGCATAGCAAAGTTCATCTTGGGCTTCAGCAGAGACAGGAAAGATGCAGGAGGTTTGCTTCATACATCATCTCAGATAATTCTTTGAAGGTTAACGCTATCTTCATTTTGCTGTGTTTACTTGTCTTGATAGTGCGGTCAGACCCACTTTGGGAAGAGAAGCTCATTCTTTATCTACACATTGAATTAATGGCATTTGCTGTTTGGTGGATCTGTGTACATACCTGACAGCTTCACTTTTTAAACCTGTCAGATGTGTTGACCTTGCTCTCCGTTTTCCTCAGATGAGGCCAGATCTGCAGCCTCCAGTGGTGGTACCTCCCGCAGCGCCAGCCGCAGGAAGAGGACCAGCTTCTCCAAGGAGCACGTGGAGCTCTTGAGGGCCACCTTTGAGACCGACCCGTACCCAGGAATCAGCCTCAGAGAGAGCTTGTCCCAGACCACGGGCCTCCCAGAGTCCCGCATACAGGTACCCGCTAGCTCACACAGAGGTTCTGCTTTGTTTTTGAGATGAGATGAAAATGACAAGAAATGAAAGAAAGTGCAGCATTCAGAGAAATCCTTCCTGCCAGAAACTCTGAAGAATGTTAGAAAATAGGTTACATCAGTTTCTAATGTCCCCCTCAGGATTAGCAAAGTCCTTTAAAAATGAACACTTTCCAGCAAACACACACACATGCATGCAAGCATGCGCACGAGGAGCAAATGCATGTGGAAACATACGACTGGCCTCTGTTGTAAGATGTTTGCTTGGTTATCATCAGAAGTCTTTGTGTTCAAATGCATCCTGCATTCAGCAGCAGATACTCTTATCTCTGGATCGCTTCACGCCTTTATCTGCACAGATGACACAAGCGCT
The DNA here is from genome assembly GCA_016861445.1 of Oryzias woworae. Lineage (NCBI taxonomy): Eukaryota > Metazoa > Chordata > Actinopteri > Beloniformes > Adrianichthyidae > Oryzias > Oryzias woworae. The sequence goes on from BOLG01001307.1 coordinate 98,291, forward strand.
TTTTATCAGGGGCTTGTTTTTTGGGGGGTAAACAGAACCAGCGTCTCCACCAACTGACACACTGGACCTGCCCCCCCCATCCTGATTAGGCAGCCAGTCTTTGACAGGAAGTGCCGTCTATCATTGCTTCTCTACTTCCTGTTCAGGTGTGGTTCCAGAACCGAAGAGCTCGCACACTGAAGTGTAAAGGAGCCAAGAAAGCACTGTGGCAGTCTGACAGTCCTGGACACAACTCTTTCCATGCTGCTACCAGGGTGGGGGCGCTTCGGCCTCACAGGCCCCCACCGGCCTACCCGTCCCAAGTGAAGCAGGAGGTGGAGGAGGGCAGCTATTATGGGCAGTGTCCTGCTGCCTATTCAAACACCCAGGAGCAGGCACACTTCAGCTCCCTGTTTGGCCTTCAGCAGGGGGGGCATCTGGACAGCACTTCCAGCTCACCTCTGGGGGGCTACTGGCCTGGCAGCCAGAATGGCCCGGTCTCCCCCTCATGGGGAAAGCCATTGGAGATGAGCAGCTTAAGCTCCAAGCAGCAAGCCTTCAAGTTTCCAGGAGAGCCACCGATGTACATGACCTCCTCCACCCCAGACACGCCCGATTCTGGATACTGGGACGCCTGCGTGGAGAACAGCCCGCCAGCCGGGGGTCTATTCTCTCAGCTGGAGGATTCCTGCAGTAGGGTGGCTCTGGGGGAAAGCAGAGAGCCAGAAGCAGCAGTCCAACACGCCCCACTGCCGGTGCTTTCCCTGCAGGAGATCCTGTGGGAGCTGAACGAGAGCTGGCTGGGGGGTGAAGGACTGGAGGGGTGCGCAGTGGGAGACCAAGCCCCTTCCTGAAGCTGAGCGTGTACTGTAGTTTAAGAAGACATCTGCCTGAGGAATTCTAATCAAACGATCATTGGCCCCCGCCATGTATTTATTCATTTTCTGATTATTTATGAGTCTATTTATGATTTCCTGCACTTGTGTTCAAATAAAAGTGGATGCGGCGGTAACGTCTGTTTCTTTTTTCATACAATTGACTGTAGATGCTCATCCACACATTTGTCTGCAGACTTTTAGTCCAGCGTGAAGATGACTCTGAGAAGCTTCAAAATGAAGGAGCTCCCCCTCAGCAAAGGACCAAGAAAAGCGGCATTTAGAGGAACAGCTCTGCTGCTCTTTTAGGAGAATCTTCCACATTCAGAACGAGCCGATGATCCATGACCTGAACAACCAGATAAGAGTCTTATTTCACTAGAACTGAAGGACGTTTTCAGTCTTCTGTGTCATTTCAAATACATTTCAGATTCTACATACAAACATTTTTACTAGAAGTTTTAAAAATACACTTTACTTCTTCATGTTTTTAGTTTCCATAAATTCCCAGAAACATTTACCAGTCTGACCCCAGCTTCATGAAGAGGCTGGAGATCAGCCCCTTTAGGTATGACGTTAACAAACACATGCACGCAAACATGCGGACAAACACTTTCACAGGCACATGCATGCATGCACGGCCGCACACAGACGTACACATGCCCCCACAGCCCCCTACTAACACAGACACACATGTTCACACACACAGATAAACACACATGCATGCACACACAAACAGATGAAGTTAAACACATACAACTGTATGCCACACAGACACACCAATGCACACACATGATTAGACAGGCATGCATGCTAACACAAACTTACACATAACACACACGCAAACACACAAATACATCCTCATACACAACATTCTCATCATGCATACACAGATACACATGCTTACACAGATGTATAAGCACTCACACAAACACAGCACAAAACACAGCTTACACTGAGAAGCATTGTGTGTAATCATACACACACACACACAAACGCATACACAAACATGTCCGTGAAAAGACCTTCCTCCATCCTGCTGCTTGTCTTGGTGGAACACACCTGCCGCAGGTGTGCAGGAGAATCTGTGTAAAGTCTTTACCACAATAAACAGTGCAAAGTAGGAAAAGAACTTTATTTTGTTACTTCAGGGGACAGTGTTTAAGGCAGTGTCCTCTCTGTGACACACAAAAATGAACAACTTCAGGGAAAACGGCAGTAACCACTGTAACCAGTCATCCATCGCACATCTGCTGCTGACCTGCACATAAACACTAGGCAGTTTAAAAAACATCAGAGTTAGAAAACATGTTTTTTATCAATAGTGTTGCTGTTATCTCTGAGGCTTTACTTTTATTTCAAAATAATGCATTCGGCCATCAAACTTTCTGTCGTTTGATAAAACCTGCTTTAGTTATTGTCATGTTTCACCATGGCTGAACTTCCTTCTCGGAGACAAACTTCCCATGAGGCTCAGTGGCACCTGGAGGCAGTAAGGCCAGGTACACTGGGGTAACGGCGCCCTCCTCTGGTGATTTGGGGGCATTGGGACCAGCCATGTCAGTGCGGACCCACCCAGGACAGCAGGCGTTCAGGAGGATCTGAGAAAACACTCGGTATGAGATTGGGATGGATTTCCAAAGTGGAGATGGGTTGTCCTAAAAGCTGGTGACAATTCTCTCAATACCCCATCATTGGGTCTCTCCTTAGACAGACGACGAGCCAAGATCATGGACAGCACCTGAACACAGGAAGGAGATTCAGAGTGACTTTACTTTCAAACATGGAATCCTTTTGTTTACAAAGCAAGGTCAAATTTTCAGTCAGTGTTTTGATGACGTCCTCATGTATTAAGGTGCTTTTATAATTTCAGACCTCATGAGGACCTGCTAAAGTCTTCTTCTGCAGCTGATCTATGGAATTCCAAAAGCTCGTTTCCTTAATGTCTGACAACTTGGTCCATCTGAATTAAAGAAGGAATGATTTATGAGGCCAGAACCAGCTGATAGACCAGGCCAGATCCAGCTGATGGATCAGGCAGGAACCATCAGATGGATCAGGCAGGAACCATCAGATGGATAGGGCAGGAACCATCAGATGGATCGGGCAGGAACCATCAGATGGATCGGGCAGGAACCATCAGATGGATAGGGCAGGAACCATCAGATGGATCGGGCAGGAACCATCAGATGGATCGGGCAGGAACCATCAGATGGATCGGGCAGGATCCAGCTGATGGATCAGGCAGGAACCATCAGATGGATCAGGCAGGATCCATCAGATGGATCAGGCAGGAACCATCAGATGGATCAAGCAGGAACCATCAGATGGATCAAGCAGGAACCATCAGATGGATAGGGCAGGAACCATCAGATGGATCAGGCAGGAACCATCAGATGGATCGGGCAGGAACCATCAGATGGATCAGGTAGGATCCAGCTGATGGACCAGGCCGGAACCAGCTGATCGATCAGGCAGGAACCATCAGATGGATCAGGCAGGATCCAGCTGATGGATCAGGCAGGAACCATCAGATGGATCAGGCAGGAACCATCAGATGGATCAGGCAGGAACCATCAGATGGATCAGGCAGGATCCAGCTGATGGATCAGGCAGGAACCATCAGATGGATCAGGCAGGATCCAGCTGATGGATCAGGCAGGAACCATCAGATGGATCAGGTAGGATCCAGCTGATGGACCAGGCCGGAACCAGCTGATCGATCAGGCAGGAACCATCAGATGGATCAGGCAGGATCCAGCTGATGGATCAGGCAGGAACCATCAGATGGATCAGGCAGGAACCATCAGATGGATCAGGCAGGAACCATCAGATGGATCAGGCAAGAACCATCAGATGGATCAGGCAGGAACCATCAGATGGATCAGGCAGGAAGGAACCAGCTGATTTTCCACATGATCAGAATCTGTGTATGTTCAGAACTTGACTCCACCTTTTCTGCAGCTTTGTAATGAATAGACAAGAGATATAATTAAATACAAACTGATAACAGCAGACTACTTGCCGTTTATGCAGATATGCAACATTCAATCTGCATAAAACATTGAATTAACATTCTATAGATCTGCATCCATTTATGAAGAAGGTTAAAAAGGTTCCTTCCTGAACACAGTAAGATGGAAGGCAGCAGATCTGCGAGTTTGTAAAGGCTATGGCATCACTTCAATTACCATAATGAAGCATAAATGCTCACACAAAGCAGCACAACTGTGCTTTAATTACAGCAGCGTTGGCATTTTTTCGTGTTTAGGACTCAACAGTCTGGCAGATACATGAGAGTCATACCGTCAGTCCAGTCTTAGAGACTCCGTATGCCGTCTCAGGCCAGCCGTCCTGTTTGTGCTGGCCTGCCTTGACCATGTCCACAAACCTCTGCATCAGACTTGCCAGTTCCTCCTCTGTGATGTCCTCGCTGCGGAAACGCTGCTGGAGCTCTGGGCTGCACTGGTTCAGCGTTCTGCAGCTGACAAAGCTGGACACGTTCACCACACGGCCTGAAAAACAGAACAGAAGCTCAGACAGCACCCCCCGCTAACAATCCTGTGAAGACTGAGGATCAAACAAAGACACCTGGGCCCAGTGTTGTGAATCTTTGGATCAGGATTAAAGTGATCCAGATCCCTAATCCAAGACCAGGATCAAAGATTTTTAAACCAGTTTTTCAAAACTTGGTTGGATCAGATCAAATTCAATCGAATCTGCTCAGATGGGGATTTCCAGATCAGTCCTGCTCACATAATCAAAGAGATGAGAACCTGGAAAAAGGCGGAGCTTTCTCCCCACAACGAGGAAGAGCCTGCAGGACTTTAGCAGTACTGACCATCTCATGGTTTGAGTTCCCCACTCCATGAAACCAAAGTCATGCATGAAAAGTAGTTTGTTCACAGAATGCTGACTCGGTACCTCCTGCTTTGATGAGCGGCATGAAAGTGGTCAGCACATCTCTGGTGGCGAAGAAGTTGGTCTTGAGGGTCTCCTCTGCCTGCACGATGAATGGAGTTGTGTCTGCCACTGAGAAGAGCGTGTTCAAGGCGTCAGTGTGATCCCACCTGATTCACAGCTGCTGGTGTTATTTTTGTTCCCCACAGCCAATCATGGAGCAACTTCCGGCCCTCCAAGGTTCAAGCGTGTGCAGTTCCAGCCCCACCTTTGAATGCGATCGCGGCGTTGTTAATGAGGACGTCCACTCCTCCATACTTCTCCTTAAAGAATGAAGCAGCAGCGCTGATGCTGTCCACATCGTTGATATCCAGCTGCTGAAATGACGACTTCAGTCCCTCTGAGGACAGAGACGCCACTGCGGCCTGACCCCGCCCACTGCAGACAGTTCCCATAAAAACATGTGTTTCTTTGGGGGACAGACACTGACTTAAAACAAACACCAGCATCATCTTTGCTCCACTGATAACCCGATGCTTCTGGCTCGTCCTTTATCAGACTTCCAGGAGGTTTGGGTGTTTGGCAGCAACATTAAAGCCTGTTTGTGTAACCGTCAACACCGACGTCCTTCCAGGTTCAGCCTGATCCAGACTTACACATCTCTGGCTGTGAGGAAAACGTCTCCCTGAAACTCTCTGCAGAGCGCTCTGACGATGGCCAGGCCGATGCCTTTGTTTCCCCCGGTTACCACAGCAACCCTGGTGGACATGTCTGCTCCAGGAAAGAATTCACTCTTAGAAGCCTGTTTCTGTCAAACAAATGAATGAAGCTGTTAAACAAACCAGTTCATGCAACCAGGAGCCCTGTAGAAAGCATGGAAGTGTTGTTAAAACGAGACCGAAGGAAACTGAGCAGACCGGATATTCCAGACCAAGGAGGATGAAGCAAATCAAAACAAACTATGTTATTGTAGAAAAACATGAAACTTTTTGAATGATTAAACTGAAATTTTAACAGTTGTCACACTAAAGACCAAAAGGATTTTTAAAAAATGTGCAAATTGTCGAAAAAATGTCTTGAAAAATATTGTGTTTCCACTTAGATGGGAGCCACTTTTCAATCAAACTTTCTTTATAAAAAGAGTTTCTCATCCTTGCGCAGCTCGAAGCGCTTTAAAGTTAAAAATAGAAACAGACAACGAATAAATAAAAAGAGAGAAACCCAGTCCACCCTTTGCCCACTCCCCTCCCTACATTAACACACAATGAACCCTTATGAAAATAAATTCTAAAAGAAACTGAAGGCTTGGCTGTGCTGTGAGGAAACAGTATTGTGGGAATCTCTTCATACCAGGAGCCAGCTCAGCCACAGGAACATCGCCACAGTGCCCACCCAGACCGGGTCAGTAACGGGTTCACTGCACAGTTATGAAGCTGCATTGTTGGACCCCAACTGCCCCCACAAAGGGCGACAACTGCGGCAATGACCCCAGACAGAACCAGCAACCCCTGGAACAAAGGACCCCCAAACAGAAACACCAGGTCATAAAACCTTTAAAAGAAAGATATTAAAATGAATGAATACATAAGATGTATTCATTCATTTTCTAAATCGTTTTATCCCTTTCAGGGTCACAGGGTTGCTGGAGCCTAACCCGGCCACTCATGGGCGAAGGCAGGGGACACTCCTGGACTGGTCGCCAGGGGCCACAATCACACACACTCACATTCAAACCCAGGGATAATTTAGAGTAACCAATGAACCTATGAAGCATGTTTTTGGATGGTGGGAGGAAGCCGGAGTCCCCGGAGAAAACCCAGCATGCACAAGGGGAACATGCAAACTCCACACAGAAAGGTCCCCATTGATGACACTGTTTCAAGGCCCCCAGCCAGGACTTGAACCAGGAACCTTCTTGCTGTGAAGCAAGAGTGCTAACCACTGCACCACCGTGCAGGCCATAATATGTATTGAGTTCTGAAACCATTGTAGGCAAGGCAAGTTTCTTTGTACAGCACATTTCATGTACACAGACCATTGAAAGTGCTTTACATAAAACTTAAAGAAAAGAACAATCAGAAGAAATATCAAAGGTGTGATTGATTATCTTTTTGGTTGCCCGGTCAAAACACTGTTAAGGTGCTCACACACCAAACATGATTCGCGCGGCGGAGGCGGCCAATTTAAATGTAAAGTCAATGGCTTAGACACAAATTGAGGTTCTGCAGTGAGAATTGAGCTGCCAGCGCAGCACGAAAGTCTGGAAACAGCACAAATTGAGCAGCCGCCGCAGCTGGCCAGAGAATTTTTAAAAATGTGAATTCTGGGGAGGAGGCTGAGTTTCATCAACCAATCAGTGACTGAACTTCAGGCATGTGATGTTTTCAATGACAGCGGGGAGAAAACATCCAATATGGTGGATCGATCCATAGTTATCCTGAACTTCCATCATTTTCTTAACCCGCTGTTTCCCTTTCTGGGCAGCGGGGTTTCCAGATCCCGTCCCGGTTACTGTTGGGTGAAGGCAGGTTCTAGAGAGTCTGTCACAGGAACTATGGAACTGTAGTGAACACGCTCACTATGACAGATCCCAGGAGAGGAGCTCGCGGTCAGACAGAGAACCGCTGCTGGATAGGAAAGCAGTCTGTTCAGATGTTTTCTTATTTTCATTGCGATAACAATAAAAAAACGTCCCTCATTATATTCTTGTTTATATTTTTGCCCTTTCTGTGTGGGGTAAGATAGCTGTCAATAATAAATGTATTCGTAAAGACAAAGTTGTGCACAAATTAATGCTTTGTACACAACTTTTTGAGAAAAACATGAATACCATTTAGTTTTACGTTTGACATGTCTGTTTTGAATAGGACGCTCCTGATAAACTGTCAAAAATACGTCACGGGGTCAAGATAATTTCCCGTTATGCCATCAAAAACATTCTAAACAGTTGCTTTTTATATTAGTATAATAGGACTTAATAGAAAATAGAAAACTTAAAAGAACACGCATGCGCAGTTTAAAGAATCAATGTTCGAGGACTTCATGTTTATGTCTGTGACCCCATGACATATTTTTAAAAGTTTGTTAACAGGAGAAATTCGTATACAAGACATAAGTCGTATTCAAAAGAGACATGTTAAAACATAAAACTAGATGTTGTATTCATATTTTTTCCTGCAAAGTTGTGCACAAAATATGAATTTGTGCACAAATTTGTATTTATGAATATTACTTTGTCTTTATGAATAAGTTTCTCATTGACAGCTCTCTTACCGCATATCTCGGGTTAATGCGTGACATTAAGCATTTGAACTTGGTTAATAAGACACAGAAACATTGCAGAAGCAGCCGTCAATCAGACACAGCAGCAGGAGAAAAACTTGCTGTGATTACAGAGAGACTCTAAATGTTCTAATGAATCCAAACAGGGTGACTTGTTCACCAATGTTTTTGTAGAGCTCTTCAAAATAAATAAACCTGATCTCAAAACATCATCCATGTCTCCAATGCATTATTAAACAGACGCCGCTCCATGTAGTGATGAGATGATTGGCTGATTTTGTCACTGCCTTAACGTATCAAAATGTAGATCTGTCTATCACTACACCCAAGTTTCTAGCCTGGTTGGTGGTGTTAAGATGAATAGATTGAAGCTCTGCAGTGGCGTCCAACCATTTCTCTTTAGTCCCAAAGACAATAACCTCAGTTTTATTTTTGTTTAATTGAAGTAAGTTGTGACACATCCAGTCATTAATGTCTCACTGCATTTACCAAGAGCGTGTACAGGGCCTCGGTCTCCTGGTGTCATTGTAATATATATCTGTGTGTCATCTGCGTAGCTATGGTAACTAATGCTGTTCTTTATAACCTGGGCCAGTGGGAGCATGTAGATATTAAATAGAAGTGGCCCCAGGATGGAGACTTGGGGAACTCCACATGTAACTTCTGTCGGCTCTGATGTGAAGTTACCAACTGACACAAAATATTTCCTGTTTTTCAAGTACGTTTTGAACCAGTTTAGTCCTGGCCCAGTGAGACCAACCCAGTTTTCCCGTTGTTTGAGTAATATAGCATGATCGACTGGATCAAATGCAGCTGATAAATGTCTGTTGTCACTTGGGTCAGAGCCGTCTCAGTGTTGTGCTGCTGTCTGAAGTCTGATTGGAAGACATCATTCATTTAACTGATGAAAAACTGCTTTTTCAATTATCTTACCTAAAAATGGCAGGTTTGATCTCAGTCTGTAGTTGCTCTTTTGTGTTTTGTCAAAACTGTCCTTTTTAGGAGGGGTTTGATTACAGCTGTTTTCAGTGGTTCTGGGAAAACACCAGATGTTAAAGACAAGTTCACAATCTGGACCGGAACCGACTCCAGGATTGTTAAAACTTGTTTGAACAAACATGTTCGTAGAATATCCAGACAGCAGGAGGAGTTCCGTTGACTTAAAATGTCCTCCAGATCTTTACTGTTTACGGGTTGAAACTGAGCCATGGGGTTTATATTGGTTTCAATTGGATACAGTTCATATTCTGGACTTGTAGTTCATGAAACAATAGCTTGCCTTATGTTTTTGATTTTCTCTGTAAAGATTTTGCCAAAGTTAATACAAGCTTTAGTGGAGTAAAGTTCCGATGCCACTGACACAGGGGGGTTTGTCAGCCTGTCGACTGTAGTGAATAAGGCCAGAATATTATGAGAGTTTTGGTAATGATGTCAGAGAAATGGGATTTCTTGTAGACCTACAAGTTTTTTTTATATAAACCAGAGAGCAAGGCATTACAATAATCTAAACGACAAAAATTAAACCATGCATCAGCACCTCTGTGCTGGCAAAAGCCAGGCATAGACAGACTCTGGCAATATTTTTAAGATGATAAAATCCTGTCAAAGCAACATTTTTAATGTGTGGAATAAAATTTAACTTACAAGCAAGGTTCAAGCAAGGTCATCAGGAGAGACGGCAATGTAAAGCTGTGTATCATCAGGATAGCTGGCTGGTGTTGTGCCGATGTACTTTCCCCCAGAACAATGTCTGAAACTGGGGAAACAAATTCTGGCAGGAGAAACGTATCTACGCACAACACCGGCACGGCAGGCGGACAGCAGAACGTCAGCAACAGAGAGACAGGGATCCCTCTGGCTCCTGCTCGGGTGTTTTTATTTTATTTACTTATTAATATCTCTTTTTCTTATTTTTCTCTCTTTTTTTTGCCAACACATCCAGGTCCGTTTCATTGTTTTCACACTTCACTGATGTCGCCTGGCCAAAAATAAAAAATAAAAAAAGTGGCAGGAATTGGCTGGTATTATATTTTTTATTCCAACAGAGCTGGATAATTGGGCAAGATAATTTTCATGCCAGGGCATCAATAACATTCCAAAAAGTTGAATTCTATCATGCTTATTCAGTTGATTCAACGTTCCAGGATTCCATGTTTGTGCTTGTGACCCCGTGACGTATTTTTGATAGTGATTTAACAGAAGAAATTTGTATTCAAGACAAGCAAGAGTCGTATTCAAAACAAATTGTGTTCTAAACAGACATGTAAAATGCAACACTAAAGGTTGTATTCATATTTTTTGCAAAGTTTTGCACAAAATATACATTTGTGAACAACTTTGTCTTTGTGAATACGTTTCTTATTGACAGTTTCCTTACCCCATAGGTGTGATGTATGGAGCAAGGTCAGCTTTATAATTTCCGTGAGGATTAATAAAGTTCTATGTATCTATCTAGATTTGGTTTGAATGTCACATTTGGTCTCCAAATGCCGTAAAGACCAACTCTGGTGATGAAAACTGTGTTTTTTTTAACATGTTCTTCAGGCATTTTCCTTATGATGAAGTACATATGTAAAGAACATTCAGATTAAAAGCTCTTCTCGGTTCTTTACTGGCATTTTCTTCTCATGAGCGATCGGTGGACACAGGACAGATGATCCCGTTCACCGTCAATCACCAAACAGTTTGGCCGCCGCGTTGAAAGGACTCCACGCCTCTTTACGTTGCGTAACCGCGACGTACACGCGCCTGTTAGGGGCTCTAAATGTGGAAACGCGAACGCTCTGGAATTTGAACGGAAATCCGCGAGAGGGAGGCGGGAACGCGTCTTACCGCGCTCGCGCTTCGGTGCGGCGGGGTCCAGGGAACAGACGGAGCAGGCGACGCCGACGGAGCTGGAACTGCAGCTGGAGCGCTGAGGGGGAAAGCAATGTGACAACCACGTGACCAGAGCGAGGCGGAGCACAGACGCTCTGCGCAGCTTTACTGCGCATTCCCGGATAAACACGGCGGACGTGTGGTCAGATGTGAGTGCGGATGCCGAAGCGACATGTAAGATATTTCTTTCTCTTTGAGAGCCAACAGTTTCAGAAACGTTGTGGGTTTCAGAGAGCTGTCAGAATCAGGTTGGTGTCGCGTTTTTCTGTTCATCTGCAGATGATGTTCTGCAGTTTTCTAATGATTTGTCAGATGGGATATTCACTTTTTAAAACACGTGTAAAACAGTTGGAATAAAGCAAATAATTACATCATTTAATAAAAGAAGGGGGTAATTTAAAGAAAGAATAAGAAACCCATAAAACACAGAGGCACAATGGCTTCTACTTCAGCTGACTGCACAGCTTCATTTGTCAGCATTGAAGAAAGCTGTTTTTCTAGTGTCAGTTCAGTCACAGATTTCATTCTTCTAAACATAAATGTTTGGCTTGTGTTTCACACCAGCTCAGTGGTGTTATGCCTGGAGGGGTCATGGCAAATCGCAGCTGCAGAACAGGGCGAGCTGCAAGGAGGCGGCGGCGGCGTAAACGTGAAGGCAGCATCCAGCCTGGTACAATGAGTTTCCTTCAGTTCAGGAGCTCCTCCTGCTTTTGCTCTCACTGCTGCTTTTCTTTTCTCCGTGTTCAGAGTCCCTCAGCCACCAGCTGAAGTACGTGAGGCTGATGAAGTTCCTTCATCAGCGAGGCTTCACCTCCACCCCGCTGCAGCCTGCCCTTTTCTCTGGTGATGAGCTGCTTCTCCTGTGATCACTGGCCAAAATGCTTAGTCACGTTTGTTAAATCTCTCATGTCCCCCCCATGCAGACACAGGCAGAGGACTGCAGACTCTCCAGACGATCCAGGTAACTCACCTGATGTTTAGAACGGTGTATGTGTGAGGTTTTTGCTAAAGGAAGCTCATGCAGCTTCAGACAGTGATCTGTGCATTACAGCGTTCACATCCTTATGCTGGAAGTTTCAACCAAAACCTGACAAGTCAGAGGTTAGCTGCACAAAGCCAATTCTCAAGGGCTGCAGCTGAAGTGAAGATACTTTTCTGCAAAGCAGTCGAGCTCCGCAGCAAAAATCACACCTTCAAGTCTGAGAAACTTATCATCCACAAATTGACAAAGCTGTTAACTGTGGAGAACAGGAGTGAATGATCAAAAAGAACACAAGGAGGACTTACCCTGGAGGTCATTAAAGACTCAAAAGCAGGTGAAAGGAAGTGACTCAGTTCAGGTCAGGAGTCGCGTTTCAACAGTCAGAAAGATGCACTACAACTATAAAGTAACACTCACAGAGATCAACTTTCATGTCAGCTGATTTCCTGGTCTGAGTCTCAAGTTGTTGCCTGAAGAGGCTGTGTATGCTTTCAGCCTGGTGGGATGCTGGTTTCTCTGCCGGAGTCCTGCCTCCTCACCACCTCCACAGTTCTGCTCAGCTATCTGGGACCGTTCTTAAAGAGGTGGGCCTTCACCTGAAGTGTCCTTGATAAGCCACGAGTCAGCTGGAGGCTGAAATGTTGGTTTCTGCAGTTGGAAGCACCGCCCGTCCTCCCTTATGGCGCTTTGCATCTTTCTGGTGTGCGAGCGGCACAGAGGCGAGGCCTCTGATTGGTTCCCATACATAGACGTCCTCCCACGGTCCTACAGTTGCCTCCCTTATTTCAATGACAGCGTGATGGCTGTTCTACCTTCTGGGGTTCGGAGGCGCGCTGAGGAGCAGAGGGAGGTGCTGCAACACCTCCACGCCTTCCACCAGGACTTCTTCAGGTGAGTCTGTGCTGCCCACCTTTATCCAGGTGATGGGAGGTCACTTCTCACTGGGTTACCATGGCTGCTAATGCATAAATATTGGAAAGCTGAGTTCCAGAAGATAAACTAGACATGTGGAGAAGAAAAAGTCTAGCTTTACCCATTATAGAAGTTAAGTTCGAGAATGCCTTGGCTGGAGGGAGTTTCTATTTATTGTGGTCTGACATTGACCCCAGCTGTGCACAAAAAGGTCTGACCTGAAAGGTGATGGTTCTGACCACATCAGAGAAACATCAGAGAAACCAAGAACTCAGAAATGTTTGGAAAAATGAATCAATAAAACTGTTCCTGACTCATTTTCTTAATGAAAATGCAGGTTAATTAAATATGAAAATGGTTGGACCCCATGTGTTCAGTTTCATGAATGCCTATGTGGCTAACAGCTAGCGGTGGAACAAGTAATCATTGAATTAATTTCTATTACCCACGATCATCATCCCATCACGATCATTCTGTCTGAGGGAAGCTGTTCATTCAGTTGACCTGTTCTGTTATAAAATTGTTTCAAAATGAAGTAAATTGATTTGTATCATAATTGGAAAATACCATTTGGATTGAGGTATGGTAGATTTATTTTACTATGTTAATGTCCAGTCCAATGTGTGGAAACACATGTGACCATATAGTGTTTGTTTGTACACAAATTTCAGTTACACTTGATTATCTTGCATCACTACACACCTACCAACAGCTCCTGCCGTGTTCATCAGCAGTTTAATGACATCTCCATCCCAGAATCCTCATCTTCTGTCAGAACATGACCTCTGCTTACATTGTGGGTCCAGGTCCCTGCAGCCAGTTCTGAACCGCCCCCCCGAAGAAGTGCTGACTTATGAAGCTTTGAGGTACATTCACACACTCAACCACTTAAACCACAAAAGATTCAGACATGAGGCAGGAAACTGATGGAAACCCCCCCCCCGTTCCCCGCAGGTGGGCCTGGTGCACCATCAACACACGCTCCGTCTTCATTACTCACCCACCCAGCAGCTTCCTGTCTGGACCAGATAATTACGCTTTAGCTCCGTTTCTGGACCTGCTGAATCACCGCCCGGATGTGCAGGTCTGTCTGGTGTTGCCTAACCTCCCTCCCACCTCCTCTGTGGAAACAGAAACACCCCCCACACACCCTCTTGGGGTCTATCTGCTCAGACTGGGTCATTTTTCAAAACCTTTCTTCCTCTAGGTGAAAGCTGGTTTTAATTGTAGCACAGGATGTTATGAAGTCAGAAGTATCTCTGGAGTCCAGCGCTTTCAACAGGCCTTCATCAGCTATGGTTCCCATGACAACCATTGCCTCCTGCTGGAATACGGCTTTGTCTCTTCCTGCAACCCTCACAGCGTTGTCTATGTAGAAGAAGGTAACCTGCAGAGCTTCATCACAGCATCCCCAGGAACTCGTGCTTCCATTTGTTCCTCCATCTTCTCCCATGTGTCCGCAGATCTGCTCTGTGAAGCTTTCCGGGGGGATCAAAGTCTGGATGAGAAGATCCAATTTCTCAGAGAAAACCGTTTCTTTCAGTAAGTCTGTTTCTAGTTTGGGGATGTTCCTCAACTTTTAAATGAGATTATGCACGTTTTTATTTTCCAGACTTTCCTTCCTCTAAGTGGTTTTAGCTTTCTGAATTCAGCTGCTGTCTCACATGAGTTATTGTGGTTTGGTAACTCTTGATCAGGACTTGATTTAGTCTCTGAGGAACTGATAAAGTCCTTTAAGAAACTCCACCTCTGCAAAGGTTTGACTCTGACCTATGTCAACTCAATGTTAAATCTGCTCGGAAGGATTTCCACAGGGTCTGCCTGGCTGTTGATGCCCAATCCAGAACCCTTGACAGATATCAGAACACAGACGATCCAGAACCCCTTACCCTGGGCTCACACTCCATAAGGTCCAGCTTCAGTTGTCGATCCTTTTTGTAATTTGTAAAGTGTGAGAGGCGTGGTGACACTTGTCAGAACACAGATGGCTTTGTTTTGTCACAGGTGAATGCTGAGCCTGAAAACCCAGCAATCATCCACAGAGCCAACAGATCTAAAAAACTTTATTGGTCCACTTTGCTCAAACCAACACATCCAAGAGTACTGCCCAAAAGAAGAATCAGCGAACGTCCAGAAACTAGGATTGGAACAGTTGAACACTCCTGACTGCTCAAACATCCCAGCATGCTCAGAACGCCTCACTGCTGAGTTAACCCATGCCCTGACGCTGTGCCACTGAGCCGCACAAACCCTCAGAGGGAACCAGAGACCGTTTCAGTTCAGACTCCAGCTGGTCTGTTTGCTGTGATCGGGCACATGTGCTGTACCCAGCTTCCAGAGACCTGTGGCGCTGGTTGGATCTCCAGTGATTCTCCGTAGTCAAACAGTGGAAAAAAGCGGGGTCAAACGTGCTCACCACTTTCTGTACAGGATGAACATTTACCAGCAGCCTTTCTCCTCCACCCTGCAGGAACCTGACGGTGTCTGATGAAGGTC
Organism: Oryzias woworae; assembly: GCA_016861445.1. Taxonomy (NCBI): domain Eukaryota; kingdom Metazoa; phylum Chordata; class Actinopteri; order Beloniformes; family Adrianichthyidae; genus Oryzias; species Oryzias woworae. The sequence continues at coordinate 113,594 of BOLG01001307.1, forward strand.
CCAGCTGGAGGCTCCTGACTGCTCTCAGGCTGCTCTCGCTGCCCCAAATACCACGGTGAGACTCCGCTCCACGCTGCCCCTCCTGCTCTGAAATCTGCACTTCTGACCAGTTGACTTTACAGTCAGCGCTGGAAGACGGCGCTGCTCGGACAGATGGTCAGCGATGAGGCAGAGGAACGCAGCATTCGGACCGCCAAGACACTGTGTGAGTGTCTGCTGAAGGAAACAAGGAGGTCTCTACAGGAGGTGAGGATGAGCTTGACCAACATGATGCCGTTTCAGCGACATTCTTTCACCTGGAACTGTTCGTGCAGATCTCCCACTTCCTTCAGCACTGTGAGCAGCCAATCAGGGAGCAGCTAGAAGTGGTTGGGTTGTTGCGAAAGGAGGAGAAGTGCATCCTGGGAAACTGCCTCGAGGCTCTTAAATCTACAGTTGAGATCTGACTTTTGACCGGTGCAGCAGTCTGGACCACTGCAGGTGATGAGCTGAAGTGCTTCTTTGTGTCAGGATGCAATGCTGAGTTTAACTGCTCCCTGTTTTGATCTTTTTACAGTTTCGGTACTGCAGGTTGATCTTCAGTGAGTCTGCTGGAACTCCATGCTTGAAGCAGATCCTGAAACGTTTTTTATCTGTAATGTGGCTTCTCTAAATGAAGCTAAACGTTTTGAAAAAGAAAGTAAAAGATCAACAATAAATTTCAGCGCTCAAGATTTTAATTAAAAAAAATCTGATTTTATTTGACAACTTTTTGCTGCTGCAAATGATAGGATTGCCTAACACTACCCCCCTCCCCCCAGCTAAACCCCTGAATACTTCACACCAACATCCCCCAAGCAGAACATGAGGATCTTTTCTTCACGCAGCCCAACAGTTCTTCTGTTGTAGTTAGGTTCACTCAAGTTCACAAAACAATCATTTGAAATACTGAGCAAGCAGAAAGTCTGCACAGTCAGACTGTTGGGAGTCTGGTTTTCTAACAGCACATTGCCCCAACGGACCTCATTTTCATCAGGGCAGGTCTGTTTGTTTTCACTCTTTCAGGAAAGAACAAAAAATACTGAGCTTCTACGAAGTCCCACTGAAGAGAACCAGAAGAAAAGTTCAACTGCAGGAACATCTGCTGTCACATCTGCTTTTCCTCCCTGAGGCGGCGGCTCAGCTTGTCCAGCACCACGGCCAGCTCCACCTTCCTGTCCAGCTTCAGGTACACGTCTTTCCTGACTGGATGAAGGGTCAGCCAATCAGTTGTGAGCTCTGCCAGTAGGTGGACATGTTTTTCCATCTCTCCTGTTTGGGAAGAGGATGTAGTTAGTTTCAGTCCTGACCCACAGAACCCGTAAGCAGCCAGTAGCAGAACTGAAAAACAGGTTCTGGCACAAGAGTCCACCTGGAGTGAGGGCAGAACTGTAGCTTGCTGTCATGCGGCTGCAGGCCGCCTCCATTGTCAAAGACACCTTCTTCTCTGCCACAAAGATGCTGCGCAGGATCCGGGCCAGCTCTACTAGCCGGGACATCATCAGCAGGCGCTCCTCCTGGGCCGGGTCCCGGGTCATGACTGCCTGCAGCTTCTGGGCCTCTTTGGCCCGGATCTGAGGATAAAACAGAAAACATTGGCATCTGGAAAACCAGTCCCGACTACCCTGAGCCGTCCAAATGCAATCCGTAGTAGCAGTTGTAGTGGAGACACCCACCCGATCCAGCAAGGACTGGGACACCCCCTTCAAAGTCTCTGGAACGAGACCTGCAGGGGCTACAGGTTCTGCTACCTTCTGGGTGCGTGTTGGTTCAGAACCCTGAGCAGGTCTAAGCTGGACTCGCTGGGCTGCAGTAGTCAATGCTTTCTCCATCTGAACACAGGAAATGGTCAGAGTAATACATCTGAAGCTTAACTTTAAGAACCATGCAAACTTGGATCCAGTACCTTGGGATTGATAAGCAAACGGGCCCGGTCCAGTACCTCCTGGGCAGTAGACAGGGTCTCCCTGTGTGGAGGTTGAGGTAATTGGCTTACCGGGACTGCGGGAATTAAATCCACGTTAAAGCGGGGATGCCAGCGAGTTAGCTTGTCTTCTGGAACTGAAACAGGCGGAACCAATGAAGACAGAAACTCCTGCAAGGTAGAGATGGACATGAGCCATCAGACAGAACCCAGGAGGCACAGTGATCCATCACTGTAACTTTAGCGATGCTGCTCACCTGGTGGTGCTGCTTCACCAGAGAGATCAGGTTCTGGTGGAAGACACGCCTTCTCTCCAGCAGACGAGAGGCGGAGAGAGTGGGCCGAGCCTGGCTCTGGTCTGAGGAGGACACACAGATGTGAAGACAGCTTTCAAGGAGTGGTACCACGTGCTATAGAGGTGGTTCTGACCTGAAACAATGATGGGCTCCACAGTCAGCTGATACTCGCCCTTCTTGGCACTGGTGCTGAAGGTGGGAACATTCTTCTCCTGCTTGAGGGTGTAAGCCTCAGGGAACACAGTCCGGATCTGACCCACATGGTTCTGCTCGAAGCGCCTTTTAGAGAAAACACAAGCCTTCCGTTGATTACACATGGAACCGAACGACCCGCTCTCTGAAGTGGGTCTGACCACTTTTAGTTTGTCCGGAACAAATCTGAACAGCAGAACCCGTTCTAATACAATGGTCTATACCTGTGGGTCATATCCTGGACCCCGTGCTGGACCTTTGCGAAGGTGGCGGTCTCACAGCGGTTGTAAAGCATGGCGACCACTGTGTCCATGCTGCGAAACATCTCAGCCAGAACTCTAAAGTGGAGCGGCAGAACCAGGCCTGGTGGGACGTCCTGAGCGAGAGTGTGGTACCGCTGGTACGCTGGCCTGCTCGGTGCTGCACACAAAGCAAAGAAACAAATGATTTCTTTGTCTGACCCAAGCAAACCAGAACCAAACCAAATAGCTCACCTGTCTTGTACTTGTGCATCTTCTTGTTTCCTCGCTGACTCTGCCCTCTTCTGGACCTTTGCAGACAGTTGTTTGGCCAGAACCAGCCTGGCCTGGAGATTGTGCACATCTGCAGGAGGTGCTGAGGAGGAGGTGGCAGGAGATACCAAATCCACTTGCCTCTTGATCTTCTGAAGGCGACACTTTAGAGCAGCAAGGTCCTCCTTACATAGAACCTGCAGGCACACCAGCAGACAGGTCACGCACTGGGTCAGAACCAGAGGACAAATGCCAACAAATATTGAAGCAACTGCCAGACTCGTGGACCTCCCTGGTTCACAACTGACAAACACTTAGAATATACTCGGAGTCTGAGCCCAATCCACTGGTCTTTGCGCAACTTGGAACCGAACCGCGAGGTTTGAGTCTCAGTAGCAGACGCACAGGTGGAACCGGTACCTGTGCTTGAGCCCCGCCAAGAGGGCTTTTGGACCGTCCCGCGTCATTGCGCAGGACCAGCTTCTTCCGCGCCCCCCTGCGCGCTCCCGCGTCCGCCGCGGGCTCGCCCCCGCCGCCCGGGACCCTCCGCCTCCTCTTGGCTGAACTGTGTTCCGCCGCGGCGGACTCCCGTGCCGGACTCTGCCCGGAGGGCCGCTTCGGTGTCTGCGGGCTGGGCACTGGTTCCGCGGCGTCAGCGCTCCGGTCATCACGCCCAGCCGCTTCATCAATGACCCGCACGAACTCCCGGTGCACCGGGGAGGACAGCAGGCCCGCGGCGGGTTTCCTCGGTCCAGCGCCTTTCTTCCGCTGGGAGAAGAACTCGGTGAGCCGAACCTGAGCCATTGCGTCCGTGTGCCGTCCCGGGGAGAAGCACCACGAACACAAACAAAAGCGTCCGGAAGTTTGCGAGCTTCACAGGAAGAAGAAAGCAATTTTCGCGCGAAACCAAACAAACCACGCCTCTTCCGGGTCACGTGACGCATTGGCGGACCCCCGTCTGGAGGCGGGGCATCAAAAAGCCAGACAAAACAATCACAAGATTATAACACAAAGATCCTTTCGAAATGCAAACAAAATCATGTTTATGATCATAGAAATTAAAGCCGTACAAAGAAAACAGCCAAACAGTTCTGGTTTCATTACATTTAATATTCTTAGTTTTTTTCTTTAAAATGCACAGCATTGCATAAAAGTTATCGCAAACTTTGCAGCCAGAAGAAAATATCTCGTATTTTATAATTTAATCACAAAGTAAGGCACTGCCCTATTCCATGTTTTCTGCTCTAATTTTCCTGTTTTTGATCGGTTCGGTCTGGATTCATTAGTTTTTCCTCTTTCAGTCTTGTCGCTTTAAAAGCATCATGCTCTCTGTGCACTTTTATATTAATTTTAGCTGGGGTGGGGGCAGAATTAGATTTTTTCTGCACAGCAAACTTTATGGCGCTCCCCAAGTATTAAAAAAATAAATAAAAGTCAGGGTTAAAAGAAAGAAGTAAATATAAAATGACCCTCCTCATCAAGCAATTGCTGTGAAAAATTGTGTTGAATGGTAGTTTTGATTCAGTTACTTGAACATTACCTAAATGACAAGCCTGCCCCCACCCCCTGAGAAACACTCTTGATTACATAAACTTGATCAAACCCCCAAATGTGTTGTTAATGAGACAAGGGGCGTTGAGGCACTTCATCAAAAAGGTCTTTGTTCTGGAAGAAGATCTGCTCTTCCTCTGATTAACGTGGAGGCCAGGATTAGTTCAATCATCCCTCAGTTTGTCTTCATCCTCATTTGTCCTCTGTGGTCACTTTCAAAGCCTCTCCTTCTTCAACATAGTTGGAAACATACATGAGCTGTTGTCACATGCAGAGGTCAGCGAGCCTGTCAGGAGAATGTCAAGAAAAGATGAGAAGCAGATTAGGTTTTGGAGCAAAAGCGTAGCTGAGTCTATTAGTTTTTTAACAGTAACATTAAATCTGCATTCCTCTAAAGATCACCTCGTCCATTCCATACATTCTTTCCTTCTAGATTCTTAAATCTAGAAGTTTGGTTGTTGAATGTATGTCTGCATCCAGGAGGTCAGCTGCTCCAAGCAGCAGAGACTCTGCTGACAGAGCTGCATAAAGCTGAGAGTCGTCTGCATAACTGTGAAGTGAAACTTTCTCAATCACTTCATCTATATGATGCCCAACCACGACCGCAGGTAAACCCTGTTCATTAAGACTCACAACATTCAAATACAATAAAACAATTAAAAAGTAACATAGTAAAATAACAAGAGTAAGTTCCGATACTTTGACAAGATCTTTTCTGCCAGGATGGGGATGAGCTCAGGTTCTTGGATTTGCTTTTGTTCTGATTGTTTGTGTATTTTGGTTGAAGGCTGAGGGTTTGGGGTTTGGGTTAGGGTTGGGGTTAGGAGTTAGGGTTGGGGTTGGGGTTAGGGGTTAGGGTTGGGGTTGGGGTTAGGGTTTGGGTTAGGGCTTTTCAGTTCAATAGTGGTGAAAAAAACATTGACGTTGGTGCTAAAAGAATGATCAAATAAGCTTTCAGAACTTTTTATCCCAGGGTGGCAGGGGTGAACAGTAAAGAGGTGAATAGGCTTCTTTACTTTATCTTTCTCTGTTGCAGCTGTCATCTTTTAGTGAATAGATTAAAGACACAAAATTAAGTTCTGTGTCAATTAGCACTGTATCCACCTGTTGTTGTTGAAACTTCTGATTGTAAATCTTGAAAAATTTTTTGAACAGCAGCCCAATGTGGGTGGTAATGACACAAAAATCAAATTTATTTTAAAGTCTGGTTTCAGAAACTAGATTCAGTTGTTGAAACACAAGCAGCGCGGTCTTTATTTGACACGTGACCATCATCTCCACAAAGTAGTTGGCATGTAATAACACCCAACCTGTAGTGTTACACTTCACCTGCCATTGTGGATTATTGAATCTGACCCCTGAGAACATCTGTGTCACACAGCAGTGACTCACAACTATGAGGTAAGATAGCTGTCAAAAAGAAGTGTATTCATAAATACAAAGTTGCAGAAAAAATATGAACACAATCTTTAGTTTTACATTTCATTTGTCTGTTTTGAACACAACTTTTCTTTTGTCTTGAATATGAATTTCTCCTGTTAAATCACTGTAAATTAACAAGAGGACCCCGCTGCAGGTAACATGGTGGATGGACCGATGGATGTCGAACGGAATCATATCCCAAATGGAAGTTCTTTTTTTTTTTCTAAAGGGCGGGAGTTAACGATCTCAAAACAAAATTTTTGTTATTGTTCATTTTAGTTGAGCTTTAATTTTATTATATTTTTTTTAGTGTAAAATGTATGATTATTATTCTAAGGTGTTGTTGGATAAGCAGGAGGCCTGTAGTTATGGAAGCGAACGTGACATATTTCAAAATAAAAGTCAATAGTGGAAATGCTTTTTCATTTTTACAATATAGCTGCAACAGGTGAAAATAAAATGACAACTCAATTCTCCGAACAGCTTTTTCTTTTTCTTCACGTTCCCTTTCTTTTGTAGTGTTACAATGTATGCGAAATTGCAATCAAAATGGCGTATAAACCTCAATTGAGCAAAGGAAAACAATGTTCAGCTCCAGAGAAATGAATGGTTGCTGTGTTTACACTAGATCAAACGTTTACATGTTTGTTCTGCCGACTCTTAATATTTCTATTAATGAAAGTAAAAACTTTCAAACTCTAAACTAATATCACGAGCTGGCAGAGTGGATTCAGCTCAATATGAATTACACTTTGAATAAAAAACTAGCGACTGTTATTACTTTGAAGGAAGAAAAACCCACAAAGACGAGAGGCGCCCAGCTGCAGATGAAACTGACATTAAAAACGTCTGCATCTTGATTCATTTCAATGCTGCACTTGAAGATCTCCTGGACAGAACTCAATGGAACTCAATCATGGTCGTCTTCTGATCTGCTGGAAAACAAAGCTTCAGGAGGTCTTTCCAGACATTTGACATCTCCTTCTGGAACACCTTGTTAAATGTTCATAAATATTAAATTCATGACGTAAAACTCAAGAACCATCCTGCTGCAACATTGATATCAGCAGACCTTTTAAGACCAAGTTTTCTTCATGATTCCATCATATATACAACATTAAGAACTTGAAAAGAGCACCAGCTTGAAATAAACTTTATTTTGTAAACCAAATAAAACAAGATAAAGCTACAACTGCTGTCAAAAAATTTGTAACCAAAAAATTAAAAAAAATAAATAAAACATAAGAGGAAAAAGAATATAAAATATGCTGCTCTGGTCCAGGAGAATTTCTGCCTGCAGCCCCGTCTTCCCCTTTGCATCCATCCTTCTTTATAGTTGATACATGCATCTAAAGATAAAATCAACAGATCGTTTACTAAAAAAGGATTAGGAAAAAGCTTTGTTAGACAATGCAAATGTACATTCTAAAGACTAATTTTATATGTATCTACAGGTCAAATATAGGATGAAAAACCGCTGTCCTCTCTGTCTGTGCCTTTGCAAAAACAGGTTTGACTTTCACAAACTCCACATAAAGCCATCACATTTTCATAGGGGAACGATGCATGGCTGAACTATTATATCAAAACATTATCAAAATTACATCTCAAAACGTGTTAAAAACAACAAGAAAATTAGGTTAAAAAAAGAGCGTTTACCCTGAAAATTGGTGCAGTCGTATCAAACTCAGTCAGTCAGTTAAACATGATAGATAATTGTGGGGATGCTCATTCTCCAGGAGAGTTCTTTACTGAAATAATTACAGAGCCATAAAAACCTGAAAATTATTTTAAAAATATGATGTGAATAACTGGTGAAACAAAATGGATTGTTTTATGAAATCTTCTTTTAATAAAAATATATTATATTGTATGGTAATTTATTGTGTATTTAATGCACTAAAATCACATGCAAGTTATGCGATATACAATCTAAAGTTAAAATGAAAAACCCATTTATGAATTACTTAATGTGTTCTTTAATGCACATACCGTTTATTATTCACACGTTGATATCAATAACATTATTATTATTATTATTAATAATACACTGAATTGTGTTCTGTTTTGATAATCAATATCATTCTAAAAAGTTTAATTCTATCAGCTCATTCAGATGAATCAATGCTCCGGGACTCCATGTTTATGCCTGTGACTCCGTTATACTCCATGACGTATTTTTGATAGTGATTTAACAGGAGAAATCAGTATTAAAGATAAAGAAAAGTCGTATTCAAAACAGACATGTCAAGCTTAAAACTAAAGGTTGTATTCATATTTTTCTGCAAAGTTGTGCACAAAATATAAATTTGTGCACAACTTTGTATTTATGAATGCAACTTTTTCTTTATGGATACGTTTCTTTTTGACAGTTTCCTTACCCCATACAGAGCCATGTGTGTTTTTGTGTGTTCACGCCTGTGAGAAGGGACCTTACAGAACCCACAAACGGAGGACCCGAGGACAGCAGTGTAAAAGGAATGGAGGGGTCTCCTGATGCCGTCATTGTTTTACTAACTTCCTCCTTCCATGCAGGGGGGGTTCACTCCTGCATGTAAACACAGTGGATGAGATCACTCCCCGTCTGTTCAGGTTCCCCCTCTCGCCTGAACCTGGAAGCGGACCTGCATTGTTAAACGTCCTCCCTGGCTCCGGGAGGGGGCGCTGCCGGCCAGCTTTCAACCACAACTGGTGGCTCTCAAACCCGGGTCTGCAGTTGAGGGTGTGAGCGCGCTTCCGTAGGAGCCGTGAGCGCGGCGTGAGCGCGCAGTGCGCCCGGCTCCAGAAGCGGCAGTTCGGGTGGGACATGGGCGGGTTCTGAACGGAGGGGGGGCAGCAGCAGAATAGTTCCTCTATTGGCGCTCATGACTGTGAATCACTTTTTCCACCCCGCGCACACACTGCCCTCGTGCGCTGAGACTTTCCTGCCCCTCCCTGCAGAAAGTTTGTCCGCGCTGTCGGGGGACTGAAACCGAACCGAACTTTGTTTGGACAGCATGACTCTGAGCCGTTCCCTTTGCGAGCGTCCACGTAAGCAGTAAGACGGTCGGATTGTCCCGCAGATCCTCTGCGGTTCGGACCCGCGGGCTCGCATGGAGCTCCAGGTGTCGGTGTGGCTGCTGTTCAGTGGCCTGCTGCCGTGCGCGCTGCTGGCAGGTAGGAAACGTTCTGTTAGCTTGGTGGGGTGGGGGTGGGGGTGTTACACGTCCGAGGCGCACGAGCCTCCGCAGGAGAGAGACTGTTGCAGAGATCAGGACCACAGAGGACAGGGATGTCTGAGAAGTTCTGAGTCCTTGTGATCAGCAGAATCTGGACCCCTCTGGCGTGGTTCTGATGTTCAGTGAACTTCTGTTTGGAACTTTAAGCACGGAGATGAAAGCCTGCGCTCCACTTGGTGTCACGTGATTACCCCCTCGATCCCATGTCTTAGATTTTCAGGGAAACCCTCAGGTCAGACCTTTAGCAGCCAGTTAATACTATAAACAAAGGTACTGAGACGCAAAAGGACAGAGATGTGTGGTGGTGCGTTCAAGGACATGCCATTAGGTCCCCTCAAAACCAAACAGTCTGACGTCAGGTCTTGGAGATTCTGTCTGATGTTTTCTCAGTGAGTCAGAGGAAGTGAACTGAGAACATGTTTGCAACACTTCAGAGGATGTGTTTGGCTTCCTGTGGCACCGGCCCCTGCTTACCTGAGGCCCCCAGCTGACGGGGCTCCTTGCCACTGAGGGGCAGGGTTTTAAACTGCCTGAACTATAGGAGAGGCTGTTATCAGGAGATCTAACATGAGGGCTAAGGATCTAATATTTAAACATTTATTCTTATTTATTGAAGATGTAACAACAAATGTACACCTGTGTAAACATCACTTTGGTACTGACCAAAAATCACACCAGCATTGACAAAAAAACTGCTCAGATCCAAACAAGGTTACATTAATCCACTCAAGGTTAAAAGTGGATGTAAAAACGACATAAGAGAATTTAGCAGCTAAACAAAAGGACAGCTTGTTCAGTTCTTCAGGTTTCTTTTGTTTTGTAACACAACTGATGAATTAACTCTAGGTTGTGCTTTAACTTTCATGTTGGAATTTAGTTTTAAGTATTCACACTACTGCTCAAAAGTTTGGGGTCACTTAGACATTTTCTACTTTTGAAAGAAAAGCAAAATTTTTTCAACAAAGATAACTTAAAGTAATTAAAAATATACTCTATACATTATAAATGTGGTAAACATTGCATGTGAAACTCAACACATGTGCATGTGGTAAGAGAACTTGCATGTGAAACTCAGTAATCTATTGTTGTTCTTACAAATGAAGGCTGTACCATGAGAGAAATAGCAAAGAAACGGTAGAATTTCTTCAATACAGGTGTGTACAACTCTCTTCAGAGAACAGCACAAACAGGCTCTAACCAGTGTAGAAAAAGAAATGGGACGCCCCGCTGCAAAACTGAGCAAGAAGATAAGGACATTAGAGTCTCAACTTTGAGAAATAAACGCAAAACAAATGTGCTCCCTCCAGCAGGTGGTGCCCTAGGCACTCGCCTAGGTCACCTATGCCCTGGGGTAATTATGGTCAGGGGTGGCCTTGGTGCAGAAAAGGATGGAGATTTGCTCATGGTAATAAGGACTTTAAAAAATGCAAGGTAATCCATCCATTTTGCAGTGCCATTCCATACCTCGTGGACAGCCCTTGATTGAAGCCAGTTTCACTCTGCAACAGGACAATGACCCAAATCACACCTCCAACATGTGCAAGAACCGTTTAGAGAAGAAGCAGCTGCTGGTATCTGTATGTAGTGGAGTGGCCAGCACAGTCACCAGATCTAAATCCCAGTGAGCTGTTGTGGGAGAGACTCGACCATATGGTACGCAACAAGAACAAAGTGCCCATCCAGGTTGTGGGAGGGGCTTCTGGAAGAGTGGGGTCACATTTCTCCGAATTACCTCAATAAACAAAAAGAAAGACAAAGGTACGCAATGATGTCATTGCTGTACATGGAGGATTCTCTAACGAAAGCAAAAGTTGAAGGAAAACATTTCTTTAAAAGTTATTTCTAACCATGTTGATGTCTTGACTACGTTTTCTACTCATTGTACAACTCATTTGGTAAATCAAAGTGTGACTATTCGTGCCAAGCAGAAAATTGTCTCTGTGACCCCAAACCTTTGAACGAGAGTCTAAAAACATCTTCTTTGATGTTTTTTTCCATTCATGGTGATAAATCAAGTGGAGTCCTGGGTTTAATGGAATGTTGCTAATGAGTTGCAATAAGGGATTACACCTCAAGCATTGGATTTAGCTAGAGGTATTTTCTGTAGACAGATCTCAGCAGAACACCAAAAATATAGAGAGGTGGTGCACTTGGCCCTTTAAGCCAAACATTGACTGTTCAGTCATCTGGTCCATCAAACCCCTCTGGGTTTCTCAGCATCTGTTGTGAAAGTCCAGCAGAACAGAATGAAATTGATAATCCAGCGAGGGTGGTGTGGTTAACTCCCAAAGGTTTTTGTTACACTAGGATATTTTCTGGGAGTGGGAGATTAATGACTTTACTGGGTTTAGTTTTGACCACAGAGCCATGATCTCTGAAGCTCCGCCTTCATGGCAGTTGATTGCTTCAGTTGGTGGGAAGCTGTGAAGGACAAATCCACAGGAGCATTCATATCTGCTGATGCTGAAAAGGTGTCAGTTCTGACCATCATTAGTGAGCTCGGCTCACATGTTAGATTTCAAATCCATAGTTTCTTCTTATTTCTTTCAGTTTGTTCTTTGATTTCAAACTGAGCATGAAGGCAGACTCTCCTCTTCATCAGCAGCTGTGGTGTCTTTGTGCATGTGCAGACTCTAGAAGGCAGAGAACACAGTGAGTGGATCTGAATCTTCTGTGATGCACAGTGGAGCCCAGACCACAAGCTGATGCTCAGAGTTCAAACTGTCCTGCAGGAGCTCGCAGCTCTCTGACAAATACTCGCACTGAGTGTGATTGTGCGTGAGCTCATGTGCGTGTTTAGCTCTGCAGCAGCTCATTCTGCAGTTCGGAGCTGTGAAGGCTGAACGTCCTTTTTCTGAGGTTCTGCCTCGTGTTGTCCTCATCCACGGGGAGAAGCAAGCTCCTGTCCGGACCCGAGAGCGCTTCCTGATCTGACAGGGGAGACCCTGGAAACAAAAGGATGTCAGCTGGTTGAGGAGGGTGCTGCCCACATCCAGAGTCCTGTTCTTTACTGGAGAGTGACATCAAGGAGAACATGGAAACCTTCATGGGGTTTTTGGAAGCAGACGTGGTTTTTCCCGTTTCCTTTGAGCCCTCATAATTTTGTAAAAGAACAAAAAAATTCAGATGTTGTAGACACGAGACCTCTGCTGAAAACACCAGTTATAATTCTGGCATCAACATTCAGACATACACACCAACATAAGACATTCTCTCTGTCTGTTACTGTAAGAAAAGCCACAGGTCACAACACAAGTAACAACTAATACCATTTCTCTAAAACCAACCAATAGACACCAGGCACGAGTTCCACTCTCTTAAAACACAGACAGCTGAAGCAGGCATGGACAGAAATGCAGGACCTCTCACCAATGAGAGGTGGAGTCCGTTCAAACAGAGCGGGTTCCTGCAGCCTCTTATCAGCTTTGCGCACAGATGTCAGTTTGAGGTAGTTTCATCATTAGACTGCTGGACAGAGATAGGTTTTCTTGTTTGTGCTGTGACACATTCTTGGATCTTATTTTTTCATCACAAATAGTCTCTCCTTTGCTTTTTTCAGACTCTGTGATCTTTTAATTTGGAGAAGCACCAAATGGAAGCTCCTCTTGCAGCAGCTCAGATGAAAGCTGCTGATGTTTTCACACCTTCATAAATGCTTTGGGCTGTGATTACCTGCTGGATTTATCGCCTGCCTCTCCTGGAGTTATTAATAGTTCAATGTAGTTATAGTACAGATCTATTTCATCACTTCAGAGGTTTTTAGAAGCCAAGAACATGATCTCCTGTGTTCTAGCAGCTGATCGTTCTGCTGCTCTGTACTGACTGGTTCAGTTTTCTGAGCAGACTGCTGCTGACCTGTCAAAGAAGTTTTGGGTTCCAGGAAGTTTCCTTGTCTAATCAGCACCTGACAATTTTGTGAAACACAGAGCTGCGTTGGAGCATGTTTGTGGAACAATGAAACCGTAAAACAACTCAGTGCAGATGCCTGCTATTTTATTACAGCGCAGCTCCTGAGCCTGGGGGGTGGGGGATCACTTTGTGCAGTACTGGGGTGTGGTGTGACGCGTGCCCACCTCCTCTGTGCACATGAACATCTGCTATGCTTTAAAAAGTTCAATTTACTTTGGCGTGTATCACACATGCACACACAGAAGCATGCACACGCACACATACACGCACATATGCAGGAGCTGAATCTGGGATGATTGACAGCTTGAATTATTCAGTAAAACTTGGAGCTCTTCTGACCAGACAGGTGCCTCAGACCTGTTTGTTACTGACCAGAGCTCCCACTAAGGACCATGTGCTCATGGGCAGGGGCCTGTGGTTGGGTCTGGGCTGAAGGATGGTATTCCTTATGATGTATCTGGGTGATATATCAAAATAATTTATTACCTTATATCTTCCAATAGTAGCATTTGTGGCGTTTATTTGAAAAAAATGTCGGCCGACCCGGCGTTTATTAGAGACCGGCGTCTATTAGAGACCGGCGTTTATTCCATCACAGACAGAATGGTTATGGTTAATGGGTTCATTTTGTGTAAAATTATATCAGGAAATGCAGAAAATAACAGAGGAACATTTCAGGATTTATAGAAATGATGAGAACATTTTATTCTGTTCTAAATCACACTGGCTGTGAACATCAATCTCTGTATCAAAAATTATTTTGTCTTTCATGCCGATCATTTTCCTGGAGACACGAGCACCTTTTCCTTTGCTCAGTAATCCATGTTCAAACCAATTCTTTTAATTTGTTGCTGCTTTCTCTGTTCACCAGGAAACCAGGCTTGTTCTTATTCTTTCTTTCTGCAGCCTCTCTGCTGTTTAGGATTCACCCCAGAATTGTTACATGGAGCTAACAGCTAATGTTTTTAGCCTGTTAGCTACATGGCGCTAGCAGCTAATGTTTTTAGCTTGTTAGCTACATGGAGCTAGCAGCTAATGTTTTTAGCCTGTTAGCTGCACGGAGCTAGCAGCTAATGTTTTTAGCCTGTTAGCTACATGGCGCTAGCAGCTAATGTTTTTAGCTTGTTAGCTACATGGAGCTAGCAGCTAATGTTTTTAGCCTGTTAGCTGCACGGAGCTAGCAGCTAATGTTTTTAGCCTGTTAGCTACATGGCGCTAGCAGCTAATGTTTTTAGCTTGTTAGCTACATGGAGCTAGCAGCTAATGTTTTTAGCCTATTAGCTACACGGAGCTAGCAGCTAATGTTTTTAGCCTGTTAGCTACACAGAGCTAGCAGCTAATGTTTTTAGCCTGTTAGCTACACGGAGCTAGCAGCTAATGTTTTTAGCCTGTTAGCTCCACGGAGCTAGCAGCTAATGTTTTTAGCCTGTTAGCTCCACGGAGCTAGCAGCTAATGTTTTTAGCCTGTTATCTACATGGAGCTAGCAGCTAATGTTTTTAGCCTGTTAGCTGCACAGAGCTAGCAGCTTATGTTTTTAGCCTGTTAGCTATATGGAGCTAACAGCTAATGTTTTTAGCCTGTTAGCTATATGGAGCTAACAGCTAATGTTTTTAGCATGTTAGCTGCACGGAGCTAGCAGCTAATGTGTTTAGCATGTTAGCTACATGGAGCAATCTCTGTGTTTATCTCATTTATTATGCATGAAAGACATGGATGATGTCAAGAGATTAGGTTGATTTATTTTGAAAAGCCACACAAAAAGCTCCACAAAAACATCAGATGAAAACATTTAGAATCTCCTACAAGCTCCCAAGAGCTTCTCTCCACTATGTCTGAACGGCTGCTTCCCAGTGTTTCCACTCTCTCTTACGGAGTTTAACAGGTTTCTGTCCCACATTAACCCGAAGAATAAAATGAGGGTACCTTTTTTGAGGTGTGGATGAAACTAAAGTTCAGGAGGCCCGAGCAGACGGCCAGCTCCTCCCTGGTGCCGGCAAAGCGAGCTTCAACTTTGAAGTGTACAGCCTTAGTCCAACAGCAGACTGGACGGTTCCAGAAATCTTCCTGCCCCAAAAGGGATCCAGTGGGGTAAGAAAATGAATGGGGGTAGTAACATTAAAGGTTAACAAAATAGGTAAACCAAAGGCCAAAAATAACTAATCAGAGAGATCTTACCTGCCAAGAAAAAGGAAAAACAATGACAAATGCTAACCTTCCTAAACTAACAGAAACAGGAGAAAAGACGCGTGAAAGAAAATCGCAGTTCACCCCTACAGCTTCACTTAATGTCACTTATCAGAAATACAAAAATCACACAAAGTAAACCTCTGCACAAAAGCCCAACACCAAACCACAACAAGGCACAGTATCTAATCACAGATCAAAATCCGAACAATGGAGAAGAGAGCCAAAATGGACTGAAGACGGGCTGCATCAGAGCTCCGTTCTTGCAGGCTGGCGCTCCACACAGTCCTGTAAAGGCTGCCTCACCAGCTTTGGTCCAATAGGAGCCCGCCTCAGCATCACACCTGAAATTGACAAACAGAGGTCCCACTCTGACAGAAAAATAAAATACACAAAACACCAGATTAAAAAAGAAAACAAAACGAAATATGGCTGGGGCCGTAACAGGGGGGCGCTCTCCTTATTTGCAGATTTAGCTAATCTGAGTGTACTGGGTGTCTCCAGTCCCTTACCCCCGGAATACCGTAACAGCTTTTTTTATTTTCTTTTTTTGTTTAATTCAGTTTCAAGCTATTAGCTCTTGAGAAGTACAAGATTTGTACGAGATTTACGATGGCCGACATCGCTCAAAGAAGAGCAATGTAAAAGCAATGATAAATGAAACTAAAAAAAAGTCTTTTTCATTTACGTTGTATTTCACTTCCTTGTGTTGTAGCTTTTGTCACTGTGTTGTGTCTTTTGCATTTATGTGAGCTGTGTCGGCTACCGTACTACAGCAGTCGTGTGGGGGGTAGGGGTAGGGACGGGGGTGTTGGGTCTCAAAGGAAGCCTGCCAGCCCGTCTGTCTCTTGCAATGCGCAGACATGAAAATGGCAGCAAACAACGAGGAACTTCTTCCCCAAGGCTGAGAAAAAAAAAGCTTGCTGCAAAATTAACAAGTTCAGCAGTCTAGCCACCATCACTATGTGAATGGGACTGACATTAAAGCTCTTTGGTCCTTCTAAGAAGGTAGTAAAGTACTATATCCCATTTACTTAGCAGTGCTTTCCCTTTCTTGGTTGCAGTACAGCTCAAGGACCCCCCTTCCCTCTTGGTTTTAAGATTTGTATTGTCCTTTAGTGGAAGGGCACTTGGATTTCATAGCCAACAACCAAAACTTATCAGCACAGTTCTTTTAACCCCTTCATACCTGAATTATTTGATTAGATTTCTATTTAACAGTGTTTGTCAGTATTTTTTTTATTCAGTGATGCTCAGTGGAGTCCTGAACTGAAAAAGAGACATATGGCATGAAGGAGTTCATTTGAACTAAACCTTAGATTAACACACACGCCACACTTTAACACACTACACACACTAACACATGCACATGTTACATAAAGAGGGTGCTCTCTACTAATCCTCTGTCCCCTAACCTGTTCTCTGTGGGGGAAGCCAGCTGTTCAGTGGTGTTGGCTGTGTCTCTTAAGTGCTGGCTTCCCAAGTCTGGCTATTAGCTCTCCACTCAGGGAGTGAGATTCCTGAGGTCTCAGGTAAAGCTGTGAACTGGGGATCACATCTGATCTGTGGGGGTGTCCGTGTCCCTGTGGGGGAGGCTAAGGTCTATGTGTACTGGTGATCTCTCTAACTTTTCTGTTGGTGCCTCAGCAAAGGGAGCTTGGATAAACCATGCTTATTATTCCCATTTTGCTGGTGCTCTTTTCCTGGAATGGGGAGTGTTACTCTCTGCTGGACTCTCTTTAGGGTAGTCTGGTGGTTTGCCTGGAAGACCATGTGGAGGTGACTTCGTGTCTGGGGTTGAGCGGTGACGCTCAGAATTCCTGGATGCATTCAGATGCACCTGGAAGTCTGGGGTGGTCCAAGTCTTGTGGTAGATGGGTGGGGCCCTGTGCTGAAACCCCAGCGCGGTGGGGGGAACTTTTCTCTGGCTAGACTGGAGCTTGTGCTCTCTGGGATGTGATTTCCTTGCCGCTCGGGGCGTAGGGCTCCTGCAGTGTTCCATGCGACTCTGGTCTGGCTGGCTGCTGTTGGGTTGCCCAGCCGGTGGGCCCCCTATAGATCTGCTTCTTCACGTGGGTTTCTGGGTGGTCCTGGCTGCCACTACCGTCTCGATTCCCATGGGAACCTGGTGTGGGGGTGAAAGGGTGCTTCCTCTCCTTTTGTTTTACTTTTTACATTTTGTAACATCATCGTCCACAGTAGAACACATTCACCTGAGCACAGGTACCGGTGCACCTTCACATAAACAGGATATTTGTATGCAGGAAGAGCATACCCTGGTACAAGTAAACATCAGTTTACTTGTATGCAAATGTACTGTATATGTGTAAGGTGATCTGTACTTATGTACATCTATGTGTGAAGGTTTTTAGAGCCATCAGGTATGTTTGTAATATTTATGTGTGTGTATGAATGTGTCTTTCAACAGGCCCTGCCATTTGGGTAACTACTTTACCCCTTTTCCTTTCTGGTACCCATGTCCAATATCTCTAATGTCCTTCTCTCACTCACTCTTCTATCCAGGCCCAAAAAAATTCACACAATTATTATAAAAAATAAAGTTTAGCCTCAAATACAGAAGGGGTTTATACAAATATACACCTCAGATGTCTGAAGATTCACTACCCCCTATTGTAACAGTAACATCTGTCCAACACAAGAGGCCTTCAGCTCTTATCTGGTTGCTCAGCCATGGACAGGACAAAAACAAACACATGTACAGGTACTTGGACACAAGCACACACCTTTAACTGATTGGGTGGGACAAAGCAAAGTTAGAGTTCTTCCATGGGTGCACTCATCTGTCAATTAAAAAGTCCCTAAATAATCCTAAAAAATGTAAACTGCTGATGCTTTTTTAATCCCCGCTCTCCACAGTTTTACTGAATATTAACAACTGGACCGTCATTGGTCCATCAGTCAGAGCCGTTCTTGTGATGCTCAGATGCTGCAGATGTTTCTGAAGAGGCCTGCTGCTGACTGAATGATGTGTTTGTCTTTCAGCCTGTATCTCTCGCTTCAACCTACTCTCCCTGGTTTACCTCATCTTCCTGCTCCTGCTGCCCTGGTTCTCCTACCCCAACAAATACACACTCCGAGGTAAGAGCAGCCATGTTTGCAGATCACATCTCCAAAGAACGCTGCACCTTTATGTGTTTTACACAAAGTACAGAAACATGAAACATAGTCAAAATTAACACCTCTGTTGTATTTAACTCAAAAAATGAAAATGAGGACTTTCCACTCAAGATGCATGTTCAAGAAAAAAGGAAAAGAGAGAAAAGGAAAGAAAAAACATAAGGATAAAAAACCAATTAGGAATTGAAACAAAAATAAGGGGAAAAAACAATGAAATCACAGTTAAATAATGTGATAATGACACACAGGCTCCATTATAAAAGCAAGTTTACAGATTGCACAGTATATTCAATGATGAATATACTGTGATGTGTTCATCACAGTGGGTAGAGCTACTTTGCTGAACATGACAGCTTTAGTACATGTATGTTCAGTAAAGAACACACACACATTTAAAGTAAAGTTTTTCAGTATTTTATTTCCGGGTAAAAACTGCTAATGGGTCTGTCCAGATTCTGATACACCTAATTAACCTCCCAGAGGCCAGAAGATTGAACAGTTGAACAGAAGATTGAACAGTTGAACAGAAGATTGAACAGTTGGGAACTGGGGTGTGAGTGGGCCTTGGCAATGTTCTGAGCTCTGTGGGGCAGCAGAAGTCATCATTAAGGGAATGGAGCAGCATCTTCTGGGATGTGCTGATCCTCATCTGTACTCTGTGAAGTTTCCATACCACACTGGCATATAGCAAAGCAGACAGATTTCCTCTGCAAAACTGTAGAGGGTCACCAGCAACTCCAACATTAAGCAGGTTTTCTGATGTCCTTCCAGCAAATGAAGGTGCTGCTCTGGTTTTGGACAATGTGAGGTGAGAAGAGGTGATGATGCCAATGAATCTGAAGGTTTGAACATGCTCCTACCTAGTGTCTGTGTTTGGAGCAGTTTTTGTTTTGTGCTTCTTGAAATTGATGACAATTTCCATTGTTTTGATGGTGTTGAGTTCCAGTGTCAGGGTCCAGCCTTCTGGCTCCTCCTCCGACCGCCAGAGGGAGCTCTCTCTGAAATTCTGATCCCTCGTGTCTCCACCAGATGTCATTCATCAACTCATCAGCCTCAGCATATTTATGTCCACCATCCCTTTGCCCAGCGCGAAGAGTTGTTTTTGCCCTGCATCCAATCCTGAGCATTTCCATGACATCTGTCTTTCCTGGTTTTAAACCCTTGCCTGTTTCCTTGCTACTCTGACTTGCTCCAGGTCTCTGACCCCTGCCTGGCCTTGGACTTGATCCTGTCTTTGCCCTTGTCTGTTTTTGTCGTTAATAAAACTTGACTGCCAATGGATCCAAACGCCTAAGCGCATTCATCACAGAATACACACTAGGATCCAGGGGCAGTTGTATCTACTCCAGCTAATCCAGCAGAAATTAACAGCAATGCTCCTGGAACACGCCAGACAGCTCTACCAGCTGTCGCAAACAACAGAGGCCATCATGGAGCTATAAGCCAGCTATGCCGGCGACACCTTCAACAGCTCACTCGCTGTCTCAACCCACGCCCTCCTTACCTGTGATTTCTGGGGCTCTGTCCCCAGCTCATCCATCCAGTCCTCGTTTCTCACTGTTCACAAGTCTCACAAGTTCACCGGGAGACCCGAACAATGCAACGGTTTCCTACTGCAGTGCCAGTTGTACCTCCACCAGCAAGCCCTATGCCACAGAAGAATCCTGGGTGTCCTTCCTGTGTTCTCTGCTCTCTGGAGAAGCCTTGGAGTGGCTGTCCACGGCTTGGTCTAGGGGCTTGTTGCCCTTCCATTTATATGATGACTTCACTTGGCTGTTGCGCACCATCTTTAAGCATGCCAGCGAAGGGAAAATCCAGGTGAGTAGCTTCTAGACTGTAAACAAGGAGAGGAGACTGCTGCTGCTGCATACGCCTTTCGTTTCAGAAGGCTAACCACCCAGACGGACTGGACTGCTGTAGCTCTCAAGACAGTGTTCCGCAGGAGACTTAATCCGGGACTGCAACGTGAAATTGCTTACAGAGATGAGGACATTGACTTGGATCAGCTTATCACGATTCCTATCCGCCTGGACAATCTTACACTGATTTGGCTTTTTCCCAAGCTAATTTTGTTCCGCTGTTGCCCTGCGAGTCGTGGGTGACTGTTTCCACCCTAGATGGTTATCCCCTGGGCTCAGGTCGGGTCAAGTTCCGGACTCCGGATCTCCAACTCAACATCCAACACAAACATCAGAATTCATCCCGTTCTTCGTCATTGCCTCTCCTCGCTGTCCACTCATCTTGGGGTTACCTTGGCTCGAGACTCACAACCCCACCATCACGTGGTCCACAAGAATCCTCAAATTTGAGTCACTGACTTGCCAGCAATGTCACTGTGTCCAACCTTGCAGATAAGTAACCCTTATGCTAGGTGGCCACCACCGAAATGAAAGTGGCTGGGTCCAAAGCTCCATGCCTTCCCAGTATCAGGATTTAGAGGAGACATTTAATAAAAACACGTCAAAAGCCTACCTCCGCATCAAACACGAGTGCGCCATTGACCTACTGCCAGGGGTCATCCCGACTAGAGGGAAGGTGTTCCCCTTATCCCAACTGAAGTGATGCAGGCCTATATCCAGGAGGAGCTCAACAAATGCTTCATCTAACCATCCACTTCACCCGCATCTGCTGGATTATTTTTTGTCTAAAAGAAAGATGGCAGAAAGTAAGATGGCGGTCTTGGTCATGGCATCGATTACCGCAACCTCAATGAGTCTACCATCAAGTACTGCTACCACATGCCTCTGGTTCCCCCAACATTGGAGCAACTTTTTCAGGCCTTTATTAACGATGTGTTCAGGGACATTGTAGCCTCTACCCATAAGTCAACGACCCTGGTCCCACACAGTGGTGGATTTCGTCACAGACTTGCCTCTCTCCAACGGTAACACCACCATACTTACCGTTGTTGACCGTTTCTCTAAAGCCTGTCGTCTCCTCCCGTTGCCCACCTCTATGGAGACTGCAGAACAACTCCTCCTGCACGTCTTTCGTCACTATGGCATCCCAGAGGCCATTGTCTCGGACCGGGGTCTGCAGTTCACCTCACGAGTCTGGCGGGATTTGTGCAAAGGGTTGGACATAAACGTTACTCTCACTTCAGGATATCACCCTCAATCCAAGAGGCAGGTGAAGCGGCTCAACCAGGAAGTTACCCGATTCCTGAGAGCCTATTGCTCCCAACATCAGGAGGGCTGGAGCCTGGTTTGGGCCGAATATCCCCAGAACTCATTGAAGAAAGCATCCACTGGCCAAACACCGTTCCAGTGTGGTCTTGGGTTGCAGCCGCCTTTCTTCCCATGGTCAGGAGGTCCCACGGAACTACCAACTGTGGACGATTGGTTTCAGCACAGCGAAGAGACCTGGGCAGCAGCACATACCCAACTCTGTCATGCCGTAAGGCGGTTTCAAGTTCAGGCTGATCAACACTGTCATGCGGGATCCGTCTTCCAACCCGGCTAGTGGCTATGGTTGACAACACTGGATCTTTGTCTCAAGCTCCTGTGCCAGAAACTCAGTCCGAGGATTTTGGGTCCCTTCAAATCATTAAACAAGTCACAACTGTGTCCTTCTGTCTCACCTTGCCACCAGAATAAAATATCTGCCCAACCTTTCACGCCTCCCTGCTCAAGCCAGCCTGCGCACCTTCGGTACCTGGTTTCAACCCTTGCCTGTTTCCTCGCCTCTCTGACTTACTCCACGTCTCTGACCCCCGCCTGGCTTTGGACTTGATCCTGTCTTTGCCCTTGTCTGTTTTTGTTGTTAATAAAACTTCTGCCTGCAAATGGATCCAAATGCCTCCCCGTATGCATCACATCCAGATAGTTGGTTGATGGTCTCAGAAGCTCATCTGTGTTAACCATTAGTCACAAGTGTCTTTACAAGTGGATACGGGTTGTCTGCAGACACAAAATGATTAAATCTGTGCGGAACACGTGGATGGCCCCCACAAAATATCAAGGTCATAGACCTCTCAATGAACCCATAGGGAGAAAAATGTTCATCCACATTTTTCTATGGGCATGGTGCAGGCGACAGGTTGTAGTGAACACTTATACAACACTTATACGGGTAAGTCGTATGAATTTTTGTCTTTTTCACAATTTTTCGCAGCCTGACTGGAAATTAGACAATCAAAGTGTAGTTTGTGCGGACATTCTATGGGCGTTCTATGAGCAGTTACATATTAAGTTCACACCTTGTGTGTACGCATTCCCATACAGTCAGTAAAGAGCCAGTTCAATCCCCTTACTAACGACTAGAGTGTGGCATAAGAACACCATACAGCATATCATAAGCACGTGCAGCTTCTACTAGCCTTACGAACATTTCACATTACATTTACCACATTCACAAAAATCATACGTTCCCTTGACACTCCTTGATGTGACTGCACGAGCCTCAGGGAAAATTGCAAGAAATACCTGCAGTTGCTTCACTCTATGACCTTCCACGGACCTGGACAACCCAAAAACCTGCAGCACCCATACGGGTCATTCCTCATACAGGTTCATGTGACTACAGCTTAAGCAATCTCATTTAAAAATCTAATAATTTCCCTTAAAAGTAGTCAAACCCCTTTGGTCTCAAAAAATAAGTTCATTTCCTCTGATGGTGAGCTTGAACTGGTTCCATCTGCACCAGAGCAGCCTCTGAAGTTGGTTAACTGCTGAAATCCCAGCCGCATTTGCCTTGAATTTCTCTGTGGTGTCCCACCATCCATTTATAATTACTCTTTGCCTCCCTGATCCCTTTCCTCAGGTCCTCAGGTCATAGGGTTTGGCAGTATGGTAGAGCGCTGTAGAGGTAGTGTGTTTCTGCTGAAGATATGCTGGAATCTTGTGTAGATGGAGGTTGTCTGACAGGCCTTGATAGTAAAGGAAGAGCTCTGTATGCATGTTTGACATAGTCATGATCAAGAGGTTTTCCCTTTAGGTTGGAAGTGTGGAAGTATGCTTTTTAGCTGTGCCGATGATGTGTACAGTGCTAGGGTTAGGGTTAGGGTGCTGTTTGTTTTTGGCATCTAGTAGGATAACAAGAGCTAATACACCTTTGGCATTCGATGACATGCATGTGGCAGTCATGATCTCGATGGACAGTGTATGTGACAAACAGATCGGTTAACATTTAACCACCATAAACAACCTTTGATGCAGGGCAGTGAATGCCTGTGGTTATTCTGTTGTTGGACCAATCATTACACACAAATAGGCACACACCCTACTTTTGCATGTATGTCTACAAAAGAAGAAATCCATTCATCTTCCTCATGAATAACGAAACTACTTTCTGTGTTTACTGTAGATAATGCAACTGAATGACCTGACCTCTGTTCAGACCACCATGGTGTTTTGATCTATAAGAGAATCAAACATGGCATGGACTTCAAAAGAACTTCTGTTGTTTTCTCCATGTTCTGTCTCTTGCAGGTCACACAGGCCGCTTCATGAGAACAGTCCTCTGCACCAGTCTGCTGTTTGTTCTGGCTCATGTCTGTTTTCAGACAGTACTGTACACCTATCCACCCCTTAGTGTGGCTTTAGGGGATAACTGTTCACAATGGGACACCATAAGCAGGCACATAGGACTGTCCAGGTATGTATGTGATCCATCTGTGTTGCAGGTTCTTAAAGCACAAACAGTATCTGCTGAGCAGCACAATTGATCAGCTGATATTTTTTTTACTTCTGTAAGAAGAGAACATTCTCATGACAGTAAAACCCTCCATCCTGGAACTTCTAGTCCTTTAAATTAAGCCTTTTGTGATGAGCTTTGAGACAGTCATACAGCAAACCTTTAATTTTGTCTGGACTAGGGTTCTGGTTGCAAGGGAAGCAGTGTTGGCAAGAAATTCCAGAGCTTCCTTTCCTTGCTCATCTTTTCCAGACCAAGAACACAAGGAGTTCTCGGGCCAGCTAAGACATAAAATCTCTTCAGCCTTTCTCTCCCCTCTGACCCCTTTTTAAAGAAAGGAAGCAACACTAAAATTTGGAAATCCAAAGATACTGCGTCCTTCTTTTTCAGCTGAAGTCTTTGTGGGATTGAGAATATTTTGCGATTAATTCCCCTGTTGAGATCAACAAACCCTACCCGCACGGTGTAGGTGTAGCGTTTCTCACTTGAAGCCTCTAAAAGTTTACCTTTTCGTTTACCTGACCAAACTCCTCCCACCCTCGAGTTTTAGATTCAGAGTCAGCTAAAGCTGCACTATGTTCGGCCCATGTGTGTCTCTCTGCTGCCACCGGACTTCTACAGGTCAACCAGACCTTCATCTGCCATGTCCACCAGAGTTTGTGTTGCAGGACATGTTGGTGCACACTCAAGCAGAGATACTGTAAATGTTCAAAGCTGTGTTGTAACAGACATGCATCTGCTTTGTAGGCTGCCTGTGAATGATCCGTGGAACATGCTACGCCTCCTTTGTCCTGACGTAATTGTATGTGGGGTATCCATAATTACAGTCATCCTCTGCAGTAGACTGGTCAGGGACAGAGAAATGGTGGCTGCTGCTAACATCATCATGGTAAGTCTCCAACACCTGAGAGTTCTTATGCCCTGCTGTGGTGCTCATGTTATAAAAAAGACTGCTTTGGTAGTTCACTTTATTAACACACAAATCAGGATTTTGGTTTAATCTTGTTTGTTTTTGGACAATGAGAGGAAGCTGGGTTACTCCTGAAAACTGGAGAAAATCCCCCAAAACATGCTTCATAGGTTATCTGGGGATTCTAAATTGTCTCTAGGTGTGCATGTATATTACCGGGAACTGTGGTTGTGTGGCCCTGCAACAGATTGGCGTCCTGTCCAGGGTGTACTCTACCTTTGCTCATCAGGAGCTGGGACAGGCTCCAGTGGGTTCAGAAAATGGATGGATCAATTCTTAAGCTCAAAAATCATTACATTTTTCTTTGGAGTTTGAATCTGAATCTCTTTTCGTCTCTTTCCCCCCTCACTCTCTGCACTGAGGGTTGCATAAAACAACAAAAGAATTTCTACAGCACATGAACACTGCTCATCAAATGTTTGAGCTCAGACACACAATACTCAAAGGGAAGCGGCTCACTGCTGCAATGCTGGGTAAATGCAGTATAAAGGACATTATAAACTACATTTGATTACTTTCACATTCAGTTCATCATCTTCTCTTTTATCATTTTCACTGTTTTTGAGGTTTAAAAGCATACATGTAAGATGCCATTGCCACATAACACACTGGCCTCACTTTCTCACCTGAATCTCTCACCCTTAAATTTGTCACTCTGTCAGGTTGTATGGTAAACGTTGGTGAACAGCCATTTTCAGGTCTCTCCAGAGATGCTCCATTGGGTTTAAGTCAGGGCTCTGGCTGGAACATTCAAGAACAGTCAGAGTTGTTGTAAAGACACTCCTTGGTTATTTTAGCTGTGTGTTTAGGGTCATTGTCTTGCTGGAAGGTGAACCTTCAGTCCAGTCTGAGGTCCTGAACACTCTGGAGAAGGTTTTGGTCCAGGATATCCATGTACATTGCAACCAGTCGTCCTGTCCCTGCAGCTGAAAAACAACCCCACAGCATGATGCTGCCACCACCATGCTTCACTGGGACTGTAACTCCATTTAGTGAAGAGATGCTTCCGTCGGGTCATTCTGCCATAAAGCCCCGACTGGTGGAGGACTGCAGTGATGGTTGACTTTCTACAACTTTCTCCCGACTGCATCTCTGGAGCTCAGCCACAGTGATCTTTGGGTTCTTCTTTACCTCTCTCATCAAGGCTCTTCTCCCCCGATAGATCAGTTTGGCCGGACGGCTCTAGGAAGGGTTCTGGTCGTCCTAAACATCTTCCATTTAAGGATTATGGAGACCACTATGCTCTTAGGAACCTTAAGTGCAGCAGATTTTTTTGTAACCTTGTCCAGATCTGTGCTTTGCTACAATTCTGTCTCTGAGCTCTTCAGGCAGTTCCTTTGACCTCATGATTCTCATTTGCTCTGACATCACTGTGAGCTGGACGGTCTTATATAGACAGGTGTGTGACTTTCCTGATCAAGTCCAATCAGTAGAATCAAACACAGCTGGACTCAAATGAAGGTGTAGAAACATCTCAAGGATGGTCAGAAGAAATGGACAACACCTGAGTTAAATATGAGTGTCACAGCAAAGGGTCAGAATATTTATTTGTGATATTTCAGTTTTTCTTTTTTAAATCTGCAAAAATTCAGTATTTTTGTGTCAATGTGAGGTACTGTGTGTACATTGAGGAAAAAATGAACTTAAATGATTTTAGCAAATGGCTGCAATATAACAAAGAGTGAAAAATGCATACTACAGAGGTTTCTGTGCAGGTTCCGTTTCAGCATTCAGAGATGCAGCTCATTCACATTGATGGTCTATTTCAAACAAAAGCCACGTTTTGTAAAAACAAAGCCATATGATTAGAATTTTAAAACAACTCAATTTTAAAGTCTTTGTAGTCATTGCTTTAATTTCCAGTGGTGCTGACTTTAGACGTAATCAGAAATTTTCATTGAATCATAGCTTCACGTCATGTATTATTAGAAATGTGTTTTTTTTTTATTGGCAGGTGGATGAACTCAGCAGAACTTTCAGTACTTTACACTGGTGTGCCCGTCCACTGCAGGCTTTTTTCTTGTCATTGACAATCCTTTGGTGAGATCATTGATCCAATGCATCCATGTCCATAGGAAGGCCCACCTTTAAAACTCACCTGCAGAGTGGTCACCTCAGAGGTACCCACTTACATGAATGCTCTCATCCAGGTCCACAAACCTCCTGAACAAAGCAGAATTTTGGATGGAGCAATTTTTTTTAGTTCTTTTTGATGTAGGTACATGAATCCTTCTCCCTGCTTTACTGTTGTGGTCCACATGACCTTTAAAGCACTGTGGTCTACAACACAGGTGATGTCTGGGTGTTCTCTGAATAAACATTTGGTTGAGCCAAAATGAACGACCCCATGACATCCACATGGTGAACACAGTGGAGGGAAATCCCACCAATGTTTTCTTTCTTTCAAACTACAGATAGACAATGATTCTGCAGAACAACCGATGGAGGAGGAAGACACATCAGGGGATGAAGATCAAGAGGAGGATTTCCTCAATTCTGATCCTGAAGAAGTTTTCACTGCAACCAAAGCCAAGCAGCTGGCTGAACACCTAAAGGCCAAAGCTTGGAAAGTTCTTCAAGACCTGGGGAGGATCCTGGCTGTGGGTCTGCTGGGTTTGGCAGGTAAGTGCTGTTCAGATGCAGCACTGAAGTCCAAAAGCACAAGTACAGGCACTAGGCCACTGCCTGCCGCCATAGGAACATTGTTGCCTTCAGCAGATCTAGTTAAGGCTTTGACGTGCTCTATATCCCGAACGAAGCTTCTCAAAGGTCATTTCTGCTCAAATGCTCACTGAGTTCATTTGTAGCAGTTTTCTGAATAACTGAAGGTGGGATTAGAAACAGGCCTGTAATTAGCTAAAACTTGTGGATTGAGGGGTAGCCTTTAATGAATGATTCATTACAAATGACCTTCAAACACAGAACAGTGTGTTATAAAGAATATATTCATCTGATTATTATGTAAATAGAATTTACAGGGAATGTCTTTTTACGCAATTTGGTTGGAATTATATCCAAGAGACAAGTTAAAGATTCACAGAGGATATGATTTAAGCAAATTAAGACAGCAACAAGAGACATGGAGCCATCATTGAAGTTAAAGGTTACTGAAAAATAAACATCTTTGGTATTTATAAGGTTCTCCTGAGTTTATGCCATTTGTAAAAAAGAAAATGAAGTATTCTGTTTTGAGATCTAGAGGAACACGTCCATCAGTGGATCTAGAGGAACACATGCATCTGTAGATCTGGAAGAGCACGTATATCTGTAGATCTAGTGGAACACGTGCATCTGTAGATCTAGTGGAACACGTGCATCTGTAGATCTAGAGGAACACGTGCATCTGTAGATCTAGAGGAACACGTGCATCTGTAGATCTAGAGGAACACGTGCATCTGTAGATCTAGAGAAACACATATATCTGTAGATCTAGAGGAACATGTGCATCTGTAGATCTAGAGAAACACATATATCTGTAGATCTAGAGGAACATGTGCATCTGTAGATCTAGAGAAACACATATATCTGTAGATCTAGAGGAACATGTGCATCTGTAAATCTAGAGAAACACATATATCTGTAGATCTAGAGGAACACGTGCATCTGTAGATCTAGAGAAACACATATATCTGTAGATCTAGAGGAACACGTGCATCTGTAGATCTAGAGAAACACATATATCTGTAGATCTAGAGGAACATGTGCATCTGTAGATCTAGAGAAACACATATATCTGTAGATCTAGAGGAACATGTGCATCTGTAGATCTAGAGAAACACATATATCTGTAGATCTAGAGGAACATGTGCATCTGTAAATCTAGAGAAACACATATATCTGTAGATCTAGAGGAACACGTGCATCTGTAGATCTAGAGAAACACATATATCTGTAGATCTAGAGGAACACGTGCATCTGTAGATCTAGAGAAACACATATATCTGTAGATCTAGAGGAACACGTGCATCTGTAGATCTAGAGAAACACATATATCTGTAGATCTAGAGGAACATGTGCATCTGTAGATCTGGAAAAGCACGTATATCTGTAGATCTAGTGGAACACGTGCATCTGTAGATCTAGAGGAACACGTGCATCTGTAGATCTAGAGGAACAGGTATATCTGTAGATCTAGAGGAACACGTGCATCTGTAGATCTAGAGAAACACATATATCTGTAGATCTAGAGGAACACGTGCATCTGTAGATCTAGAGAAACACATATATCTGTAGATCTAGAGGAACAGGTATATCTGTAGATCTAGAGGAACACGTGCATCTGTAGATCTAGAGAAGCACATATATCTGTAGATCTAGAGGAACACGTGCATCTGTAAATCTAGAGAAACACATATATCTGTAGATCTAGAGGAACACGTGCATCTGTAGATCTAGAGAAACACATATATCTGTAGATCTAGAGGAACAGGTATATCTGTAGATCTAGAGGAACACGTGCATCTGTAGATCTAGAGGAACACGTGCATCTGTAGATCTAGAGGAACAGGTATATCTGTAGATCTAGAGGAACACGTGTATCTGTAGATCTAGAGAAACACATATATCTGTAGATCTAGAGGAACATGTGCATCTGTAGATCTAGAGGAACACGTGCATCTGTAGATCTAGAGAAACACATATATCTGTAGATCTAGAGGAACACGTGCATCTGTAGATCTAGAGGAACACATCTATCTGTAGATTTAGAGGAACACGTATATCTGTAGTTTTAGAGAAGCACATATATCTGTAGATCTAGAGGAACACGTGCATCTGTAAATCTAGAGAAACACATATATCTGTAGATCTAGAGGAACACGTGCATCTGTAGATCTAGAGGAACACATCTATCTGTAGATTTAGAGGAACACGTATATCTGTAGTTTTAGAGAAGCACATATATCTGTAGATCTAGAGGAACACGTGCATCTGTAAATCTAGAGAAACACATATATCTGTAGATCTAGAGAAACACGTATATCTGTAGATCTAGAGGAACACGTGCATCTGTAGATCTAGAGAAACACGTATATCTGTAGATCTAGAGGAACACATATATCTGTAGATCTAAAGGAACACGTGCATCAGTAGATCCTGTTGTAGTTCTTATGCTTTGTTGGTACCGTGCTCCAGTGAAAGGCTTTGTGAAGATCTTTGGGTTTCCTCAGAGTTAGGGCCAACATGACCTTTTGTGGTGAGGTTTTTTGTGTTCCAAGTAAAACAGAAATTCCATGTCTGTCTCCTTTTCTCAGGCATCACTCTGCCCTCTGCCTTCTCTGCCTTTTACTTCCTGTTCTTCGTGGGGGTGTGCACATGGTGGGCGTGTCACCTCCCCATCAGCCAGCTCGGCTTCAGTGCTCTGTGTGTGATGGTCGGCTTCTTTACTGCTGGTCACATCGTCTGCCTGTACCTGTACCAGAGTCTGCTGGCCCAGGCGCTCTTCCCCCCCCACAGTCTGTGGGCCAGGTGAGCAGGTGACTCAGGGCACCACAAGACACATCCACATGTGATGTAAGAATGGCACATACCTCATGAGCAGTGTTGTCAGATTGGACAGTTTCCTGCCTATTTGGGCAGTTTTAATCAGATTTTGTGGATAAAAGAATGCTCATGACAGGTGGATATATTAGTGTGGGTTTGGGATCTTTTTGGTGGTTTGTAGTTCCTTATTAAAAGAAATGTTAACCAGGGACATGTGGATGGGGGAGTTAGGTCTCCTTTTTGAATTCTCACCAACCATTATGAGCAACATGTTCACTGATCTGTTCTATAAATGCAGTTTAGACGTGTGACTTTAAATCATTTTATACTGAAAATCTCTGTATCTTGCTTATTTTCTGTTCAATTACAGCGTAGGCTGTAGGAAAACACCAAATATTTTTGTAGTAATCTCAATTTCAAAGTTGTTTAGTTTGGTTTTTAATGTTTTATTAACACCTAAAAATTATATTGACAATAACAGGTTTTTAAAAATCAATCTTTAAAAATCACAAAGACAAAGACACAGGATCTCACCAAACCCAAATGAAGTGGATGTTAAAAAACGATGCCAGGAGTCCAGCTCTGATGAAACCACACAAAAGCAAAGAAAACGGAATGAATTGATTAGTTTTTGCTGAAAAACACACATTTTATTTTTATTTCCAGGCTTTGTTTGTTTTGTTCTGCAGCATGTTTATATTTGTATGACTGTAACAGGACATATTTTCTGGAGAGCAAAATCTTTTGGAATATTTATGTTTATTATATACAATGACAAAAGTAATGAAATGTGAGTGTTTTTCCTTTAAACATTTAGGCCTACTTCATTTCTAACTTGTATCATTTTGACAGTATATGTCTTTATGAAGAGCAAAATATAGAAAGTTATTTAAGGTTTGAGTTGATTTATTCTGAATGAATACTCTTGACTGTTTTTATTCATATTTATGTTTAAAAGTTAAGTTTTGAACGTTTTTAGAAATGTAGTTTTATTGTGTTCAATAAATGTTCCTGTTTTTTGGCCCCCGACCTAAAGTGTGTTTTGGGTTTTGGCCCCCTGTGCGATCAGGTTTGACACCCCTGAAATTCTCAAATAACAAAGCAGACTTCAATGAAGCTCATGAAAAAGCTTTTAGCGAAACCTTTTTATTAAGAACATTTTAACTAAACAGAAAAACTCAAAAACATTGACTAGTTGCTGATTAGCTGGCTTGAATGAACCCAGTTTCTGATTGAACACACCTGATCCAGGAAAAGTCCTTGCTCTATCTGAAGATGCTGAACCAGGTCATGAGTAGGGCTTGGATATCTGGAAATCATGCAGACGCTGCCTATCCCTGCCCCATGGCATGAAAGCT
The DNA here is from genome assembly GCA_016861445.1 of Oryzias woworae. NCBI lineage: Eukaryota > Metazoa > Chordata > Actinopteri > Beloniformes > Adrianichthyidae > Oryzias > Oryzias woworae. Next base: position 145,402 of record BOLG01001307.1, read on the forward strand.
TCCACTGTAACAATAAATAAGACCCCACAGAGGGGTGGGACAGTAGCAGGAGTGACTGTCTCACCTGAAGAAAATGTCTACGTTTCTGTAAATGTTGTACTGCTGAGATGGAGAAATGCAGCCTTTTTGATTATCAAGACGCTGAAAAAGCTGTTTCTGGCTCTCAAAAGATTTTTATAGAAGGTAACAGTGGATCCATCCAGCAGGTTCCTCCGTTCCACCATACTTTATCATCATCTAGCCTTACCTGCTGTTCATACTTCCTGTGTCTGCCAGGCTCTTTGGTCTGAAGGACTTCATTGTGCTGGGCAACTGTTCACTGCCGGATGAACTCATCGTGAACACCAACCATGACTGGCCCGTTTACGTCAACCCAGGAATCCTGCTGCTCCTCTACATGACTGTGGTTGCTGTCCTCAGATCAGGAAACCACAGCCCTCAGCAGGTATCTGCTTCACCTTTCTGTTAGCATCAGGGTGCTACTAGAGTACTGATAAAAGCGTATTTACAAAGAGAGGTTTGTTCATCTTCACCCATCATACAACAAACACTCAACATTCATTAGACATGAGTGTGGCCTGAAGGTCAAAAAGGGACAACAATGACTAGTAAGTCCAGATGTGGTTCTCTCCAGCATGCTCGGGTTCTCCTGCAGGCCTTCTCTTGGCTCAGCATGCCTGTTATCCCTCCCCATGAAGGCATCGAGGCTTCTTTTTCATTAGATGTCCAAACCTTCTCAGATGCTCTTCTTCATGTGGAGAAGCAGAGCATCATGTGGCGAGCTGCTCTGAGTTCCTCTGGAAGTTTGAGCTACACCTCCTGTTTCTAAGGAGACAGCTCTCCTTCCAAGAAAGCAGATTTCTGCCAGCTGCATGAGGCAAGGACGATGAAAGTGAGAGCTTTGCCTTCAGGCCCTAATCTTTCTGCACCACAACAGACCAGAGCAATGTCTTCACCACAGCAGACACACTTATCCCTCTGTTCTTGATACTTCATTTCCTCTACCTGGGGAGGGACTCTTTCCTTGCACAGAGAGAGCATTCTGTCCTTTTCCAGCTGGAGGCCTTGGCCTCAGTCTTGATTCCAACATCTCAGCTGCAAACTGCTATCATTGATCAAGTCTCAGTGGAACCTTTAAAGGAAAACACCATTTACCAAGAGCAAAGATGGATTCTAAAGATCCCAAGCCACTCTTACTGTACCATGTAAACTTTGGGATCAAGGTAGAGAAATTAGACAGACACCAGCAACACACCTTTTATTCCACACTCCCAAAGCACCCCCACAAGGCTCAGAATGTTTTCTCTAAGGCAACCAAACATTTGTGGGCTGCAAGTGAAAACCTCAGAGATCCACTGAGCATCTGAACATGGAGAAGGTTCAGCAAGGAATCACACCAGACAACCACCGACTAAACTCTGATCTTGATCTGCGCTTCATCAGCAGAACCCTAATTCATCGTAATTAATTGCTTCAGGACTGATCAGAACCTGCAGTTGTGTCGTTCTGTCCTGTTGGTGTTAGCTGAGGACGGCAAACTTCAGTCTGTACCACCAACAGGAGTTCAGACGGCAGAAGGTTGGTTTGAAGGTCAGAAACAACGGCGAGCAGGAAGAGCATCCCAAACTGCTTCAGGTGAAGGTAAAGGACAGCAGGCTTTCTGCTGGGAGGCTGTCACAGGTTGTGGTTTTATCTGCAGGTGGATCACGGGGGAACTGGAATGCTGAGGGAGGAGCTGGTGGAGCTGAAGCCTTGGAAGCTCCAGAGAGAAGACGGCGAAGATGACACTCAGGTAAGCGCTTCCGCTGATCTGAGGAGCTCCTGCTCTGCAGCAGGTCAGAGAAACCTCTTCAACAGCTTTAGCACAGGTGGAAGATCAGCCTCCTTCTGCTCAGCTGAAACGCAGAGACCGATGCCTCTCCTGGATTGAAAAAGTATTCATGAGACTTTCATGAGGTCGTCTCTCATACAAGGTTCCACTTATTCTCCTCCAACTCCACAGAAACCGGTTCCTAAACTAAATTCTTTTTCATTGGTGTCTCTGAGCTAGAAAGGGTGGTATCAAGGCTAAAGCCCACTGGGTCCTCCTGTGATGTTCTGCCGGCTTGGTTTTTTAAGAAAGTCTTTGCAGTGTTAGGACCAGCAGTTTTAACTATTAGAAACACAAGTCTTACGTCCACTCAATTTTAAACAGGCGATTGTAAGGCCACTGCTGAAAAAACCAGGGCTGGATGCTGCTTTACTGTCAAACTACAGGCCAATATCCAATCTGCCTTTTTGTGCAAAAATCTTGGAGAACATTGTTTACAAACAGTTGATCTCGTTCTTAAAGGCACATGACATACTGGAACCTCTGCAGTCAGGGTTCAGGTCTGGACACAGCACAGAGACCGCTCTTTTAAACATTTTTAATGATGTTTTAATGGCAGCAAATGCAGGTGAAAAGGTCGTTCTTTTATTACTTGATCTATCAGCAGCTTTTGACACAGTTGATCATGAGGTCCTGATTGGTCAGCTGGAACAATGGGTGGGGCTTTCTGGGGAAGCACTACAGTGGTTGAGGTCCTACCTTTCAGACAGGTCTTTCTGTGTTAAGATGGGCCCTTACTCGTCTAAGTGTTACCCCCTGAAGTGAGGGGTCCCTCAGGGATCAGTTCTGGGCCCATTACTATTTTCTATTTATTTGTTGCCACTGGGAATGATATTGCGGAAGCATAAGGTGGATTTCCACCTTTACGCTGATGATTGCCAAATTTATGTCCCTATATGTAAGGGACCTGACCGCACGATTAAAAGAATAATTGATTGCCTTGCTGAAGTTAGGTTGTGGATGTCAGCTAACTTTCTCGACCTCAATGAAAACAAATCCGAGGTAATTGTCTTTACCCCTAGTGGTCAAAAGGATCATGATGTCGATCTTCTCTCTCTCTCCCCTTTTGAACAGTCTGTGGTCACTAACTTGGGGGTGAAACTCAATGCTGCTTTGAAACTGGACCTCCAAATAAATGCTGTGACCAGATCCTGCTTTTTTCAAATGCAACGTCTGGCTAGGATTAAGTCTTTTATTTCAAAAAAGAACCTGGAAATAGTCACCAATGCCTTTGTGCTGTCCAGACTAAATGATTGTAGTTCTTTGTGTGCTGGGTTAGGGTTAGGGTTAGACTGCAGCTGGTCCAAAATGCAGCAGCCAGATTTATTTAGGGACAAAAAAGTTTGACCACATAACTCCGATCTTGGCCTCTTTGAACTGGCTGCCGGTGCAGTTCCTGATTTTTATGAAAATTCTTGTTTTTACTTTTAAGGCCCTGGCAGGTACTGCACCTTCTTACCTCTCCAGCCTACTTATAAAATACCCCCCCCCCAGTCTTTACGCTCTGCAGACAAGTGCGTGTTAATGGTTCCCAGAACTAAACGTAAATTTCGGGGGGACCGTGCTTTTGCTGTGTTGGCCCCTAAACTTTGGAATCAGTTGCCACCAGCAATTAGAGAGAACAAGCATTTGGAGAGTTTTAAAAAAACATTTATTCCTGCACTACAGCGTTTTAGCATCAACATACCCCTGTTATTATCCTGGTTTTAGTTTTACATTGTTTTTATTCTTTTAATGCTTTTATTCTCTTTGTTTTATTATTACATAATTTTAAATCTCTGTTTTCCCGTTGGACAGCACTTTGGGCTTCCTTGGCTGGTGGTGGAAGGTGCTCAATAAATAAATAAATGAAATGAAATGACTTTGATCTGCTCCATCTTAGATCACGCTTGTTACCACGGTAACAGACGGTGAAGCAGGTGTTGTGGAGAACCAAGCAGATCCAGGTACTAAGCACTCTAACACTGTTTGAACATATTGTTCGCATGAACCCGTTATGTTAAGGCCACACACTCAACACAGCTTATTAAACACTAAAAAAACACTGAAAGTCCAGTCTGCACCAAACCATCAGCTTCAACAGTGGAAAACAGATAAAGTGCTCATGTGAGCCGCTTCTCTCTGATCCCTGGCTCTGCTGACTGCAGTTCTCCTGGGTTCTGCAGCAGTCCACAGCACCCATGGGAGACCGTCTGGTGAAGGCCCGTTCTTCCTGCTGGGAAAGGTGGTGATGCAGCAGAGTTACGTGAGCGCCCTGATCGCCATGATGGTGAGCAGGAAGCAGAGAAACGGCTTAGCCATGATGTTGGCTCCATCTCACCGCCACTCTCACTTCTGGTGTGTTCTGCAGGTCTGGAGCATCACATACCACAGCTGGCTGACCTTTGTGCTGCTGCTGTGGGCCTGCCTCATCTGGATCCTGCGGGCCAGGTACCGACCATTTTTTAGTCTTGGCAGATCCTGAAGGCTGTCTCAGGGACTTCATGTCTGAGAAAGGCTCATTGTAGCTTCCCTGGAGCTCTGACACTTAGTTCAGCTGAAGCTGGAAACTGGAACTTCAGTCTGAAGGATTGATTTCTGTCAGAACCTTTTTGGGCCAGGATCAGATCCAGTTTGAACACATCCAGAAGGAGGAGCTGTTTCTGAGGCAGTCAGGGCTGCTCCACTTTCAGGTGGTCCATCATTCATTTTTATCTTCAAGCAGGCCCAGTGGAGCCTCTGGTAGTCCTCAGATCTTCTGAAGTGGCTCCAGTCAGTAGAACAGCCTGAGGATGACTGACAGGAAACATTTTGTAAAAAATCAGAGCACATTAAAGGAAAGTTCAAAAATGTTTAATTGGAGGTTCCTGCAGTTTATGCCGAGTTCTCTGTCCCGGTGTATCCCTTCTTATGTGATCATACGTGTTCTGTGAGGAGCTCCCTCATGGACTGATCCTGGTTCTGTCTCTTCATCTGGTTGTTTCTTTGGTTTCAGACGACATGCTGCCACGCTGTGCTCCCCCTTCATCCTTCTCTACGGTCTGGTTCTGTGCTGTCTGCAGTACATCTGGGCCATAGAGCTTCACCCAGAACTTCCCACCAGTGTAGGCACCATGAGTCTGAGACAGTTAGGACTGGACAAGGCCCAATACCCCTGCCTGAGACTTGGAGCAATGGTACGATCTGAGCATGAAACCAGCAGCTGCAGCAATTCCTCCAACCTGGTTAACGCACATAGCTCTGCATTTTTTTGGCTCTGGTAATTTGTAAGAAAGTTGTACATTTTCATTTCAGACACTTTGAGACACCACCCCCAACAGGTTCTGGGTTGTGCTCCAGTGTTTGAGGAATCTCTGCTTTTCCTGTCCTCTGCAGCTGCTGTTTGTCCTGACCTTCTGGCTGCTGCTGCACCAGGCAGTGAAGGAGAACTTCAAGAGGAAAAGCAGTTCTCAATCGCCGTTGCAGGAAGTTGCCACAAAAGGTCAAAGCACACACCAGACACACACACACACACACACACACACCACGCACACACACACACACCACGCACACACACACACACACACACACACACCACACACACACACACACACACCACACACACACACACACACACACACACACACCACACACACACACAGGGGCACGACTGTCTCACCTTCACTGGAACGTCTGTACGTCTCTGAGTTCTTCTTGATCTTTTCCTGTTTCTGACCTACAGATGGTCTTTGGGGAAACTGCAAAAGTCTTCTATGGATTGAAACTCAGTTCTAAGGGTTGGCTTTCATTAGGGGTAGTTGGGGTTAGTCAGTTCCTGGATCTGCAGAGGAGCCATCACAAACTGCTCACATATGCTGAGTGCGAAAGATGCTTTTGCGTTCCTTCCCCACTTTCTTTCTTCTTCTGCTCCAGCAGGGGGCACCGCTGAGCAGTCGATGTTGAAGGTTCTGGGTGGCATGGTAATGAGCTGCTATGCCAAATACTGGATCTACGTGTGTGGAGGGATGTTCATCATGGTCTCGTTTGCTGGGAAACTGGTTGCATATAAGATTGTCTACATGCTGCTGTTCCTGCTCTGCCTGTGTTTCTATCAGGTAAGACCAAAGCGCTCCTTGTAGACGGTGTCATGTGACAGGCAGAGCGAAGTCTGACTTTGTGAAAGCCTTTAGAAACTAAATGACTTTGTAGAACTTTTCGAATCCTATCAGCATCATGAAGAACGAAGCCAGCAGTCACTTTCAAAATGTCATGGTGAATGTTGTCTGCTCTCCTTAGGTCTATTACTCCCTATGGAGGCATCTGCTGAAGATTTTCTGGTGGCTGGTGGTGGCCTACACCATGCTGGTGCTCATCACTATCTACACATATCAGTTTGAAGACTTCCCAGAGTACTGGAAAAACCTGACTGGTTTCACTGACGAACAGTACGTTCTTCATCCTCTGTTGGGGTTTGAGCTGCAAACAGCAGCAAAGAGCTGAGAGCATCAGAAGTTCCTTATGTGTTCTCTGCAGACTGGCGGCCATCGGACTGGAGACCTTTGATTTGTCTGAGCTCTTCACCAGCATTTTGATCCCAGGATTCTTCCTGCTGGCTTGTATTCTGCAACTGCACTATTTTCACAAGCCTTTCATGAGGATCACTGACCTGGACAACGTCACACCAACGCAAAAGTAACACACACAAGTAACACGCGTACGCACGCAAGTAACACGCCTACGCACGCAAGTAACACACGTACGCACGCAAGTAACACGCGCGCAAGTGATACGAGCAGTATTACGAAAGTGACAGGTGCGCACGTAACACGCAAGTAAAGCACGCAAGTAAGGCGCGTACGCACGCAAGTAACACGCGCGCAAGTGATACGAGCAGTATTACGAAAGTGACAGGTGCGCACGTAACACGCAAGTAAAGCACGCAAGTAAGGCGCAAGTAACACGCGAGCAAAGTTACATGCGCGCAAGTAACATGCGCACAGGCGCGCAAGTATTACGCGCGCAAGTAACGCACGCGCACAGGCGCGCAAGTAACGCGCGCAGGCACGCAAGTAACACACGCACAGCGGCGCAAGTAACACGCGCACAGGCGCGCAAGTAACACGCGCACAGGCACGCAAGTAACATGCGCACAGGCGCGCAAGTAACAGAAGCAAGTAGCTTGCTCAAGTAACTCGCGCAAGTAAAACGCGCACAATAACGCGCGCAAGTAACGTAACGCACGTAACACGCAAGTAAGGCGCAAGTAACACGCGCGCAAGTAACACGCGTACGCACGCGCGCAAGTAACACGCGTATGCAACACACACGCACGTAACACGCGTGCACGTAACACGCAAGTAACGCACGCAAGTAACACGCGCACACGTAACACGCCCGCAAGTAACACGCGCACAGTCGCGCAAGTAACACGCGCAAGTAAAATTGCGCGCGCAATGACGCGCGCAAGTAACGTAACACGCAAGTAACGTAACACGCAAGTAAGGCGCAAGTAACACGCAAGTAAGGCGCAAGTAACACACGCACACGTAACACGCCTGCAAGTAACACGCGCGCAAGTAACACGCCCGCAGGCGCGCAAGTTCCAGGCGCGCTAGTACCACGCGCGCAGGAGCGCACTTAACACGCAAGTAACTCACGCTTACGCACGCGCGCAAGTAACATGCGCACAGGCGCCCAGTAACACGCGCGCAGGCGCGCAAGTAACACGCGCGCAGGCGCGCAAGTAACACGCACGCAGGCGCGCAAGTAACGCACGCAGGCGCGCAAGTAACACGCGCGCACGCAAGTAACGCACGCAAGTAGAGTACACGCGCAAGTAGAGCACACACGCTCTAACACGCACAACACACACACACGCCAGTAACGCAAAAACACACACCAGTAAGTTACAAACAATTAACATATAGACACACACACACACACATTATAGTAAGGTATACAAGTAACACAATGGCACCTAAACACAGGAGATGCTTACACAGACCAGTAAGTTACAAACAATTAACATATAGACACACACAGGTGACGCAGTGTTTGATGGTTTAGTGAGACGTCATCTGCTGCGTTTCCATTACACAGATGCGCAAAACTTTATCAAAATTCTACAACTGTTGAAAAACACAATTTTGCAATGACATTGTTTCCATGAAATCATAATTATGTGAATAAACACAAAGCAACTCATGCAATGAGTCATTCAAAACCTCGGGGATGGATGAGAACTAGTTTTGTTTCGTTGATTCACAAAAATGGAGCATCTGAGTGACGTCACGGCCTCTGGGGACCGCGTGCAGCACAGCCAGACCATTTATAATCTATATAAGCGTAAATGAGCCAGACACATGAAAGAAGCTCGTTCAGCTGTATAAAAAAATGACAATTTTTACAAGTCAGCAGTTGGAACAGAATTCCTGTTTGATAACATTAGATCCATTCAGATTTCTGTTATGGCTCTAACGCTCATCATCTGTCAAAGGAGACGTCTGCGCAGACCATGGAGCTGCAAGCATTGTGCTCCTCCCGGGTGGGAGCAGCGATGTTGATGAAATCTTTGTTAGTGATTTTTACAGAGGAGTTGTGACTCCAACAATTCTGTTTGACACACAACTTTTTAAGAGCTGTGATGCTGCAGGACCTCTTGTGGCGCCCGCTGTGCAGCGCCCAGCGCAGCCACTTCCATCCAAGAAGCGCATTTATTTCGAAAAAGTATTTCCATTGCAGTTTTGCAAAATTTCTTGCTTTTTGATACGCTCCAGAAACCACCTCCTCCAAGCACAAACACTTTTTTTTTTTGATAAATGCGAGTTTTTGGGGCAGCCTTGGTGCAGCGGCTGCAGTTACTAAAGCGCTTTGGGCCTTCAATTAAGGTGGAAAAGCGCTATAGAAGTATACACCATCTACCATTTCTTTCTAAATTGTGGTGTTTCAATCAAGCAAATTTATTATCACAAATCCAATTTGCGCAATTTCGGAGGTAATGGAAACGCGACTACTGATGTGCCTACAGACGGAGAACCAGCGACACAGCTGCCGCTGCTGATGCTGTCAGGCTCAACTCTGAGGAAGACCTGAGCACCACTGAAGAATCTGCTGATGAAGGTACACATCAGAAAACTCTTAAGCTCTTGTTTTACTGTAAATACAATACGAGTTAAAATAAAGTACAAAATATTGTAGATAAAATACAAATTTATTCTGCACGATCTTTGGCAACACCAACCTAATCTCCTCACATTATGTCATCCTGGTCTTTCTGGTCCTTTACATTCCCTATCTTTCTTAGAGGAGTTGGTGTCCAGTAAATGGGGTCTGGTGATGGACCGCCTGCTGGTTTTGTCCAGGAAGTTCTCTGAGATCCTCTCTAAAATTCAGGTGTTTCTCTGGAGGCTGTTGGAGCTTCACATCCTGAAGATGGTGGCCTTCTTCACTGTCTGGGTTTCTCTCCAAGAGGTGAGGGGTTTGTGAGTGTCATTGTGTCTGATAATCAGTATTCCAGCTGATGTCAGACCTGTGATGTCCTCTTACTGCCTGTGGGGCCTTAAAATGTGGTGAATGTGGGGTTTGTAACATTTGTTTGTGTTGTTTGTCTGAAGCCATCTGTGATGAATCTGGTCCTGGTGGTGCTGTGGTCACTGGCCATGCCCTTCTGCCGCTTCAGGCCCATGGCCTCCTGCCTGTCCACGGTCTGGGTGTGTGTCATCATCATCTGCAAGATGCTGTACCAGCTGAGCGTGGTCAACCCAGAAGAGTACTCCCGCAATTGCAGCATGGTGAGCTCATATTGGTGCCAGCTGCTGCTCTTTGCTGAACAGCTGCATGCAGGCACCTCAGGAGAACCAGGACTCTTGACATCTGTAGGAGCAAACAAAGGCCTGAATGTGGAGCACACATGAATGAGGACGGGATCATAGGTCATCTGAAGTTTCAGTCATCACTGTTGGAAGATGGATTTCAAACCAAGCCAGGATGGATTGATTTGGATATTTTTGTTTTTTGTTTGATGGATTTCAAACAGTCCACTGTTTCAAACGTGGTTTCATTCTGTTCTCCAAACTACAATAGTCTTTATGTCTGATATATAAACACTTTCTTTTCATAAAATAACATTTTGTTCAATTTTCATCCCATAATTAATTTATTCACTGGTCTTCACATACAATATATATGAAGAAGGTGATGTAAAAAGTCCAGCTTGTTGTTTGTCATTACTCACCTCAATGCTGCACAAACTTTTATTCTGACAGTCCCTTCTTTCCTTTACAGCCTCTGACCAATCAGACCAACTTGTTAGCAGAGGAGGTGTTGAACTCCTCCCTCTATAAGGAACCAGTGGATCCAGCCAAATGGTTTGGCATCAGGAAGGATGCCACAGCGCTGGGATACAGTAAAGTATGTCTGATGCGCCCATCACCTGCAGATTTTACATCTGTAAACCAGCAACTGGGCTCACACTTGTGTCCACGCCTTGCAGACCGAATTGATGGACAGAAGGAGGCAGATTTATTGCTGATAGGAATTGTTTCACTTTCATTGAAGAATGTTCAGCTCCAGATAATGAAATCACACATATTATGGGCCTAGAGTTTTGTGTTTTCATATTTGTCCTGGACATTTTCCTGCAGAATCATTTGATGGTTCTGATGCTGCTGGTCTTTGAGGCTACCGTGTACCGACACCAGGCTCACCATTACCGCCAGCTGCAGAGATCTCCGCCTCCAATTCCTACAATCTTCCCCTCTGCAACAAGAGACACTTTAGACCAAGGCCTGTTGGCGTGCCTCAGATACCTGATCAACTTCATATTTTACAAGTTTGGACTGGAGGTGGGTGACTGCTCAGATCTAGTCTGTCTTAAAAGTTTCTTTTAGTTTGGAACTGAGGGGAAGTACTCAAAAATGACATGTTCCGGTGCTGCTGTGTTTTGCTTTCCTACAAACAGATATGCTTCCTGATGACAGTCAATGTGATTGGACAGAGAATGAACTTTCTGGTCCTTATCCATGGTTGCTGGATGGTTGCCATCTTGGTGAGGCGGCGCCGAGCAGCAATTGCCAGGATCTGGCCCAAATATTGTCTGTTCCTGTCCGTCTTCATGATCTACCAATATCTGCTTTGTGTGGGCGCACCGCCTGTCCTCTGCATAGGTGCGTATAAGCCAGAGATCTCATGCATGCGGAAGGAAGGAAGGAATGATGGATGGATGGATGGGCTTAACATAACATTCACCTGAGCACAGGCGTCGGCTGACCTTTGCACCTTCAAATAGTGTGCGTGTCAGAATGTAATGCTTTACATGTGTTGGTTGGTATGCACAAGTGTGCGTGTGAACTGGATGCGGACAGTTTGTGAAGACTCTTGAAACCGGCAGGTATGTTTGTAACAGCTGAGTGTGTGGACAGGCCCCGCCCATTTTAGACCAACACTCACTATTGTAATGGGTATAAGCTCCAGCATTTTGTTGCCTGTAGTTTTACAACTCTACCTTCCCTTTCCATTAGTCATCCTCTAACATCAATAATCCACCGTCCACCCCCCCCTTCCCCCTTTCTTTTTCCGTCCAGTCCTACAAAAGGAACGCAAACAAAATTAATATAAATAAAGTTTCGTTTAAATTACAAAAGGGGTTTATAGCAACATACATTTTGTGTTCCCAATGATTTAAAACCCCTGATTGTAAGAGTAAAATCTGTCTAATACAAGAGGCTCTCAGCTCATATCTGTTTGCTCAGCTGTTGGACAGGACAAGTTAGAAAAAAGGTTCACATTTTAAAAATCCCTTCCTGTAATTTTCACAGAAAAAAATAAAACATGTCAAGTGAAACAACACAAAATACTCATAAAAATAAAATAAAAAAACTAAACCTTTCTAATCATGGTAAAGGTTAGTATTTAGAAATAACAAATGTCTGATCTTTGTGAATCTGATCTGGTTTCTTCTGTTAGTAATGATCTGTCTGTTCTGCAGAAGGTTGTTCTCAGGTGTTTGTACAGGTTGTTGTTTGAAACTCTTTTCTTCCAGACTCTAAATTCTGCTTCATTTTATCATTAACAGTGAAAAGATTTCTGACTTCTCTTCTTTTTCTAGTTTTACTCATCTCTTTACGTTTTGTGTTGATGTTTGTAGTTGTTACATCTCTATCTTGTGGGAATCTCCTTCATGTGCACGCGGAACGGTAACCAGCCTTTAACACACACACCTGTGATATCAGCACTTTGACTGCGTGATGGATCTGCGCAGACACGCATTGATCCGTCACGTGCAGCTCGAAGAGATAAAAGCAAGAGAGGATTTGTGACATTACTTACTAAATCAAAATGATCAGCTGCTCTGCGCCCTCAACTCAAAATCTTCAGTCTTCTGCTGCAGGTGGACATCTATCCATGATTTTTTAACCTGTACAGCGTTCCCTCGTTTATTGCTGGAGTTACGTTCTAAAAACAACTCGTGAACTCGTGAAGGTGAAATCTGTGAATGAGGATTGCAGATGTTTAACTCCTCACTACACACTTACACTTTTCTCAGACAGACATGAACATTTTCACACTTTTCTCTCTTGTTTAAACTCTAAAGTTCAAACCTTGGTAGAAAAATAAGTCCAGGATTATAGAATAAAGACAAAGATCTGATCGCGATCCAAGATTTATGGAAATCTGGAGAGCTGCGCGTCTCTGCACTGGAGACACAGCAGGAGGAGATTGATTGACAAGGTCTCAAGCCAATCAGAACACAGAACAGAGTGCTGTTTAAAAAAGGAAAGCAGCAGCAGAATCGTTCAGACCGAGAAAGGTGAACTGTAGTGTGGAAAGAGAACTTTATTCGGTTCTATTTGACAGCGATTTGGGGGCTAGGCCAAATGTGGAGGCGAGCTTGATCCGGCCCGCACCAGAATTGGTTCTAAATCGTAGAGGTGTAAGGATGTGTAACCAGACTTTATTTTGGAATGATGTGACTGTTTACAGAAAGTCAGGTTGTTAACTGTGTTTACACATGGATGTTTCACATGCTGTCCTTACCACATGCCACCTGGGATGCTACGAATATTTAGGCTAAACGCTTCCTGTTTGTCTCTGCAGATTACCCATGGAGGTGGAACACCCCCGTCCTAATGAACTCCGCCCTCATCAAGTGGCTCTACCTGCCTGACTTCTTCACTGTGCCCAACTCTGGAAACCTGATGGGTCAGTTACATCTGTATCTGTGTTCACTTCTGGGCTCTGAAACCCAGCAGGCCTTTTTTTATCTCATCAATGGAGGCATTTGATGCTTCCAGCCTTCAGTAGCCTTGCCCAGCTTTTGTTTTTCAGTGATTTCACTTCACACAACTGTGTTCTCTTGTCATGATGACCATATACCTGAGAATAGCCAGGTGAGGAAGATGAAACGACATTGAGCTTCAAAATGATGGCATTGATTACAATGTTGGTGAGAATCAACTGATGGTAACAATGATGGTTATAGTGGTATTACCAATGAGTAGAGGTGCAACGGATCACAAACCACGGAAAGGCACACACGTGCACATCGGATCACCTCCTCCTTCCCCTCTTCGTGCACACTTGTCCGTTCATTGCAATTTGTGTGTCAGATTCCTGGACACCGTCTTTGTTTTAGCAAGCAGCAAGGTTCCTGCTTGCTGCTTGTCCAAAAGTGTGTTAACCTGAAGCTGTGGGAGGAGCTCTCGTCAAACGCTTTTCTCATCACAGAGGACGAGAGATCAGGTTGATTTCTTTCAAAGAGCTTATTAAAAGCATCAGTGCATATCTTCACGAAACCATTTAGAGCTCCTCCCAGTGAAGACGCAGGAGAAATTAAAGGCTTTTATTATTTTGTTTTTTTCCAGTTTTTTTTTTCCATTTGAATGATCGGAAAAATGATCCAGACCATGAGTTTGTGGTCCGTTCTACCCCTACTAATAGGAATACTTTTTTAAAATGGCAGTTTTAAAGAAATCTCAGAGTGCTCATGAGAATGATGATGATTATAAAGGTGATTAAATGTAAAAATGGTGATGTTGACAAGAACTATGACAGCGATGGTGTCACAGACCATCGGGCTGATGCAGAGCTCTGTATCCTGCAGCGGACTTTGTGCTCCTGATGTGTGCGTCACAGCAGTGGAAAGTGTTTGATTGTGAACGCACGGAGGAGTGGATGGTCCAGGCTGGAGAGAACTCGGATGAACCTGAGCCCATGGAGGGTCGGTTGTTCAACCCTGCACCGAATTTCATCAACTGCAGGTAAACTATATCTCTACATTCCTTAAGAGCTGCTGCTTACAGTGGGGAAAAAGTATTCAGTCAGCCACCAAACAAGCAAGTAATTCCACTTAAAAAGATGAGAGGTCAGTAATTTGTATCATGGTTACACTTCAATAATGAAATACAGAAAGGGGGAAACAATCCAGGAAATCACACTGTGGGACTTTAATTGAAACGAATCATAAACTCCTCTGTAAAATATTTGGTCACCTACAAGATTTCTGGCTCTCACAGACCTGTAGGTTCCTTTAAAAGAGGATCCTCTGTCCTCCACTCGCTAACATTATTAATGTGGTATCAAAAACACCTTTAACCTGTTTGAGCTCATTATCTATATAAAACTCCAAAACCTCAAACAGTCAAACTCCACTATAGCCAAGACCAAAGAGCTGTCTAAGGACACCAGAAACACAATTGTTGACCTGCACCAGATTGGAAGACTGAATCTGCAAAAGGTAAGCAGTCTGGTGTGAAGAAATCAACTGTCTGAGCAAGTATAAGGAAATGGAAGACATGCAAGACCACTAATCTCCCTTCATCTGGGGCTCCTCACAAGATCTCACCCCATGGGGTCAACATGATCACAAGAACAGTGAGTACAAATCCCAGAATCACACGGGACATGCAGCATCCCAGTGAAAAACCTGCAGAGAACTGGGACCACAGTAACACACTATGCCGCCAGGGACTCAATCCCTGCAGTGCCAGACGTGTCGCTCTGTTAAAGCCAGTACATGTGCAAGCCTGTCTAAAGTTTGCTAGAGAGCATTTGGATGATCCAGAAAAGGATTGGGAGAATGTCCTACCGTCAACTGAAACCAAATTAGAACTTTTTGGGGAAAAAAAAATGTTTGACTAAATTTCTTATGTTTGTTAGAGAAAAGTGCTGAGTTGCATCAATATAATAGCATCCCTACTGCTAAGCATAAGGGTGGAAACGTCATGTTGTAGGATTGTTTTCTGCGAAGAAAGCAGGGTGACTGATCTGTGTGAAGCACAGACCTGGAGGCTATCTCAAGGCCTTCAGGGCCTTGACGGTTTCCAGCTAACCATTGTAGCTTCTTGTTGGCAAAAAATGCCTGATGCAGGTATTTAGCAACAAGTAGGGTCAGGTTTCTTAAAAAAACAGCAGGATGCCAGCCCTTGAGGCCTGGAGTCCCACACCCCAGGAGGTAAAGGAAAGAATGAATGGGGCCGTGTATGATGAGCTTTTAAACGACCTACATCATGCTATTCTTGAGCCTTTCAGAGTAAACTATATTCACATATATGATAATACTTCATGTTTGGCAAACTAAAGAACACATTTTTATGAAATATGAATTTTTATTATTTTGTTTTATTCATTTATTTTGAGCTCCTTTTCCTACCCGGAAGTAAGACCCCTCCCTCTCTGAGGCTCCGTCTTTCGTTCCTTGAGGGTGTCGTCCATTTCATGACATTATCCTAAATCCGGCCTCGGCAGCATGTCTGCGTTTTCTGAACTTTTGCAAAGTTGGATGTGTATATTGTGCTAATAAAATGAAAGTATCTTACTGATCACTGTTAGATCCCTGGAGAAAGTGGGTGTGTGTTAGACTGGGGGCGGTGTTGGCAGCGCTTTGTCTTCTGTTTTCCGTTTCACATGTCTGTTTTGAATACGACTCTTGCTTGTCTTGAATATTAATTTCTCCTGTTAAAGACAAAAGTCCAAAACACGCCACGAGGTCATAGGCCATTCATACTTTTGCACACTGCACTTTTCAGTTTTTATTTTGTTAAAAAAAAATAACTCTTGTATAATTTTGTTTCCACTTCACAAGTGTGTGCCACTTTGTGTTGGTCTTTTACATAAAATTCCAATAAAATATATTTATGTTTGTGGTCGTAATTTGAGAAAATGTGGAAAAATTCAAGGGGTTTGAATACTTTTGCAAGACACTGAATATTTGAACTGTTTGAAATCTCAGATCTTAACAAGTCATATAGCTTATTGAATGAATGAAACTAAACTACAAATTTTCATCAAATCATGTTTAATATTAGTGATCTGCAACAATAACAAGTCATTATTTCCTGACAAATTAAAAAAAAATTCTGTTTATTTTGGATGGCCTGCATTCTACACACGTCCTTCATGCTTGACCAGTCGATTGTGATCAACGTCATAACAACTCCTGATTTATACTGCAGTGATGGTTACACAAACAGATTGGACCTGCTGTTAGATCTGGCAGCACAAGGAATTTTGGGATAGCATTCCCTTTGCCTGTCTGGTCGTATTGGGGTTTAAACGTGGGTTTTTGTCTGAGTTCTGTTGTCTGGCTGTTTTACTTTTGCACTTAATTATTATATCCTGTTATGTTTGTTTCTTTCTGCATCATGAGAGAGATGGAAGGAGAAGATGATGTGATGTAAAACATTCTATGTTCCAAAAGTATAGCCAAAGTATAACCCCTAATCCTAACCCTAACCCTTCACAGTAAATAATTGCTCCGCCTCCTTGATCGTAGCGTAACTACAATATGATAATCCAATGTGAAGTTCAGAATACATTTTAAATTGTGTGCAGGACAGCTCTGGTATGCGCAAAGGGCGTGGGAGCTCTGTGCAATGGTGCACATGCCCACTGCCTAGCTGAAGGGTAATGGTGGTTGTGAGGATTTGCTGGTTTTTGTGGATTGGTAGGAGCAGCTGCTCGGAAAGCAGGGATTCAGAGGAATGCTCAGAAACGTGTGAATGGATCAACATGCCTAACCCTGCGGGCGGTTTTGGTGAGGAATTAACATTGTTATAATACACTGAAAAGCTCAAAGTTTATTTTGTTTGAAACAGCCCTTTTAGGTGACAACCTCCTTCCATCAGTATCCCTGGGCTCACACCGCATGCGGCCTGGTTCTGGTGCGGATGGATGCAAAAGTGAAAGTGGCACTCACACTGCACCAGGTCCAGTCCGGCCTCTGCTGTCTGGCCTCTGCGTTGCTCCGTATCCGTTTTGTTGGCTTCAAATTTTTTTCCAGGCGCCAGAGCTGAACCGTAGCACTTTATTGTGAAGTTGGGACATTTTTCAAAATAAAACCTATTTCTCGCTGTACTCACTGTTTTCACCGTGTTATAAACACTACATCATTTCTCCAGGCACGCGGTCACAAAGTGTGTGGTAAAAGGTCATTTCATCCGTATAACAACATCGATGACGAGAGGCTGATTACAGAGATCCGGAACTGCCCCATCCTTTTTGATACAACACAAGTTAAAAAAATATGCCCACCTTCAAATCCATGGTTTGAAGGCGAGTCACGCAGAAAAAGAAGTGTTGTGAATATACTCCAAAATCATGGTGGAATGAGGGTTTGTTTACTATGACGTCATAGTTAAATGGCGGGTTCTCGTGAGAACCTACGTGAGTTCAGAGGTCCGTGAGGTTTGCAGCAAACCACAAGCAATCCATAGTCTGTGTGAGTTACTGATCGTAGCCAAACCGCATGTGATGTGAGCCCGGGGTAAGAGCATGTAAGATGAAATGTTGCTGGGTCTTTTACCGTGACAACGATCCCAAACCCTGCCCGGGTAACGAAGGAGCGGCTTCGTAAGAAGCATTTTAAAGTCCTGGAGTGGCCTAGCCAGTCTACAGATCTCAACCCCCTAGAAAATCTTTGGAGGGAAAACATCACTGCTCTAGAGGACCTCTGCATGGAGGAATGGGCCAAGATGGCAGCAACAGTTTGTGAAAACCTTGTGAAGATTTACAAAAAACATTTGATCCGTGTTGTTTACCACAAAGGGTATATAAGAAAGCATTGGGATGAACCTTTGTTATTTATTTATTTTACAGAGGAATTCTTTCATTAAAAGTGTCACAGTGGAATTTCCTGGATTATTTCCTCCTATTCTGGTTTTCATAGCTGCGGTTTACACATTGCAGGCCTCTTTCATCTTTTTAAGTGGGAGAACTTGTACAATAGGAGGTTGACTGAATAGTTTTTTTTGCTGCACCAGAGGCATGAGATTCATCATGTTTTGTGCATAATCAGACCAATCAGGTTGTGCTTGTGGGAAAAAAGGCGTTAAAAATGAACAACAAGATCAGATAATAGCTGGACCCTCACACATTGTTCTGCTCCTCTCCGTGTCTGTCCTTTTTCAGGAGTTATCTAGACATGCTAAAGGTTCTGGTGTTTCGGTACTTCTTCTGGTTTGTGCTGTCCGTGGTCTTCATCACAGGAGCCAGCAGGATCTCAGTTTTTGGTTTGGGCTACCTGCTCGGCTGCTTCTTCTTCCTGCTGTTTGGAACACAGCTGTTGGTGAAACGCTCCAGAATCCGCCTCATCCTGTGGGACTGCCTGATCATTTACAACGTGGCCGTCATCATTTCCAAGAGTGTTTTATCTGTAAGCGTAACCCACTTCCATGCTCTTCCTCCTTCCTCCTCGGGATTCTTCACTGATGTGTGTGTTTGTGTGTTTCAGATCCTGGCGTGTGTGTTTGTGTTTGAGATGCAGAAGCGGTTCTGTTGGGTCATTCAGCTCTTCAGCTTGGTCTGCACAGTCAGAGGATATTATGACCGTGAGTACTGCAGTAGCAGTAATCAGATTACAGACAGTCTGTAATCTGAATCAATAACATTAATGTCAGCAAACTGGAGCTCCTTTCATTTGTGTCTTCTGTTGAAGACCAACAACCTTCTTCGATGTCTTTGTGGTTTGCTATAGCAAACGCTGTGCACAGTGACACGTGCACTCTGCCAGTGGAAGAAGCAGGGATCCTCTGGGACGGCTTTTGTTTTATCTGTCTCCTGCTGCAGAGGAGGGTCTTCCTCAGTTTTTACTTCCTGCATGTGAGCGCAGAACTCCAGGCTTCAGCCAAGCAGGCATCCAGGTAAATTTCAATTGCACTTATCAGGAGAAAACCTTCATGCTGTACAGCAACTATATCTGTCACTTTAGAGCTGCTGGTAATTTAGGACAATTTTGTAATTGTTTTGTAGAGCTGGAAAATAAATTCTGAAAAAACCCCAAAATGTTCTGTTTCTTGATTCTGATTTTTTTTGTTATCTGATAATGTGGATGGTTCCTTGGCTTTCATCTCCTGTTTCTGTCTTATGCACAGTTTATGCTTTTAAATATGTCTCTTCTCTGAAAAAATGGCTCGTAAAAACATTAAGGCAGCAGGAAAGCCACACTGAAGCGGTTTGTTCTTCTGCAGAGGCTTTGAACTCTTCAGAGCCAGTATGATGAAGAACATGGATTTCCACAAGCAAGTTGAGGGCAAATCTCTGTCACAGCTCAAACGATCGTAAGTTTTGGACGACACAAATGTAGCATCAGAGCTGTTCAGTGCTCAGCTTCTCCTCTTCTTCCTCTTCCTCGTCTGTATTTTAGGATGCAAAGGATTCGCTCTAAGCAGCAGAAGTATAGGGACGGACCCAAAACAGCAGGAAGTTCCTCAGGAAGCCAGACTGATGGTAGGACAGGAGGCGTTGTGACACCAAATCGATTCATTGATGCCCTCTGTGGAGCCATAGGTCCATAGTGAACCTCTGCAGTCTCAGGGACTTCTTCAAATGTCTGAAGAGAGCTTTAAGAAGCTTCTGCTCTGATGTATGCTGAACATAAGCTCATTCTGTTGTTTCCTCAACCAATTGTTCCTGTAGGTCATGCTCCTGCAGGTCATGCTCCTGCAGGTCATGTTCCTGCAGGTCATGCTCCTGCAGGTCATGTTCCTGCAGGTCATGTTCATGCAGGTCATGCTCCTGCAGGTCATGCTCCTGCAGGTCATGTTCCTGCAGGTCATGTTCCTGCAGGTCATGCTCCTACAGGTCATGTTCATGCAGGTCATGCTCCTGCAGGTCATGCTCCTGCAGGTCATGCTCCTGCAGGTCATGTTCATGCAGGTCATGTTCATGCAGGTCATGTTCCTGCAGGTCATGTTCCTGCAGGTCATGCTCCTGCAGGTCATGTTCATGCAGGTCATGCTCCTGCAGGTCATGCTCCTGCAGGTCATGTTCCTGCAGGTCATGTTCATGCAGGTCATGTTCCTGCAGGTCATGTTCCTGCAGGTCATGTTCCTGCAGGTCATGTTCCTGCAGGTCATGTTCATGCAGGTCATGTTCCTGCAGGTCATGTTCCTGCAGGTCATGTTCCTGCAGGTCATGTTCCTGCAGGTCATGTTCCTGCAGGTCATGTTCCTGCAGGTCATGCTCCTGCAGGTCATGTTCCTGCAGGTCATGTTCCTGCAGGTCATGTTCCTGCAGGTCATGTTCCTATAGGTCATGTTCATGCAGGTCATGTTCCTGCAGGTCATGTTCATGCAGGTCATGTTCCTGCAGGTCATGCTCCTGCAGGTCATGCTCCTGTAGGTCATGTTCCTGCAGGTCATGTTCCTGCAGGTCATGTTCCTGCAGGTCATGCTCCTGTAGGTCATGCTCCTGCAGGTCATGCTCCTGCAGGTCATGTTCATGCAGGTCATGTTCCTGCAGGTCATGTTCCTGCAGGTCATGCTCCTGCAGGTCATGCTCCTGTAGGTCATGTTCCTATAGGTCATGTTCATGCAGGTCATGTTCCTGCAGGTCATGTTCCTGCAGGTCATGCTCCTGTAGGTCATGCTCCTGCAGGTCATGTTCATGCAGGTCATGTTCTTGTAGGTCATGCTCCTGTAGGTCATGCTCCTGTAGGTCATGCTCCTGTAGGTCATGTTCCTGCAGGTCATGTTCCTGCAGGTCATGCTCCTGTAGGTCATGTTCCTGTAGGTCATGTTCCTGCAGGTCATGCTCCTGCAGGTCATGTTCCTGCAGATTATTGTTCTTCAGAACATGATCTCATAGGTTGTGTTTTTACAGAACATGTTACTGCAACAAAAAGCATTTTTGTGCTTTAGTGCTGTTGTTCACAGCTTCTTCATATGTCATGTCCTCCAGATAGTTTGGGAGACCAGAAGCAGTCCAAGCAGAAGAGGTGGCATCAGCCTTGGTTAGATCATGCTTCTGGTATGACTTTCTAAAATTTTCATTCTGAAAGTCTAATTTAGTGAAAATCAAGTTTGAAATAAAAATAATATCGAACCTGTTGTTCATTTTTTACATAAACAGAAAGGCTTTTTTATTTGATTTTCTTTTTTTAAAATGTGTTCAGATGGTTTTATTTGCAGATATGTTTTGCATGTTAGAACATTTAGGATGTAAAAGCATGTGGGAATTCTGGCAGATGTTCAGAAACATGGAAGCACAGCTGAATGAAATCTGACTTTGCGGTCTTTGCTGCAGTGATCCACTCAGGAGAGTATTATCTGTTTGAGTCTGACAGCGAGGATGAGGAGGAGCTGAGCTCTGAGGAGAAGAGGCCTCGACGGCAGACAGCCTGTCAGGTCAGACCGTGTTCAGCCATGTTTTGCTCTTGCACAGACACGCAGTGGCACGAACATATCTTTCTTTCCCAGCTGGCGTACCAGGCGTGGGTGAGTAGCATCCGCAGAGCCCTGAGGGAGCGCCAGAGGTTACAGAGAGCCTCCAGGAGCACACACCAACACAAAATAAGGGGGAGAATTTCCCAACAGGGAGGGCTGTCCGAGACAGGTACCACGACTGAGCCAGGGGGCGCGAGGGGGGAATTCAAACAAAGGAGCAAATTCTGTCCATATGAAGTGATACATGAGACATTTTATCAGAATCGTTGCCTGCAGAATGTGAAGAGGGTGTATCTGAAGAAACTCTCCTTAAAGGCGAGGAAGACGAGGAGGAGCCTGAGGAAGAGCGCTCTGGTTTGTTCAACCACTTCTGTTTACCACGCTTCCTGCTCCTTTGATTTATTGGGTCCTTATTACTCATACCAACATTCTGTTTCCTGTTTCACTTAACATTTGAAAAAACACTTCAGACAGTTCATTTTTAAAAAATGTCTCTTTCTATGTTTTATTTTGAAAGCCCAACTCTTCCGTGTGTCGTTAGCGGTTTCTCACCAGTGTGGTGCTGTGTGAAGGCAAGGGGGATTGTGGTAAAAAATTGGAATCAGGAAAACAAGGGAGCAAGGACAGGTGAAACATAGAGTGGCTATGGTGGGGCGAGACTTTGGTGAGAGGTAAAGCACAGGTGACTGAGGTGAACCACTTCAGGTTTTCAGTGGAAAACAGTTTACAACACATGATGATAAGAAATGACCACCAAGGCCAACCCGATGAATGTAAAACGTCTCAAGGAGGGACAGACAAAAGGAATTTGAACTGTAAAGATATTAAAGTAAAGTACATCATGACAAGTAAGTAAATATTTATTTCTATAGCACCTTTCCCAGATAAAATCACAAAGTGCTTCACAAAAATAAAACAAATATAAATGCACAAATAGGAAAACACAAATTGCATACAAACAAAATGGAGAGAAAAAAGAGCAAGAATAACACATTAAAAGGCAAGAATAGAAGCTAAAAAGCTTTTCTGAATAAAAACGTCTTGAGCTGACATTTAAAACCTGCAACGGAGTCAGTCTGTCGTATTGACAAAGGGAGGTCATTCCAAAGACGAGGAGCAACAGCTTGAAAGGCGAGGTCTCCTCTGGTTTTTTAGCGGGTTTTTGGAATTTTGTAATAGATTTTAGTTTGAGGACCTCAAAGACCGGACAGAAAAGTAGGGGGTTAAAAGGTCAGCAATGTACTTGGGAGTTTGTCCATATAGCTCTAAAAACTAAAAGTAGAATTTTAAATTCAATTCTAAATTGAACTGGGAGCAGTGTAAAGAGGAGAGTAATGGAGTTATGTTTGCTCGTTTATTGGCTCCTGTTAAAAGCCTCGCAGCAGAGTTTTGGACGAGCTGCAGACGTTTTAAAGATGCGTTTGACTTTTGCCACATTCCTCAGGTGATACATGCAATTTTTGACAGTTTGTTTTGCGTGTCCTTCCAAAGTTAGACATTTGTCAAACAACACCCCAAGATTCCTGACACTCGACTGGACAGAGGAGCTCAGGGAACCAAGGTGATGTTTGATGGAAGGGATTTTGTTGTCCGGGGCGAAAATCACTGTTTCTGTCTTCTGAGCATTCAGGTGTAAATGGTTATTAGATAACCATGACTTAATCTCAGATAGACAGTCCAGTAAGCTGGTCAAGATGTTGAAGTCTGTTTCATGGAAGGAGCAATATAGTTGAATGTCGTCTGCATACAGATGGTAAGAAATGTGACTGAAATTTGCTAATTAGTTTGCCTAGAGGGATCATGTACAGAGAGAATAAAATAGGGCCTAGAACTGAACCCTGAGGAACACCACAAGAAACTTTTTCCATTTCAGAGGTTATTGAACCTACACTGATGTTGAAAGTTCTTCCATTGAGATATGAGACAAACCAATCTAAAACAGACCCAGACAGACCATAATCACCTTGAAGACGCGCTATCATAATGTTGTGATCAACAGTGTCAAATGCAGATTTGAGGTCCAGAAGCACCAAGACAGAGAACTGTCCAGAATCTGCTGCCATAAGCACATCATTAGAAACCTTTAATAGAGCTGTTTCTGTGGAATGGTTCTTCTTAAAACCCGACTGGAAAATATCCAAGATGTTTTGTTGTTCCAAATAAAAAAGTAGTTGCTCCATAACTACTTTCTCCAACATTTTTGAAATAAAAGGAAGTTTTGAGACGGGTCTGTAATGTTTTGGATCAGAGTGATCAAGGTCAGGCTTTTTTAAGGTGAGAGTGATGAGAGCATGCTTTAAAAAAGAAGGCACAGATCCCGACTCCAGTGAGAGATTAATGAGTTTGACAATAGTCCCACCAATACTTTGAAATACTTCTATAAAAACGGGAGAGGGAATTACATCCAGAGGGCAGGAAGAGGGTTTGCTCTTCTTCAGTACAGAATGGACATCCTCCACAGTTACTGGCGAGAAACTAGACCATGATGGTGGATACTGAGAGTCTAGGGAGGCTGGAACCCTGACTAAAGGAGGGATGTTTGCTCCAACATCCAGGACCTTTCACTGAAACCCTGAAGAAATGTGATTCCATCAGCTTGAGACTGTTTGGGGAATTTAGAGGTAGAGGGAGAAACAAGTGTGTTCAATGTATTGAAAATAATTTTTGGATTTTGTTTATTTGTTGAGATGAGATTACAGAAGAAAGCTGATCTGGCCTGTTTTATCCTCTAATTTAAAGCAAAGCTCAGTTCTTTCAGGTGGAGTCTATGTACTTCCAGTTTGGTTGATTTCCATAAACGTTCAACTTTACGACAGAGCCTTCTGGAGCTGCGAATATCCTCATTTACCCAAGGAAAGGCCTTATTTGGGGAGACTACCCTCTCTCTAATGGGAGCAACTCTATTTAAAACAGAGACACAGTGACTGTTGACAGATACCACAAGATAGTCAACATTATTAAAATGAGTAAAAGAAACAGAATCAAACAGATCCATGAATCTATCTGACACATTAGGACTTAAAACACGTCGCTGAGTCACAAAAGTAGTGGGTTGAGATAAAACAGGAAATGATACATTAAAAGAGATCCAGCAGTGATCACTCACATGTCCTTTACACAAACATCCTTAATATCAAGACCTAAAGAAAAGAAAAGGTCGAGAGTGTGTCCTTTGTCATGAGTGGGGCCAGAAACATGCTGAACAAAATTAAAAGATTCCATTAAAAACAATAACTCTAAGGCAGAGGGGCATGAGGAGTTATCAATGTGTATATTGAAAATCACCCACAATCAGAACAGAATCAAGTTTGATAATACTGGATAAAAACTCAGCAAACTCCTCTAAAAACAGCCAGGCAGGGCCAGGAGGTCTGTAAATTAAAAAACAATAAAACAGTAAAACAGAGGGTTGGATCTGACCTTATTCATCTGGAGTTCAAAGGAGCTGAAAGAGTCTGAGCTCAGTTTGGTGCAGGGAAAGCATCCCGATGGATGAGAGCCAGTCCTCCCCCACCACGTCCAGATGAGCGAGGGATGCTGAGCATGGAGCAGACTGGGGGGCGCAGTTCAATCAGGTGGACGTGGTGCGATACCCGCTGCCATGTCTCTGTCAGGCACAGGAAGTCCAAATGCTCCGAAGTGAAGTTCTCATTCAAATAAAAAGTTTTATTTGAAATCGACCGCTCATTTAGCAGGGCAAACCGGAGCGTGTCCGCAGTGTTCTTTGCCAGTCCAGACCGCCGAGAGCTCCGTGTTTCCCGGCATAGAGATCGTAGGTTTCGGGAGTTTATTCCTCGGGGGCGCAGGCGGGGAGAGCAGGGCCTGCGGGAGTTTGACAGGTCCTGGAAGCCGATGACAGGCGTCAGCCAGCTGCTGACCGGTTCCAGTGCACGTTGAGATGGACAAAAACATTTGAACTCGGTGAGGTTAGTCTTAAAAGTGTCCAGTATACCGGTCCAGACAGGCCTTTAGAAGCACGGCTTTACCGCCTCTTCTACCACGGCGCCGGTGGCGTTTTTTCCCCGAGGAGGAAGAGCGGGAAATCGATGGAGGAAGAGCGGGAAATCGATGGAGGAAGAGCGGGAAATCGATGGAGGAACGCTGGAATGGCTTTGAGGAAAGGAAGCAGATTTTCTGACCACCAAAATGTCCTGGATTAGGGAAGTTGGTCGAAAATCGAAGATCTAAGAGCGCTTGTCGGTCGTAAACCAGCAGGCATGTTGATTTCAGAGTGACACTTATCAATAAAAGTAAAATCATGTCAACACACAGAAGCGACAGACGGCAGGCCGAAGACACTGGCGCCATGTTGGAATGGAATTGACAAACCACCAACATTTCAATCGTTTAAGCTCTGTGATAACTGTGGATCTGCCGGTTGTTCTAATCTTCTCTCTGGGTGCTGCAGTTCATGGGGAGAAGCTGCAGAAGATCCTGGATGTCCTGCGTCTGCTCTGGGCCATCATTTTGGCTTTGGTGGATGGACTGACTGACTGGCTGAATCTGCTGACTAAGCAGTACTGTGAGACCTCCACTGTTCTGTGTAATGAGCGCTACCTGATCATGCACAAAATCCAGCAGGTCAGAGCTGTGTGAACCCTTATGATTCATCAAGCTCCACTCCGTTTCTGCAGCTTCAGGCAGAATTCATGTTTTCTCTGTTTTGGGTCAGTGTCCTTCAGCAGGAGAGCAGGAGTCTCTGCCCAACCAGAGCCCCCCACCAGAGGCCCATGTGGGGGAGGACATAGGAATTCCAACCAGCAGCAGGTACATCCTGCTGTCAAAAACACAATTAAGTTGAATTACGTTCTGATCCCACAATGCAGCAGAGACTCACTGCTATCCTCCTCCTCCTCTGGTGTTTGTAGTGACATGAGCTTTAGCAGCAGCACAAACCTCCTGCATGAAGAAACTCAGCCTAGTGAGAGATCTGGACTGCAGTCTAATATGACCACAGAACACAGGCGGTCCAGAACGGCCAGTGAGCTCCTGTCAGAGAGGTGAGACAGACCTGCAGCTGATCCTGAACCCGCCGTTGACGCTTCACATACAGCTGCTTTCTGAGCAGCACAAGTTGGTTCTTTAGCAGAGAAAGTGTCTGCAGTCATGGTTGCTTTAGTATTCAGGTAGTAATGGTTGGGCCTTTGTTTGTTTCCAGTGGACAGTTCTGTGTGGAGGAGCTGAAGCAGAGCAGGGACTTCTTTGAGAGTCAGAACCGCCTGCTGAAGCTGCTGCTGGCTCTGTACTCCCTGCTGTCAGCCCACTCAGAGCTGCTCTGCTATCTGATCATTGTGCTCAACAACGTGGTCAGTGCTTCTGTCATTTCTCTGGTGCTGCCCATCCTGGTCTTCCTCTGGGCCATGTTGGCTCTTCCAAGGCCATCCAAGAGGTTCTGGATGACTGCGATTGTCTACACAGAGGTAAGACAACCTACAGGCACCCATTGTAGTTCTGAAATGGTTTTCATTCTAGTCGATATAATTGAGTGCAGTTTGATAATAAAGAGCTGATTCAAATGAGAATAAAGAATCGGACCAAGATAGATAGATTGGTTGTTGAAATCCAGTTTACTCCAGATGATTACAAAATTTTCCCAACAGTATTCTTTATAACACCTGATAAAGCTGACAAACAGATGACACTGAAAGTTCTGCTGCGACAGGTGGTCTGAGAGGAAAGGAAGAAGACGGACATACAACAGAATACTAGAACATCTCTTATAAGACATAAGATACTTTAGTCAGAAGAAAGAACAGGAAGAAAACCTCCTGAATGTTTCATTTTAGTACTAGGAAGGTTCTCCTCTGTTCAGTTTTCTCCATGTGTCAATGGTGGATTTCATAGTGGTTCTGGAGTCTCACACCTTCAGACATATCTGGGTAACGTTTGAGATCCAAACATGTCAGAGACTTGATGTCAGTTTCTCTGGATTTCAGGTCTGGGTGTTAAACGGAAAATCACCCTGTTCCAGTAAATGTCATTGTTTCGGAAACAGAACCAAATGCAGATCAGGGTGTCTGTGGTTCTGTAGATGACAGACAGGATCCTGGTCTTGGACTCCGATCCAACATTTAAGTGTGTAAGCTGCTAAGTGAAAGTTTGACACACTGCTGTGCTGCTCCTTTGCAGGTGATGGTGGTCCTCAAGTACATTTTCCAGTTTGGGTTCTTCTCGTGGAACACAGCTTATGAGATGACGGTGAACAAGGACAGGCCCTTCTTCCCGCCACGCATCCTGGGTCTGGAGAAAACGGACAACTACATCAGATACGACCTGCTGCAGTTGCTGGCACTCTTCTTCCACAGGGCGCTGCTGATGGTCTGTACTCTGAATCAGGAGCCTGCAGACCTTCAATCACATCCAGATTCTGATTGATGGTGCCGTGCTTTGCTTTTTGTGCTGCCACCTTACCCTCTGAGTGAAAGCATTATGATTGTAAAACCCTGTTCATCTTTTTCCTGACAAACCTGTGACATGTTACAGTCAGGAAAAAACAAGACGACTAAATCAGGCTTTTTAACCTTCCAGCTAACCTGGAAGAATGCTGTGAGCTCTGGAGAGCATGTGCATGTCTACATACATGTATGTGCTCATTAATATGTGTGAGCATACATGTATGTGTGACTGAGTGTCATGCATTTGTATGTTTGTACGCATGCATGCATTCATTCGTGTTTGTGTGCATGTGAACGCACATGTCTGCCTGTATTCGAGTGTACCTGCATGTGCATTCTTGTGTGTACCTGTGTGTTAACGTGTGTGTGTGTGTGTGTGCGCGCAGCGGTACGGGCTGTGGGACCCAGATGGGCCCCCGGAGGAGCCAAGCCTCTCATCCAAAGAAAGAATCAACACCGTAGTGGCAGACGGAAGGAGTGTGGAGGAAGAACAGAGCTCGGTGTCCAGCCTGACAGATGCGCCCGTCCCTGAGGTGAGGTGCTCGCAGAGGAAGGGGAGCTTCATCAGGGTTCTGCTCTTTCTGAGGTTTTTTCCCTTTTGTGTTGGAGCAACAGGGCTTATTGGCAGCAGGAAGCAGCTCGGCTGCTGAACCTGCGGTGGGCTCCCAGGGCGGCTCTGCGGCGCCCGGCGTGTCCGGGACTTCTGTGGAAAACATAGGAGATGTGGAGGAGGGGAAGGGGGACAAAAAAAAGAAAAGAAGCATCCGCTTACGCAGGAACAGGCTGAGCAGAGAGAGGGGGTCCACAGGTGTGTGCTTTGTGTTCGTTGGTGGTTTGATTCCTCATTACAGCAGCTGCAGCCACATCTGCAAATAGTACTCAGAAATATTCATCCTGATACTAATCGCATTCTTCTAATGAGTCAGCGTTTCCCTTCCTCCGGACGGAGTCAGAATAGGAATCTGTTTGCCTGTAAAACAGGGACATCATTCCTGCAGCTCCATCATCAATCTGGGCGGTTCTGTCCTTGTTCTGATTGACTCTTCTGGTTCTTGTGTCCTGCAGCAAAAGCCCAAACCACACAATCCCCTTCAGAACCAACAAAGAAAAAGCCCAAAGGCAAAAAGACGGAGGCGGCCCGTCTGAAGGTTCAGGCAGTGGGACAGAAGATGAAGCAACTCCTGGTGTCTGGGTGAGACATGCACGCTTACTGTGATATTGCAGCGTTGATTGGAAATGCAAGTGTTTTTTTATTTATTGATTGATTTATTTTACAGGGACACATTGCACATTAAAAATCATTTCTGCAAATGGACCAGAGTTTGCCAAAAGGCTATTTTTCATTTACAGTCTCTGGACAATGTGTCTTCCTAAAAGCTTTTTGAACTTAACAGTACAAACACCTGCTCCAGCCAACAGTCTCGATTCTGAGATATTTGTATATTTATATTGCATCTTTGCACAGTGATTAGGTTTCGTTTTGCGCACTGATGTCTCTGGTTTTCTTGTTGTACCTCCCAGTCTTCAGCTGCTCTAACTTCTTTACTATTTACTATTGAAATGACTATAACAATGATTCTGATTCTACATATAAAGCAATAATGTAAAGGATAGAAATGTAAAAATATAAATGAGCAATAGGAACAATATTAAGGGGTAAATCAGAATAGTACAAATGGATAAACATCATAAGTGGTAAAAATATAGTGTAAACCTAAAAGAAGCAAAGACACTTTGCTTTTCACAAAAGACTTTGTAAAAAACATCACAACACTAAAATAAATTAAAAAAAAAATATATATATATATATATATATATATATGCACAACAATGACACAAAGGTTCTGTTCTCAGGGTCCGGAGTGTGAGTGAGCCAGCACAGAACTTCTTTAAAAACCTCATGCAGAATAAGCATCAAGCCACCACTGACGTGTACGCTTTGATGTTCCTGACCGACATGGTTGACTTCGTCATCATCATCTTTGGCTTCTGGGCCTTCGGGGTACGCTGGTGAAGGAGTTCTCCTCTTTCTGTTGTGTTATCACTTTGTGTTCTGAGGGAGAAGGTGAAAGCTGAGCTCTGTCAGCAGCTGCAGTGAGGAAACATTGACTCAAATCCAGGCTCGTTTCCACAGAAACACAGTGCAGCTGCAGACATTGCCTCCACCCTGTCAGAGGACCAGGTGCCTGAGGCCTTCTTGGTGATGCTGCTGATCCACTTCAGCACGATGATCATAGACAGAGCCTTGTACCTACGCAAAGCCGTACTGGGGAAACTCATCTTTCAGGTCCTGTGCCAGCTGCATTTTTAGCATCTACCTCTGTCTGGTTTTCCTGTCTTTTCTAGGGTTTTCCTGTAAAATCACAGCATAATCCTCACATCTCCATCCTCTTCCTGCTTCTTTTAGGTGATCCTGGTAGTTGGGATTCACTTGTGGATGTTCTTCATCCTGCCTTCTGTCACTGAAAGGTAAACTGCGTAAGTTCTGTTCATGCACCGTCCTGGAAAGCGGATCTGATCCTCACCTTTCTGTGTCTCTGCTCAGGAAGTTCAACCAGAACTTTGTGGCCCAGCTGTGGTACTTTGTAAAGTGCATCTATTTTGGTCTGTCAGCTTATCAAATCCGCTGCGGATACCCAACCCGAATCCTTGGGAACTTCCTTACAAAGAACTTCAGCCACCTCAACCTGTTCCTCTTTCAGGGGTATGACCCGTGAACCAATGAAGTCACAGTGTTGGTCCTGTCAGTCTTTGACACGTGCACGTCTGTACAGGTTTCGATTGGTGCCGTTTCTGGTGGAGCTGCGTGCTGTCATGGACTGGGTCTGGACCGACACCACCCTGTCTCTGTCAAACTGGATGTGTGTAGAGGACATTTATGCCAACATCTTCATTATCAAATGCAGTCGTGAGACAGAGAAGGTGAGATGTATGGAGATGTGCAGACACCCTTATATCATGAAAAAGGCAGCACCAGTCCGTGTCATATTCTGAACTGCATCCCTCCTCCAACCTCCAAAAGGCTTTAGGACAGGAGGCTGCGAACAGAGAGGATCTCTGACCGTCAGCTTGTTTTTGCAGAAATATCCCCAACCAAAAGGACAGAAGAAGAAGAAGATCGTTAAATATGGCATGGGTGGACTCATCGTCTTCTTCTTGATCTGCATCATCTGGTTTCCTCTTCTCTTCATCTCATTAGTCAGATCTGTGGTGGGTGTGGTCAACCATCCCATTGATGTCACAGTCACAGTTAAGCTGGGAGGTTATGAGGTAATTCTCAGCCGGTCCTTGAACGGCGGGATGAATGCTTGCTGTTTCTCCGCCCGCTGCTTCTCTTCCACTCATCCACTGCTTTCTTTAAACTGCTGACCGCTAGCTTTTCCAAACCCCTTTACAGGCTTTTAGACGGCAGCCAAGTGGGGGTTTCCGCACATACTAACCTTTGCCATTTTCTTATGGAGGGTGGAGTGTGTTTGAGTGTTAGATGAGACTTAAACAATGAAAAGACTTTAGCTGAGTGGAGATCAGAAAGAAGCTGCAGCTGTGGGGTTCCTGCTGCCCAGAAAAGTTTCCAAATCCCAAAAGTGAGCTTAATAAAGTTCTTTCTTTATCCAAAGTTTGAGCTGCTCTGTGAGCACTTGCTAACTTTTTTCATTTTTTATCACTGAGACTCTAAAATGGGCGGAGCTCATAACCTCAACTGTTGAAAGTGAATTGGTTTGGCTCGGCTTAACCTACTGCTGTCAGTTACTGAGATCCTGATGAGAGATCAGGATCTGTTCTCAGGGTTCTTGTGATTCTTTCCAAATTAAAGAACCCTATGAAGAAGACCAGCTTTCACAAATGATGTGCAGACAGAACTCCAACATGGACACAGTTACTGACCCAAATGTTTCCTGCTGCCAACATAAACATCCAAGCAAGCTTGACCAGAGGCCTCTCTCTGTTTCAGCCCTTGTTCACCATGAGCGTGCAACAGCAGTCCATCCAGCCCTTCAACGTCTCTCAATATGAGGAGCTGACCGAAACGTTTAAAGACAATGCAGTACGTATCTGTTCAGCCTTTTACTGGTGTCCTCTCATCAGGGTGTGCTCTCTGTCATCTAGATTACATCTCACTGGCATTTTCAGGCAGAGAATGAGTGACTCATAATGGTGTGTTCCAAAAGACATTTAAAGTTTCATAAAATATAAGTTATAGATGTTTCTGTGCTGCGGCTGTCCTGCTTACAATCCTGATCTAAAAACGTTTGATGATGGATGGATGGATGGACGGACAGATCATTGAATGGATGGACGGGCGGATGGATGGATGGATGGATGGATGGATGGACGGACGGATGGATGAATGGATGGACGGATGGATGGATGGACGGGCGGATGGATGGATGGATGGACGGGTGGATGGATGGACGGATGGATGGACGGACAGATCATTGGATGGATGGACGGATGGATGGACGGACAGATCATTGGATAGATGGATGAATGGATGGACGGATGGATGGATGGACGGACAGATCATTGGATGGATGGATGAATGGATGGACGGACGGATGGATGGATGCACGGACAGATCGTTGGATGGATGGATGGACGGACAGATCATTGGATGGATGGACGGGCGGATGGATGGATGGATGGACGGACAGATCATTGGATGGATGGATGAATGGATGGACGGATGGATGAATGGATGGATGGACGGGCGGATGGATGGATGGATGGATGGATGGATGGACGGGTGGATGGATGGACGGACAGATCATTGGATGGATGGACGGATGGATGGACGGACAGATCATTGGATGGATGGATGGACGGATGGATGGACGGACAGATCATTGGATAGATGGATGAATGGATGGACGGATGGATGGATGGACGGACAGATCATTGGATGGATGGATGGACGGGCGGATGGATGGATGGACGGACAGATCATTGGATGGATGAATGAATGGATGGACGGATGGACGGATGGATGAATGGATGGACGGATGGATGGATGGACGGGCGGATGGATGGATGGATGGATGGATGGATGGATGGATGGATGGATGGATGGATGGACGGGTGGATGGATGGACGGACAGATCATTGGATGGATGGATGGACGGATGGATGGACGGACAGATCATTGGATGGATGGATGGACGGATGGATGGACGGACAGATCATTGGATAGATGGATGAATGGATGGACGGATGGATGGATGGACGGACAGATCATTGGATGGATGGATGAATGGATGGACGGACGGATGGATGGATGGATGCACGGACAGATCGTTGGATGGATGGATGGACGGACAGATCATTGGATGGATGGATGAATGGATGGACGGATGGATGGATGGATGCACGGACAGATCGTTGGATGGATGGATTCTGAACTTTGGTTTTCATGTGTGCTTCATTTAGGCAGCTATGCAGTTTATCACCCTGTACAGTTATGAGGACATTGTGACAGCTCTGATTGAAGGAAGCTCAGGATCTGTTTGGAGGATCAGCCCTCCCAGCAGACAGGAAGTCATAAAAGAACTTCTTGGAAGTCAGGTTGACCTGACTCTGCGCCTCGCCTGGAATTTTCAGAGGTTAGCAGGTTTTTTCTTGCTGAGTTATGACCATCCCATCACATCATCCTATGTTTAGTAGATATTGAACGATGCATCAAAACGTCAGGGTTTAATGCTACGCTGAGCCCGTGTGGCTGGATAGACCCACCATAAAGTGATAGACTTGATGTTTGGACACAAACCTCATGAAGAGTTTCTTTGTTAATGAGTTTTCCTGGTTTACAGAGACCTGGGTAAAGGTGGGACAGTCGAGCACACCTTTGACAAATACTCCATCGACCTGGAACCTGGAAGTCTGGTCAGAGCAGAGTTGGCATCGTTGCTAATTGGCAATCGCACTGAGCCTGTGTAGGTTTGAATTTGGAAGCACGTTCACGTGGAGAAATCTTTTCAGGCTGTTTCCAACAGATGTTATTTCCTCTCTCTCAGGCTTGTTCCAAACTTGTTCCCCAACTACATTCGTGCTCCCAACGGAGCCGAGGCGAAACCTGTCAGTCAGCTCTTTAAAGGTCAGAGGTCACCTCATGCCAGCAGTTTGCAAATGTACTTTTTTAATCAGGAAATGTTTCCCCTGGCTCAGTGAAGAAAGTCACACGGAGAAAATGAACCCCCAAGGTCTGGATCCATGTCCACTTGCAACCCAGGCGGGTTTGGGGAAGACTGAGGGTTCTGTATACGTCCATTAAATAAAGTCTCAAAGATTACGAGTTTACTAACACTTTCCAGTTGGACTGTCAAACTAAATGAAACTGCTCAGCATACTGTATGTTGCATACAGAAACTGTTTGTGAGCGCTAATGCCATGAAGTTGAATGAGAGACATGACGTCACATCTCCTAACCAACTGTCTGGGTCCACGCTGGTCCTCTGCTGAGAACATGCATG
Source organism: Oryzias woworae (assembly GCA_016861445.1). Taxonomy (NCBI): domain Eukaryota; kingdom Metazoa; phylum Chordata; class Actinopteri; order Beloniformes; family Adrianichthyidae; genus Oryzias; species Oryzias woworae. The sequence goes on from BOLG01001307.1 coordinate 179,747, forward strand.
TAAAGACAAACAGGCAGACTGTCAGGAACATTCCAAAAATCTGTGCAACTGGTCAGTTTGGTTTAACATTTTCTGCTAGCAATCCTGCTACAATGTTTGAAACGAAGGTGAAGTATGTTGTATGTAGGTCATGTCAGGGGTGATAAAAGAGCCCGCCTGAAAACAAACCAAAGTTCTGTTCTGGGATGTAAAGTCCAGGACCAGATGTAAAGTTGGACCTGGAGTCAGATCTCTGTCTGGTCGCTGCCCCTGTAGGTGGAGATGACGGTTATCTAGGCATCACCCTGTCCCTGAAGAGTGACCGCTCCAGCAGCAGTAGTGGCACCCAGGAGTGGTGGGACATCGCCGTTCAGGGCTGTGAGCCATCTTCTTGCGGAGTCCTCCACATGGTCATATTCAACGACAAAGTCAGTCCACCAAGCCTGGGCTTCCTGGCGGGATATGGGTAAGAAACACCTGGTGGCTTAGTCTGAAGGTCATTGAGGTCAACAGATCTGCAGGATTCAAACTGAAGGCCAAGTGCACAAAAAATCCTCTACAAAAACACTTAATCAAACATCAAATTAGCATCCGAACACGAGAGGCTTTGACCTTCCTGAGCTTTGTGTTGTCTGTGGAGGGAGGGTGCACAGGGATGAGGCTGCCTTCAGTCCTGCCTTGCTTGTATGTAATCTCTTCACTCTGCTGTCCTGCAGCATCATGGGTCTGTATGTTTCTGTGGTGTTGGTCATTGGAAAGTTTGTACGCGGCTTCTTCAGTGAAATTTCACACTCCATCATGTTCGAGGAGCTTCCATGCGTGGACCGCATCCTGAAGCTCTGCACAGACATCTTTTTGGTGCGTCTGTAGCCACACTCCCATCAATAATCCTGCCTGTTATGAGGCCTCTTTAACCAATAACCTGTTTCTGTGTCTGAAGGTGCGTGAGACCGGGGAACTGGAGCTGGAGGAGGAGCTTTACTCCAAACTGATTTTCCTGTATCGGTCTCCAGAGACAATGATCAAGTGGACTCGAGAAAACCAGGCTGGAAACCGGGAATGAGTGCTGCTGCCACCATGTTTACACATAAGGAGTGAAGAGACGCCACAGGGAGGGATGTCAGCCAAATCCCACTAGCTGAACATTCCCAAATGGGACAGGCAGAAGTGGGATATGGGGGTGGAGGAATCGTCACCCTCTGCCAGCAGAGGAGGTGTGCTCAACATCTGATTAGCTAATCCCTCAAATAAAATAAAAAAACTTTAGTCTTTGGAATAAAGCTCAAGGACAATGCAATGCTTTGGTCTTCAGTGAGGCCCCAACCCAAAGATCTGAGACAGGACAGGTTTGGGTTTTTGTGCTCTGACACATCAAGATGGAGAAATTGAGATTCTAACAGACTTTCCTGAGACTGACTGATGGTTTGCTTCTGTTTCTGCAAAAAGATCTGTTTAAACGGTTCTGACTAAACTTAAGGTCTGCAGAGCTGTGGATGACCACAGCCGCCTCTGCTGCAGAACAAAGCTGTTAGAAAAAGCGGTGTTGGGAAACTTTTGCACACTACTGTACTTTTGTCATTGCCTCGCAAAAGAAAGTTAGTTCTGACCTGTGCTTCTCACACATGAGATTCTATTCTTATTTAGACAGAAAGGTAAACAGTTACAGTATAATGCATGTTAATGCATGCCTTCATTAACGCCTCAAGTGCTTTACAGTCTTATTCATCCACGCTCACACAATGATAGTGGCAGGGCGGCCATGCTAGGCACTAACCAGACCGCCAAGAGAAACATGGGGTTCTGTGTCCTTCGAAAAGACACTTTGACCCATGGGCAGGGAGAGAAGAAACTAAACCAACCCTCCAACCACAGGTCCATTGTTCTACCTCTGCACCACAGCCACCCAAAAAAACCCAACAACTCTCATCCCATCAGTTCAGAACGGACTGATGATAAACATGAGAGCTTCAGCTTAAAATGAGATCTCCCAGAAGACATCCATCCAGCTCAGATTGTGGAGGTGTCTGATGTTTTTCCAAAGAGGAACGTGAAACTAAAACTCGTGTTGGTATCCTCTGGTTTTAATCTCCTGTGCAGGTTTTCTGTTTTGGACTAAATTGTGTGAAAGGTTTGCTCCAGCATGCACAGTGATGCTCGAATGTGCATGACATTGAGCATAAACAGGGTTGGCTGAGCTCTGAGAGTTCATTATTCTGACATTTGTTGGGCTGGTTTACATATCTGTGAGCAACTTTATCAAGACTTGAGGGTAACTTCTGTTTTATTAGACGCTGTGTCAGACTGTGGCTTCTGTGCTACGTGACAATCCAAAAACTAAATGCTCCAGTTGTTCACCTGTTTCTTACTTGGAGTCTTTTGTGTGCTTTTCTTTGAAACCCTCTGAAATGAGTGCACATGAAACAGCTTGGCATTTGCACAGGCAGCATCATTGCACAAACACTAGACACTAACAACTAGACCATCCATTTTTCCTTCAGGTGCTTCCTTATTGTACATCTTGAAACATCCACACCACAGTTTTTCAGAACGTCCTGGATCACAACAATTTTTCTGGCAGCTGTGGCAGAAATTTTTGCTATCGTGGTTTGGTTTCAACCAAATACCATAGACTGTTGTTTTTTTGTCAGTGGTTTCAATAGAACTCCTCACTTTCTACTTCTTGATCAAAGTATGAACATTGATGATGCCGTCTCAGTTCCTTCTTTTATTCCTTTCCTGTTTTTTACAGTTCAGCTACCTTTTCCTGTAGGTCTTTTGGTAGCTCTTTAACTTTCTCCATGACTCTGGATCCAGAAATGTCAGTGCAGCATTGGATGAAGGATGAAAGGGTTTGTTGGAAGCCAAGAAACTCCATGACTTTTTGCGCACACACAGTGATTACAGGCAAACAAGTCACTGATGAGGATGATTCATACTTTAATTCATTCAAGCCCATGTTGCAAAAATGTGTACACACCAAGTATTTGAGTATAATCTTATGAGAAAAGCTTAAACACTTAAGACTACAAACTCCTAATGAACAGGCATTCAGCCACAGGTGAGTCTAATGATTCATTTTATATAGGTGTCCAGGACACAGGTGACTTTGAAAGAGCATTATTTAACAAAGAAAAGCCCTTCCCATTTCATGCTGTCAGAAATGACTTCTCATGGAATAGAAATGTCACAAAATCTGAGAAAAGAAATCATTTCTTTACACAAAAAGGTGAGAGCTACAAGAAGATCAGCAAAGTTTTACATATCAATCAAAATCATGTAGAAAAAGTGATCCAAACATTTAGGAAAGATGGAAGTCCAATCATCTTACAGAGACGTCCAGGCCGTCCACAGAAGTTAACATGTCGACAGGACATGCTTCTGATGAGAAGCTTGAAGAAAATCTCCATGCAAGTTCACTGCAGTTAGCTAAAGCAGTAGAAAGCCAAACTGAAGTGACCGTTTCCTGTGACACTATACGGCACACACTGCAGAGGAAGGAAGCCTCTCTAAAGCCCAAGCATGAAAACGCAGTCCTAGAATTAGCCAGAGCCCACGCTGAAGAAGAGGAAGACTACTGGGACTCTGTACTCTGGAGTGATGAGACAAAGATGTCTGTTTTTGGAACGAATGCTTTTAAAACTGTATGGCGTCGTAAAGGTGAGGATTTCAAAGTAAAATGCATGGTGTCTGCAGTGAAACATGGTGGTGGTAGTGTCCTAATGTGGGGCTGCATGAGTGCTGCTGGTGTTGGGGAGCTGCATTTCAATGATGGTATCATGAACTCAACAGTGTATTGCTCTATACTGAAGGAGAAGATGCTGCCATCACTCCGTGCACGTGGTCCTCATGCACTTTTCCAACAGGATAATGATCCAAAACACACATGGAAAGCTACTGTTGCATTTCTGAGGAAGAACAGGGTGAAGGGGATTGAATGTTCAAGTATGTCTCCTGATCTGAATCCAATCCAACATCTGTGGAGAATTCTGAAGCAGCAAGTTGATCATCTCTCTCCATCCAGCATCCAGGCCCTAAAAGAGGTTATTCTGGAAAAATGGAAGAAGATAGATCCTGTAATATGTCTACAACTTATTTATTCCATACCTAGATGTCAGGGCTTGGAGCCAGAGTCCCACTTCCGACCACCAGAGGGAACCCTCTCTGGAGTATCAACCTCTATTGTTACTCTCTCGTCCACATCTGCACCAGCTGCTTTGCTTCATCCTCATCAGCATCATCTGTTATAAGCCCCATCTGGACTCCTCTCCACGAGACGCTTTGTCTTTCCTATAAGCAATCCAAAGCATTTCTCCTTTATCTATTTTTTGCCTCTCCGTGTTTTTGAACTCGCCTGTTTCCTCGTCTCCCTGCCTTGCTCCATGTTTGACTCCTGCCTGTCCTTTGACTGCTCTTTTGTGTTTTACCCTGTCAGGTTTGTTTGCTATTAAAGTCACCCGTCTGCATATGGATCCAAGCGCTTACACGTCATTGTTACACTAGATGACTTGGTGCTGTCCTTCATAATCACAGTGCTCATTCAAAATCCTGGATGTAGTAGTTTTTGATGCAGGGTGGATTCATTTTTGCTTCAACCCGTTTGGGTAAAACTAAAGATTTTGTGATGGAAGTTACATGATTCACCTTCATTTCATGTTTTGGAGTAAATAAGTGTTCAAAAGCATCCTTGTGAAAGTTTGGAAATTGTTCTTTTGTTCATCGCGCTACTGATTAAATTAGTACTTTTTAGAGAGTGTACTCATTTATGCTGAGACATGTAGCTTGTGATCAAGAAAAATGATCATGAAATAAGTTTATGATTAGAAAGGTGTTAAGAAAAATGTATCAAAGCAAGAATGATTATTCTGACAAAGAAAATGAGTAATCTTTCTCGTGCAGACATAGAAGACAGTGTTCTACTACGTACACACTATGCATTCAAGAGCGTTTAGACTGCTGCTGCCAGACACTAGCGAGTGTTCTGTGGAGAGAAAATAGCCTCAAAACATATCTGCCTGTGCCTGTTTATGTGTAACTTTGGATTTGTTTGTGTGTGATACTTGATTTGCATATCATACAATACATTTTGTACAGAGCTGTGTGAACTTGCAATTGTGTACTCACAGGTGCACTCGAATTTAAAAAATGTGCAAATACAAAAAAAAAAAAAAACAATTAAACAATTTACGCACACAGAATTACAGCAGCTTAAAAATAAAAAATGAATTCAAAACGGCTCCTACACACACAAATCTTGAAAATATACTGTAATATTCGACGTGCACACAGTCATGTTTTGTTAGTCTGTCCTCTTTTATTCTGCCGTCTCTTACAACACAGCAACACCACAATACACAATCAGTAGTGACCCCTATGGACACAACGAATATAACACCTCCAATACGACATCTTTTTTTTCCCAGTTTTTTTTTTCTTTTCTTCACAGTCATGAAAAACAGGTAATATATTGTCTTTCCCACGGTTAACAAACATGCACTGAAATATACTGTACCATAGGCCTAAATAGACTCTATTATCAAACAAAATGCCAACCGTTATTATAAATCAGACTAACTCCATGTAAAATAACCCTGTATCATTATGTCATGACTGAGGTGTAAAAACCTGGTACACAACTGTTCAATATGTACAATCTTGTATGACCTTTCCAATTCTCTAACCACAACTTGAACACAACAGCCTCTAAGTTTGTTTATATATTTTCTTTAGACCTGATACCGCTGCGGCTTCCTTACAGGCCTTCCACAGCGTGTTGTCTTTTGATTTGAGTCTTCTCCCAAAAAGCAATTGCGCAGGAGAGAGTCCAACCCCACCCAGTGGTGTATTCCGGTATTCCAGCAGGGCTAAGTATGGGTCACCACCACTATCTTGTGCTTTTCTCAACAGGTTTTTTACTCTCTGGACAGCTCTCTCTGCTTGTCCATTTGACTGTGGAAAAGTGGGACTAGAGGTGGTGTGTTTGAAACCCCATTCAGTGCTGAAATTCACCATCTCCTGGCTCACCAGCTGTCTGCCATTGTCTGAGAATAACTCATCTGGCACGCCATGCCTTGCAAAAATAGACTTGAGAGCAATGACGACCTGTTTGCTTAAAGTTCCCCTCAGCTTGACAATCTCTGGATACTTTGAAAAATAATCCACACAGAATAAAAACTCAGCATCATTGAAGTGAAACAAATCCAGACCTATTTTTTCCCATGCTCTATCAGGAACTGAATGTGTCAAAAGTGGCTCTTTGGGGTTACTGTTCTTGTGAGTGTTACATACAGCACAGTGAGCCACAACTTCTTCTATCTGTTTAGCCATGCCTGGCCAACACAGTACATCACGGGCTCTCTCCTTACACTAAACTATTCCTAACTGTGATTGAAGGATTTTCCTGAGCATTTCACTTCTCAGTGTGTTGAGTTCTTGAATACAAGTCCATCCTTATAAGCTAGTTCTTCTCTGAAGGTCCAGTTTTTCTTGATTTTGTGTGGAAGTTGTCTCTGTTTTTCTGGTCACCCACTCTGAATTACGTTTGCTACCAGTCCCAACTCAGCATCTTCTGCTGTTGCATTTCTAAACTCCTGCAACTTCTCTTCTGACACTGGAAGTTGGTGGCTGACACAGTTAACTTCCAGTTCTTCATCTAGGAGTGTCTCTTTTATTTCTTTCAGAAATGCTCTGCTTAGTGCATCTGCAACATGCATCTCCTTGCCTGGTTTGTATTTGACCTCCAGACTGTACTTTTGCAGTCTCATGAGCATTCTTTGTAGTATAGATGGAGCACTGAGGAGGGATTTTTTGAATATCACTTCCAGCGGCTTATGATCACTTTCTACATGGACGTGCCTTCCATATAGATATTGATGGAACTTCTCACAGCCAAAAACGATAGCAAGTAATTCTTTCTCAATTTGCGCATAACGTTTTTGACAGTCAGTTAATGCCCTGGAGCCATATGCTACCGGCTGTCCCTCCTGAAGTAGCACAGCTCCCAGACCCTGTGAACTTGCATCCACAGATAATGTCACAGGCTTGTTCTCATCATAGTACTTTAGTACTGGTGCTTGGCTGACCAGTGCTTTTAATTTGACAAAGCTCTGTTGCTGCTCGGTTCCCCAATACCAGTCTATGTTTCCTTCCAACTTCCTCAGAGGGGCGCTAATGTCCGAGAGGTTAGGGATAAATTTAGAGAGGTATTGCAATAACCCGGTGAACCTCTGGAGTGCAGCTTTATCCTGTGGTGCAGGCATGTTGTGAAATGCTCGGACCTTTTCCGGATCTGGCTGGAGTCCCTGCTCACTGAGCACATGTCCAATGTAGGTGATTTCAGTCATCCTTATCTTGCACTTACTTTTATTCAGTTTCAGATTGATACTTTGAATCCGTTCCAGCAGTTGCCTCAAACGACAGTCATGCTGCTCGATGCTCTCTCCCCAATCTAGGATGTCATCTATTACTTTGACCACACCCTCCAGCCCTTCTAGGTGTCTGGCTATGCACCTCTGGAACACTTCTGGTGCTGAGGATATACCAAATGGAAGCCTTTTAAATCGGTATCTACCAAATGGTGTGTTGAATGTACACAGATGAGAGCTTTCGTCATCCAAACGGATTTGCCAGAATCCATGGTTTGCATCCAAAACTGAAAAATATTTGGCATCTCTGCTACCACTTCTATCGTTCGCAGTGAATAATGTTCTGTCTTAATGGCAGTGTTCAGGTCTTGCGGATCAATGCAGATACGAACTTTATTAGGTTTGTTACAGTCACCATACTATTTACCAAATCTGTGGGTTCTGTTTGTCTGGTCATCACACCCAAGCTTTCAATTCTCTTCAGCTCTGTGTCAATTTTGTCTTTCAATGTGACAGGCACTTTCCTGGGTGCATGAACAACTGGATTAACATCTGGATCTATCTTGATGTGATGTACACCAGGTAAGCAGCCTAATCCAGTGAAGAGATCCTCATATTCACTGAGAATGTCACTCTCAGTTTTAAGACCCATTTCCTCACATGACTCTCCTCCCAGAATTGCAGGTGCTTTGTTCTTTATGACTTCAAACTCCAAATCATAGTTTTTATCTTTGAACAGACATGTCAACATTATTTTTCCTTTAGTTTGAATTTGTTGACCTGAATAAGCAACAACCTTGGAGTAAGATCTGCTCACCTTTCTGTCCAATCTCAGCTTTCTGAGGTCACCCATGGAAATAACATTGCAGTCAGCTCCTGTATCCAGCCTGACTTTCAAAACTTTCTTGTTGATGATCAGATTTTCCTGCCATTGATCTTTCTTTGCTCCCACAGCGTTAATCTGCAGTAATGGGTGTTCATGTTTTTCTGCTTGAATTGAGCCAATAAAGACTTCATGATCACCTGCCTCTGCCTTGTTTATTTGTTGCACTTTGTGGTTTTCTGGTTGTCTTTGTGCAGTACACATTTTTGCATCTTTGCACTCTTGTCCGTAGGCAGGACATTTTCTTGGCTCATGCTTGTAGCCGCATCTCGTGCAGTTTCCTTGATTTCTCGTCTTTACACTCTGTGTCTTGAAACCATCATCTTTCTTTTTATCATGTTGTTTTTGCTTGGTGACTTTATGAACAGAAATTTCAATCTCCTCCTGTAGACTTTTGAGCTGACTCCGACTTAACTCACTGGCTCTGCAAATGTCTGTTGCTTTGTTCAGCGGGAGGTCAGGTTCTCGTAATAGTCTTCCTCTAACTTGATCCTCCATTATTCCACACACGACTCTATCCCGGATCAGTGAGTCGGTGAGATGCTCAAACTCGCAGTCTCTTGCTTTATTCTTTAAATCAGTCAAATAAGCATCGACAGTTTCTGATCATCCTTGTGCGATGTGAAGATTAGGTGTCTCAAAGATGTCACATTTTTTCTTGGCTCACAATGTCGCCTGAACATCTCTTTCAAATCATCGTGGTCATCGACGTCCTCATCAAAGTTAAACGTGTTGAATACCTTAATTGCTTTGTCGCCGGCCACGTGCAGGAATGTGGCTCTTTTCACAGCGTCGGACTTTTCACCGATTCCGCTGGCGATAAGGAAAAGTTCAAACCTCTGGATCCAGACTTTCCAATTTTCCGCTAGATTTCCTTCTAGACTTAATGAAGTCGGTGGTTTCATCTGTTCCATTTTTTTTTTCAAGTTATCCTTACTTCTGACACCATGTAATATTCGACGTGCACCCAGTCATGTTTTGTTAGTCTGTCCTCTTTTATTCTGCTGTCTCTTACAACATAGCAACACCACAATACACAATCAGTAGTGACCCCTATGGACACAACGAATATAACACCTCCAATACACTACAGATACGCACCAGTCGCCTGATACACACACAAAACCACATTCATGCACAGAACAGAAATACAAGTGCACAACAGGTTTAGAGTCTATTAATTTGTCTCCAGAGTTGTGCATACATGAAACGTTTATATATTGGTGAAATACTGGGACATCGGAATGTCAGGTAAATCCTCAGCTTTTGGGCCGTATCAGAAATCGTTTGTTTGATCTGCCCCAAGAGTTCAAGAGAGTTTTTACCCTATCCAGACAAAGCTGACTATATGAGGAAATTCCCTCTGTTATTTCTCAAACTTTCTACAGGCTCAGTGCATCGCCACCCCCTCCCACCCTGGTTTGTACTCAGTACTGGTGAGCACTTAAATTGCAGAAAATAGACAATAGAATTTTACTTTAGATTTTAAAAAGCACGAAATGCACTAGCAGTAATGAAACTACCAAAACTACTTGATCAGTTAGGCAAGTGAAGCCACACGCCCGGGAACCAGCATATCTACTCTGTTGTTTCGGAACGGCCACCACGGCACGATTGTCCCCCACTTTCCTCAGTAATGTTTCTGAGAATCTGGACCAGGGGTGAGTGGGTGAGTGAGACCCAACGAGACGAGTGTGGTGAGTCAACTTGGCGGCGCGAAAGTAGTTGAACATTTTCGCCTGATTTCCTTTTACCGCCATATTTAAGTAATAATAAAAATAATATTCACAAAACCTTTAAAAAAGGTTTTTGACAGCCTGAAAGACCTGGAGAACTTCATCGAGGAGTACTGGTAACATTGAGTCTGAATGGACCATGTTCTCCACCTCCATTGTCTGTGTTGCTGTTCGGAGCTGTGATCGCAAGGTCTCTGGTGCCTGTCGTGGCGACAACCCCCGAACCCATTGGTGGACACCGGAAGTAAGGGATGCTGTCAAGCTGAAGGAGTCCTATCAGATCTGGCTGACTTGTAGGACTCCAGAGGCAGCTGACAGGTATCGGCAGTCTAAGCGAGCTGCAGCTCAGGCTGTAGTAGAGGCAAAAACTCGGTCCTGGGAGGAGTTCGGTGAGGACATGGAGAAGGACTATCGGTTGGCCTCGAAGAGGTTCTGGCAAACCGTCCGGCGCCTCAGGAGGGGAAAGCAGTTTTCTGCAGGCACCGTTTTCAGTGCAGGTGGGGAGCTGCTGACTTCAACTGGGGACATTATCGGGCGGTGGAAGGAATACTTCGAGGATCTTCTCAATCCTGCTGACACACCTTCCCTTGAGGAAACAGAGGCTGAAAGCCTTGGGGTGGGGCTGTCCATTACCCAAGCTGAAGTCACCGAGGTAGTCAACAAGCTCTTCGGTGGCAAGGCATCGGGAGTGGACGAGTACCTCAAGTCTTTGGATGCTGTGGGAGTGTCTTGGTTAACACGTCTCTGCAGCATCGCGTGGCAGTCGGGAACAGTACCACTGGACTGGCAGACAGGGGTGGTGGTTCCCCTTTTCAAGACGGGGACCGGAGGGTGTGTTCCAACTACCGCGGAATCACACTCCTCAGCCTCCCTGGGAAAGTCTATGCCAGGGTACTGGAGAGGAGAGTCCGGCCAATAGTCGAACCTCAGATTAAAGAACAATGTTGTTTCCGTCCTGGTCGTGGAACTGTGGATCAGCTCTACACCCTGTCTAGGGGGCTGGAGGGTTCGTGGGAGTTCGCTCATCCTGTCCATATGTGTTTTGTGGATTTGGAGAAGGCGTTCGACCGTGTACCCCGTGGTGTCCTGTAGAGGGTACTTTGGGAGTATGGGGTCCAGGGAGCCTTAGTCATTGCTGTCCGGTCTCTGTATGACCAGAGCAGGAGCTTGGTCCACATAGCTGGCACTAAGTCAGACCTGTTCCCGGTGCATGTTGGACTCCAGCAGGGTTGCCCTTTGTCACCGGTTCTGTTCATAGACTTTATGGACAGAATTTCTAGGTGCAGCCAGGGTCCGGAGGGGGTCTGGTTTGGGAATCACAGGATTTCCTCTCTGCTCTTTGCAGATGATGTTGTCCTGTTGGCTTCATCAAGCCAGGACCTCCAGCATGCATTGGAACGGTTTGCAGCCAAGTGTGAAGCGGCTGGGATGAGGGTCAGCACCGTTAGGTCTGAGGCCATGGTTCTCGACCGGAGAAAGGTGGTTTGCCCTCTTTGGGTGGGTGGAGTGTTCCTTAACAAAGTGGAGGAGTTTAAGTATCTTAGGGTCTTGTTCACGAGTGAGGGAAGATCGGAGTGTGAGATCGACAGGCGGATTGGTGCTGCGTCCACCGTCATGCGGTCGCTCTACCAGTCCGTTGTGGTGAAAAGAGAGCTGAGCCAGAAAGCAAGACTCTTAATTTACCGCTCGATCTACACCCCAATACTCACCTGTGGTCATGAGCTCTGGGTCATGACCAAAAGAACGAGGTCCCTGATCCAAGCAGCTGAAATGAGCTTCCTCCGTAGGGTGGCTGGGTGTTCACTCAGAGATAGGGTGAGAAGCTCGGTCTCCCGGGAGGAGCTCGGAGTCGAGCTGCTTCTCCTCCACATCGAGAGGAGCCAGTTGAGGTGGCTCGGGCATTTGGTTCAGATGCCCCCTGGACGCCTCCCTAGGGAGGTGTTCAGGGCATGTCCTACTGGGAGGAGGCCCCAGGGAAACCCAGGACACGCTGGAGAGACTATGTCTCTCGGCTGCCTGGGAACGACTCGGGGTCCCCCCAGAGGGGATGGAGGAAGTGGCTGGGGAGCGGGAAGTCTGGGCATCTTTACTTAGACTGCTGCCCCCGCGACCCGGTCCCGGATAAGCGGAAGAAAATGGATGGATGAATGGATGGATCAGAGGGTGCTAAAAACACGTAGTGCATTATTGTAGGAATTTGTTTCGTTAGATAAATTAGTTTTTTTAATGAAATATTTATATATTATCAAAATAACACGTTGTGCATTGTTGTAGGATTTTTATTTTGTTAGATAAAATAGTTTTTCATGAAACATATATATATATATATATATATATATATATATATATATATATATATATATATATATATATATATATATATATATATATATATATATATAAGGTTAGGGTTTTGATAGCTACCAAACCACAAAATTGCCAAGATCCACCTTGCAAGAAGTCTGGTTAACTCCTCCATTAGACACATAAAACCTTTAGTGGAAAAAATATAACACTAAACACATGTATTTAAAACCCTTAACCCCCTTGGGTTTTTACTAGGAGCTCTGGTTATCCCCTCCATAAAGTACATCATAGCTTTGATGGAGAAGAAAAAAAAACACTGAACGCATACAATTAAAACCCTTACACATGCATAAGATGCTTTAATTGAGAAAAAAAGGTTTTAACACAGACATCTGAACCAAAAACCATATAAAGGAACCCCGTACACACCATCCTGGCCCAAAACTATAGGTTGCTTGCATAACCCCAGTTCTGAGAGAGTGAGAACACTCACTATGGAATACACCCCCTGTATATTCCTCAAAAGCTCTTATCTCACTACATTAATCTTGATTGGTTGGTGTTTTGGTGCTGCTAGCATTACCTGTCTCTATAAATAGCCTGTGCTACAACGCAGCGTAAGATTAGCCCCTCTACTTGCTTTCGCCCAGCAAGAAGGGCTATCTGGTGAGACATGTCACTCACGCTACGCAGAGAACCGAGGTTCTACAAGTAACATAAAGATCTCTTTCTTAGCATTCATTTTGGTGTCTTACAATGGGATCAACAGAATCCTGTATTGCCAGACAGGCTAATTTCAAGCAACCAGGCAAACCCGGCAATAGTGAGAGGTGAAGTCCAACTGGATAGAAACACTCTTGTGTAATGCCTAGGAAGCAGCCATGCTTCTCATCAAGTGAGATTGCAGGCTGATGGGAGTCTGAGAGCCACAACTGGTGCAAGAAAGTAGAATTGCTTCCACAATCCAGTGAGTGCTCCTCCCCCATGTGGAGGAATTTAAGTATCTTGGAGTCATGTTCACGAGTGAGGAAAGATTGGAGCAATCCACCTGTCAATCTCGTGACAGGTGGATTGGTACAGTTCCACTGTTATGCTGTTGCTGTACTGGTCTGTTGTGGTGAAGAGAGCTAAGTCAGAAAGCAAAGCTCTAAATTTACCGGTCGATCTTCGCTGCAATACTCACATGTGGTCATGAGCTTGGGGTCATAACCGCAATAACGAGGTCCCAAATACATGCGGACGAATTGAATTTCCTCTGTAGGGTGGCTGGGCGTTCCCTTGAAGATAAGGTGAGAAGCCCAGTTAAATCACAGTTTATCTTTGTTGCAGGAAGGCTAAACTATGGCTCAAAAGTCATCTAAAAATATAAAAAGATGCCTGACTAATTAACCTATAAGATTAATGTGGATGGCAAAGGTGTGGTGGGATTACAGCAAAAAAAAAAAAACAAAGGTTGGCAAAAGAAACACCAACTCTAGTGGGAGTGCCCACCCTGAAATTGGCTGTAGGTTCAAATCCATGGTCGTGCCATACCAAGGACATTAAAAATGGAATCCAAAGTCTCCCTGCTTAATATATTTAGGGGTCTATGGGATTTTGACCTTAGAACCAGAAGCTACTTCCTATTCGGAACAGGAGAGGGGAGGGGTTGAGCTGTCCAATAATGTCAGCAGTGTAAAGTACTTGAGTAAATTGACTTAGTTACTTTACGTACTTTTTTTTCTTGACTACTTTGTACTTGTCTACTCGACTACGTTTTTTGATTGAATATTTGTACTTTTAACTCCACTACATTTGAATGGACACGTTACTCGTTAAGTAAAATATTGACCTTAATTTACTCAAGTACTTTACACCAACAGGACCAGCAGCCTGCAGGACCAGTGGCCTCCGACAGGGGGAGATGCTGCATCTGTGCGGTCAGCAGCTGCGTGAAAAGCACAGAAGAAGCAGCAGCTACTGGTTGGAGGTTATGGCGTCACGCGGGTCCCCACGGCTGCTGGACAGACTTCTGTTTACAGTCAAGGTGAGTCGGGCGCGTTCACAGGTGAGTTACACAGAACCGAACCTGAACCCGACGTAAACGCGAGACGCGCGTCCTGACGTGAAGCCCTGAGCTAATCTGACAGCAGTTACCTCTCGACTTTATGAAGGACGGTTCCGGTTCGGTTATCGACTCAGCTAGGTCCGGTGGGAGGCGGGGCCTGGGCTGTCACTGTTTCTTAGGGGAAGGAGATGAAGGTCTTCATGTGAGAGGATGGGCTGCAAGTGAGGATGTTCTACAGACCAGGTCCAGAAGGATCTGCTGGGTTCCGGTCCAGAAGGATCTGCTGGGTTCCGGGTCCAGAAGGATCTGCTGGGTTCCGGGTCCAGAGGGATCTGCTGGGTTCCGGGTCCAGAGGGATCTGCTGGGTTCCGGGTCCAGAAGGATCTGCTGGGTTCCGGGTCCAGAGGGATCTGCTGGGTTCCGGGTCCAGAGGGATCTGCTGGGTTCCTCAACAGGCTTCTGTTGGGGTTGGAAAGTTCATCCAGTTAGTTTTCCTTTTAGGAGCAAACTGGACGATGACGTCGGGATGTTTCTATTTGAGACTCATGTCCTCATCTGTCTGTCTCCAGAACCCCACATGCCAGTCCAGATGCTGTGCGGCGAGGAGTCGGGCTCGGTACTCCTCCAGCTGCAGACCCGAGGAGGAAGAGGAGGTGATGCTCCTCTTTTCTCTGACGTTTGCCTGCAGGAAAGCTTGGTGTCTGTTGACGTGTCCTTTCCTCCACAGACCTTCCAGAAGCTCCTCATCGCCAACAGAGGAGAGATCGCCTGCAGGGTGAGATGCTGTCCCTCACAGTTCCTGAAACAGACCCACACATAAGAGCTGAAGGATGGGGCTTCCTGTTGCTCCTTTCTGACAGTTCAGTGACATTAGACCAAACTGGCATGGCTACAGTAATCTGATTACTTTTAAGTTACACTGAAAATCCTTTTCTGATAAAGCAGAGACAGGATGGGGGCTTAACTCCATCATCTGCAGGGTAACTGGGGAGTAAAATCTTGATGCATCCCCCACCCTGCAGACCATCTCCACTATCTGTAGAGCTGAAATGACAGAAACCCAGGAAGATGCAGCGTTCGCTCCTCGTTTCAGCTCCCACACCGGGACAGCAGCTTTACATTCAACGAAAACGTCTTCATCCGGTCTAAATGCCTGTGTGTGGATTCCTTTGTTTACGTATTAGAACTGGAATGGAAAGAATAACAGGAGAAATGGAGGTACATCAACAGCTAGTTTAGTTGACACAGCCCTCCTGTCACACAGGACAATAAGTACAGAGGGAAAGTGGGTGCCAAGCATGTAGAGGGGAATCCCATGAAGAAGAGTTTGGTGGGGCTACAGGCTCCTCAGTGAACACAGAAGTAAAGGAAAGTTGATTACAAGCATAATTCTGTGTAATTCACCAAAAAGCAGATCTCCCGTAGAATGACTTCCCTGCAGAAGCTCCCAGCTCAGAGGAAGCAGAAGAACCCTAAAACAAAACTAAACTGGAAGTTTCTTCTGACAGATGTCCATCAGATGTCCTGAACCTGCAGCCGTTCCTGTTCTGTCTTTAGGATCTCCTCTGTGTTCCTCTGCAGGTGATGAAGACCTGTAAGAGGATGGGCATCCAGACTGTTGCTGTTCACAGTGACGTGGACTCCAACGCTGTGAGTCTCATTTGCTTGCTGTGCAGTTTCCAGACGGCAAGGACTCCGTTCTGGGTGGAGGCCTGTGTGTATACAAAGTTGTATCCGTTGACTGTATCAGAGAACTGCACTGAGCGTGTGACATCCCCCCATAGAAAATGACTTCCTTCTGCCTCCAACCAAATGAAGTTAAATGAAGTTAATTTACGGTAGTCTCCGTTTCTTTCACGATATGGATGCGAAACGCGCCATGTTGGAGTCAGATGAAGCAGGGGTTGGTCCAAAATCTGTCAACCAAATGTTTCAAAAGGTGAATATGGGGGCCAGCAGGCTCCACCTACTTTTTTGAGGCATCTGATTGGTCAGTTTATAACTTGTGATAAAAATATCATGAAAAAAATTAGGATTAGAAAAAAGATGTATCAGAGAAAAAATGGTTACTCCGACATATAGAATGACTGAGTAACAGCTGTTTATTTCTCTATAGAAGTCTACGGGGTTTTGGCTTCTTGTGACAAGCAGGTACTTCCTGTTTGGAACGCCAGGGGGGAGGGGGTCACTCAGTCCAATTCCCATGTCATGGTTCATGGTTGCACCACAGTTTACCTGTGAGTCCAGGATCCAGCAAGAATCCTCCAGCCCAACAGGAGGTGGTAAAGTTAGAATGTGACATCATGTGGTTCTGGCTGTGGGTGGAGCTTAGCCAGTAGTACGTCCTCCTGCAGATGGATTCCATTTGCATGGATGTTGAATTTCAACTTCAGTGTATTTACCACATGTCCCCCCTGACTCATTGTGGACTCTCACACAGGTGCACGTAAAGATGGCTGATGAAGCGGTCTGCGTCGGCCCCGCCCCCACCAGTCAGAGCTACCTGAACATGGACGCCATTCTGAATGCTGTCAGAGTGACTGGAGCTCAGGCTGTAGGTGGCTGATGCTGACTGAAGCAAACTTCTGTGGAAGCTCACCAGTTGAAGATGTTTCTGCTCCTCCCCTAAGGTTCATCCAGGTTACGGTTTCCTCTCTGAAAACAAGGAGTTTGCAAAGCGGCTGGTGAGTCAGAAACTGACGGCGTTGGCTTTTATTCAGACCCTCAGTTTATCTTCAGGTTTGAGCTAAAGTAAAGATGCCCCAGAATTTTCTGGAAAGTTTTCCTTTGATGTTTTGCCCTTCTTCATTGTCTTGGATCTGAAGTCTTATCTGTCCGTCTTCAGGCTGCCGAGGGCGTGACCTTCATTGGCCCAGACACCCATGCAATCCAGGCCATGGGGGATAAAATTGAGAGTAAGCTGATCGCCAAGGCTGCTAAGGTCAACACCATCCCAGGGTTTGATGGAGTTGTCAAGGTAACGTTCACAGCCGCCTAAAAATAAGCCCGTGGGGGCACATGTGGGGGTTACTTCTGTCATTGAGGGGCAAGTTGGGGAAGTTATACTGGTGTGATTGACTTTCTAATGTGTTTCTGTGTCAGACTGCTGAAGATGCTGTGCAGATCGCCCAGCAGATCGGTGAGTTCATCAGCGTGCACGCTGCTGCTGTCAAACACTGATCTGAGTATCTGCATCTGTAGCAGATGGGCGGAGCCTTCCGTCTGCTCCTTCTGTTCATCTTCCTCTGCTTTAAAGCGTTCTTCTACTCGTTTTTAAGACAAATGTTCAGCCAGCAAGTCCTGGACAGAAAGACCAAAACCTGATGTGTCTGACAGTAAGCGAGCCACGTGCACGTCCTCCAGGACTCGCAGAGCAGAGAGAACGCTCACACTAAGAAGAGCTGTGTCCAACTTTCTGATCGATTTATGATGACATGAATCCAAGCACTTTTTCTTCTAATTTTCTTTTGGAGATTTGGATTAGTTCCTACAGTAAGTCCAAAGTATGCTCTCCTTGAGAGTAAGTCCTTCACAAGACGGACCTGACCACAGAATGGTCACTATCGAGAAGAAGGACTATTGTTTTATCACATATCCCTGTTTGAGGCTAAACGTTATTTATGATAATTGTGTTTGTGTACATTTCTTGTTGAAAAAAGAAGAGACAAAGAGAGTGGGATGTTTGTGATTGGGGGCTAAGGGCTCAAACGAAAGGTGAGGAAAACAGAAGCGGTTAAGGAACATTACAGGGAGGGGGTTTAGAAACACAAAAGAGTAAGTTACTGGAGGTTCATCATCATTTCTGTCAGGAATAAATATTAGTAAAGTCTAAAGGGCAAAGCCTGTCCACACACACCCCCTCACATGTTACAAACATCCCTGCTGGCTCCAAAACCTTCACACACAAACATGTTGACACGCTTACAACAGATCCTTCTACTTTACCGTTCCACAGCAGCTTTATGCCGGTCTTTGTTCCAGGTTACCCGGTGATGATCAAAGCCTCTGCGGGGGGAGGGGGTAAAGGCATGAGGATAGCCTGGAATGACGAGGAGACCAGGTATGTCCAGTGCTCTACCATCCACAAAATGCTTTGTTAGGTTGAAGAGTTTTCAGAAAAACTCTTAACTCCTAGTAACAAGACCACACAGAAAAGCTACAGAAGTCGCATCTCCATGACATCATGTAGGATGTTGTCCGGCAGAGAGCAACCTTCATATATGCTGAGGTCATCTTCTACTCATTTCCAAAGTTCTCCTTTCAGCAAGTCCTTCCTTGGTCATGTCCTCTCTCAGGCAGCAGGCGGGGACAGCCTGTAACATGCTGCTTGGGTTGCCTCCTGGTGAATTGTTTCATATAATGCAAACAATCCAAGAAACTTGCAGCTTCTTATACTCCGGTTCTCTGATAAATATATTGTAGTCACAAACATGTCCATGACAAGCCGGCATCTCTTCTTTGAAGATGATTGTTTCAGGAGCACAGCAGTGATGTCATTTTAGTGACTCAGGGTGTTACGACTGTGGTTTGTTGGCATTTCTGCAGAACACTGGGTTCCACTGGACGTTCCTCTGGACGTTCCTCTGGACGTCCCACTGGACGTCCCACTGGACGTTCCTCTGGACGTTCCTCTGGACGTTCCACTGGACTTTCCTCTGGACGTTCCTCTGGACGTTCCACTGGACGTTCCACTGGACGTTCCTCTGGACGTTCCACTGGACTTTCCTCTGGACTTTCCTCTGGACGTTCCTCTGGACGTTCCACTGGACTTTCCACTGGACGTCCCTCTGGACGTCCCACTGGACGTCCCTCTGGACGTTCCTCTGGACGTTCCTCTGGACGTCCCTCTGGACGTCCCTCTGGACGTCCCACTGGACGTCCCTCTGGACGTTCCACTGGACGTTCCACTGGACTTCCCTCTGGACGTCCCTCTGGACTTTCCTCTGGACTTTCCTCTGGACGTCCCTCTGGACGTCCCTCTGGACGTCCCTCTGGACGTTCCACTGGACGTCCCTCTGGACGTTCCACTGGACTTTCCACTGGACGTCCCTCTGGACGTCCCACTGGACGTCCCTCTGGACGTTCCACTGGACTTCCCTCTGGACGTTCCACTGGACGTCCCTCTGGACGTCCCACTGGACGTCCCTCTGGACGTTCCACTGGACGTTCCACTGGACTTCCCTCTGGACGTTCCACTGGACGTTCCACTGGACTTTCCACTGGACGTCCCTCTGGACGTCCCACTGGACGTCCCTCTGGACGTCCCTCTGGACTTTCCTCTGGACTTTCCTCTGGACTTTCCTCTGGACGTTCCTCTGGACGTTCCTCTGGACGTTCCACTGGACGTCCCTCTGGACGTCCCACTGGACTTTCCACTGGACGTCCCTCTGGACGTCCCACTGGACGTCCCTCTGGACGTTCCACTGGACGTTCCACTGGACTTCCCTCTGGACGTCCCTCTGGACGTTCCACTGTCTGTAAGATGCAGGCTGGGATTTCAGAGGCATTCTTGGCTCGTGGTTAAAGATCTAAGCTTTGGGTCCAACTTGACTCTAGTGTTTTCATTGGGACGTGCACTCAGAGGGGATGCAGATACACATGGCATTGACTTGGTGACTTGGCTCTATAGGCTCCATGGCGGAGGCGCCATTAACGATGCAGGTTTGATACTACCTCTGGGAACTGTACCTGACTGGGGCTTTGGACTGTGGTTCTTGTCTTCTAAGATTAACTCTGGAGGAGTGGCTTAAAAAGAATATAGTGAGTTTAACAGCTGCTCACACCTGAGACCTTCACCTTAACTGTGGTGCAGAGGTAGAGTGGCCGACCTCTGATTGGAGGATCCCAGGTTTAATTCCCATCTTGCTCACCACTGTGTCAAACGTTGCCTCTGGTGGTTATAGGTTGGTGTCAGTGTTCATCAGCAGCGCTGCCATCAGTGTGTGAATGGGACTGGAAAGCACTTTGGGTCTTCTAAAAAGGTAGAAAAGCACTAAACAACTATACACCATTTACCTTACAAGTTGCATGACACATGGGGTGGAAATGGCTACCTGAGTACATTTTTACCGTCGTGCAGGCTACAACAACAACTTTACACTAATGCTGATTCAGCATCATCACTGTCTGAGATGAAAAGTTCTGATCCAAAAGTTACTGAAATGCGAGAAGCATCCTCTTCTAAGGTGCTGGCAACCGTTAAGCATATCTCCTGGCTTAACCATGTGGGTAACCATGTGCAGACCATCATGGCAGGTCATAGATGTAGCCCTGTGGGTGGAAACTAGAGCAGTGATAAACTCTCTGTTTCTTCTCAGGGAAGGGTTCCGCTTCTCGTCACAGGAGGCAGCATCCAGCTTTGGAGACGACCGACTGCTGATTGAGAAGTACATCGACAGGCCTCGCCACATCGAGATCCAGGTACACGGTGCTCACACACTTAATCCTCTTGAAACATGGAACCGTTCACCCTGGCCTGAAGAACCTGAGAATGAGGAACCAGGACTGCGTTCCAAAAACAGACATTAGATTTGAAGGACATGCAACAGATTCATTATCCCTCTACGCTTCTCTCTGACAACACTGGAACTTTTCTAGGTTTATTCTTCTGATTGACCATTTGTGTGATGATGGTCTGAGAAGATGAATGACAGTTCTGCAGCACTGGTTATCACAGCAATGCAGCCACACTGAGAGGTGTATGTTATTTCTAACCCATTCTTTATCCATCTCAAGCATTCATTTGCTTGCTAAACGTCTGTGAGAGCCGTCTGCATCCACTGCACACACTTCCCATCCCTTTGTTTATTCTATTCAATTATTTAGGCATGAATAATAGCAGACCTCGTCCTCAGACAAGTGGAGCACATGCACGACTCTTATAGAACGTGGTGAAGGTCAGACAGCTCATCTTGACTGCTCGGTTCCTGTCTGCTCCAGGTTCTGGCTGACAAACATGGAAACGCCCTGTGGCTTAATGAGAGGGAGTGCTCCATCCAGAGGAGGAACCAAAAGGTGGTGGAAGAAGCTCCCAGGTAACTGATGGTTCCTGTGCTGCAGCGAGGTGGGAGCGCGGAGTCAGCGTGTCCCAGCTCAGCTCTGAAATTCCTGAGCCTCCTCAGAGACAAAACGTTTCACTGCTTTCAGCTGAATCTGCTACAAGGAGAGGAGATGGACCGACACAGGCATGAGAATTGGTTCTTACAAACCAAATCCTGGTACCAAACAGAACCAGCTTCAGCGGTTCATGACATTTTAGGGATAATCAGTACAGTAAGTCCACAACCAGACAAGAACCAGAACAGAGAGGAACAGGAACACAGAAGAGCACAGAAGAATGTGCAGAACAGAAACACTTTAAAGGAACATGCAACAGTACAGAAGAATGTTCAAGAACACAGCAGAACCTGCAGGAACGTGCAACAGTACAGAAAATGTTCAAGAAGAACCTGCAGGAACATGCAACAGTACAGAAGAATGTTTAAGAACACAGCGGAACCTGCAGGAACATGCAACAGTACAGAAGAATGTTTAAGAACACAGCGGAACCTGCAGGAACGTGCAACAGTACAGAAGAATGTTTAAGAACACAGCGGAACCTGCAGGAACATGCAACAGTACAGAAGAATGTTCAAGAACACAGCAGAACCTGCAGGAACATGCAACAGTACAGAAGAATGTTCAAGAAGAACCTGCAGGAACGTGCAACAGTTCAGAAGAATGTTCAAGAAGAACCTGCAGGAACATGCAACAGTACAGAAGAATGTTTAAGAAGAACCTGCAGGAACATGCAACAGTACAGAAGAATGTTTAAGAACACAGCGGAACCTGCAGGAACATGCAACAGTACAGAAGAATGTTCAAGAACACAGCAGAACCTGCAGGAACGTGCAACAGTACAGAAAATGTTCAAGAAGAACCTGCAGGAACATGCAACAGTACAGAAGAATGTTTAAGAAGAACCTGCAGGAACATGCAACAGTACAGAAGAATGTTCAAGAAGAACCTGCAGGAACATGCAACAGTACAGAAGAATGTTTAAGAACACAGCGGAACCTGCAGGAACGTGCAACAGTACAGAAGAATGTTCAAGAACACAGCAGAACCTGCAGGAACATGCAACAGTACAGAAGAATGTTTAAGAACACAGCGGAACCTGCAGGAACATGCAACAGTACAGAAGAATGTTCAAGAACACAGCAGAACCTGCAGGAACATGCAACAGTACAGAAGAATGTTCAAGAACACAGCAGAACCTGCAGGAACACGCAACAGTACAGAAGAATGTTTAAGAAGAACCTGCAGGAACGTGCAACAGTTCAGAAGAATGTTCAAGAAGAACCTGCAGGAACATGCAACAGTACAGAAGAATGTTCAAGAAGAAACTGCAGGAACATGCAACAGTACAGAAGAATGTTCAAGAACACAGCAGAACCTGCAGGAACATGCAACAGTACAGAAGAATGTTCAAGAACACAGCAGAACCTGCAGGAACATGCAACAGTACAGAAGAATGTGCAGAACAGAAACACTTTAAAGGAACATGCAACAGTACAGAAGAATGTGCAGAACAGAAACACTTTAAAGGAACATGCAACAGTACAGAAGAATGTTTAAGAAGAACCTGCAGGAACGTGCAACAGTTCAGAAGAATGTTCAAGAAGAACCTGCAGGAACATGCAACAGTTCAGAAGAATGTTCAAGAAGAACCTGCAGGAACATGCAACAGTACAGAAGAATGTTCAAGAAGAACCTGCAGGCACATGCAACAGTGCAGAAGAATGTTCAAGAAGAACTGCAACATGCAACAGTACAGAAGAATGTTCAAGAACACAGCAGAACCTGCAGGAACATGCAACAGTACAGAAGAATGTGCAGAACAGAAACACTTTAAAGGAACATGCAACAGTACAGAAGAATGTGCAGAACAGAAACACTTTAAAGGAACATGCAACAGTACAGAAGAATGTTCAAGAACACAGCAGAACCTGCAGGAACGTGCAACAGTACAGAAAATGTTCAAGAAGAAACTGCAGGAACATGCAACAGTACAGAAGAATGTTTAAGAACACAGCGGAACCTGCAGGAACATGCAACAGTACAGAAGAATGTTCAAGAACACAGCAGAACCTGCAGGAACGTGCAACAGTACAGAAGAATGTTTAAGAACACAGCAGAACCTGCAGGAACGTGCAACAGTACAGAAGAATGTTTAAGAACACAGAGGAACCTGCAGGAACATGCAACAGTACAGAAGAATGTTCAAGAACACAGCAGAACCTGCAGGAACGTGCAACAGTACAGAAAATGTTCAAGAAGAAACTGCAGGAACATGCAACAGTACAGAAGAATGTTTAAGAACACAGCGGAACCTGCAGGAACATGCAACAGTTTCCTGCTGTTGATACCCGCTGTTACCACAGCACTTCCATGACCGGATAAGTGCAGATCCTCCAGATCAGACTGGTTGTGTTTGTTCTGGATGCATGAGCTGCAGCTCTGATTGGTTCCTCTTTGCAGCACGTTTCTTGACCCGACCACACGGCGGGCGATGGGCGAGCAGGCCGTGCAGCTGGCCAGAGCGGTGCAGTACTCCTCTGCTGGAACCGTGGAGTTCCTGGTGGATTCTAAAAAGAACTTCTATTTTCTGGAGATGAACACGCGACTGCAGGTTTGCAGCTTAGTGGCGGCTTCACAGACAATTTTAAAATGTAATTGTTGAAAACAATTCTGTAATGCCTCTGTAGAGCTGCTCTCTGTTTTTAGACCGTATAATACAGAATCCAAACTGTTTCTGAACAAGAGTACCCTGAAAGCTCTGTTCTAAACTTGTACCCAGGTGGAGCACCCCATCACTGAGTGCATCACTGGCCTGGACCTGGTGGAGCAGATGATTCGGGTTGCTAAAGGTTATCGGCTGCAGCACAGACAGGAGGACATCCCCTTAAACGGCTGGGCCATCGAGAGCCGCGTCTACGCAGAGGTCAGTGAGTTGAGGAAAATCCAGAGCTCTTAGGTTCTTATTCTGTCACAGAGACTCAACAGGAACAAGCAGCTGAGGACTGCCAAAGTCCTTTACCTTTCTAAGCTTCACCTGTGTGGTCTTTAAGGAAGTTTCAGATCATTTGCTTCGGAGCTTCAAAGAGCTTCATCTGCAGGTTTCCTGAGCTTGATGATGATGATGTGCTTTGTTTCTCGACTCTGTTCTTTGACTGAATTTCCTTCTTCATCACCTTCTTGTTGTCTTCATATTCATTTTTTTTTCTTCGTTTGTCCTCCTTTGTTTCTATCTCTGCTGTGTTCTTCAACCTGTCTGGACCTCAACGATGTCTCGAGTCTGACTGTAGGAACATCTCTGATCACGTTTGATATCTTTTCAGGACCCGTACAAGTCCTTTGGTCTTCCATCGATCGGACGCCTGTCTCAGTACCAGGAGCCGCTCAACCTCAGTAACGTAAGACAGTGTGCGTGTGTGTGTCACCTCTCATGGTTTAGTTCAGCTTGTTTGTCTGTCAGGTCCGTGTGGACAGCGGCATTGAGGAAGGAAGTGACATCAGCATCTACTACGATCCCATGATTTCAAAGGTGAGAGATGGGTGTTGTGAAAGGTGAAATTTCCCAGCAGTAACTCCTCTGCTGTGTCTACAGCTGGTGACCTTTGGAGCAACACGAGCCGAGGCTCTAGCCCGGATGGAGGAGTCCCTGGACAGATACGTGATCAGAGGTGAGCAGCAGACCTTCATGAAACCTCACAGATCTGCTGTTTTTCTATGAGGAACTGTGATCTGTTTCCAGGAGTGACCCATAACATTCCTCTGCTGCGGGAAATCATCACCCATCCTTTGTTCATCTCCGGTGACATCAGCACCAACTTCCTGCCGGAAGTTTATCCAGAGGGCTTCAAAGGTCACAAGCTGGAAGCAGAACAGCGCCAGGAGCTCCTGGCATCAGCTGCAGCACTCCACATTGCTGCTCAGCTGCGCTCGCAAAGCATTCTGGGAAGCCTCAGGTGAGGTTTTGAGTCTTAAAGTTTGATAGAAATTGGAGGATAATTATGGGCGGGGCCTGTCCACACACTCCTATGATACAAACATACATGTTTGCTCCAAGAGTCTTCACATACAAACCTGTCAACATGTACACAATACAACCACAGCTCACACACACACTTATGCATACAAACCAACACATGTAAAGCGTTTCATTCTGCCACCTATTGTGCAAAGGTGAGCCGACCCCTGCGCTCAGGTGAAGGTTTATATTAAGATGAGATGATGATGGAATGTAAAAAATAAAAAGGAGGGAGAGTTCCCGGCCATCCCCACACCAAAACCCAGACGAAGTAGTAGCGGCGACCAGGACCCCCCCACACCCGTACTGTACGGAAGCACAGAGCACTCCTTGAGATCCCCACCACCCCAAAACCAGCCACCCACCCACCACCACGCAGGAGTTGCGAGCATCCCCCCACTGCAGCTCCAGGTACGAGCCAGGGCCCCCCAATGGAGAACTGTCCCCAAGCTCCAGGCAACTGCAGGAGATCCAGGAGATAGCACAGCAGGGGTCAGCCACACCCACCTAGAGAAGGGGAGACCAAGAGAAGTGGGGGTCCCTGAAGGGTGTTGAAAACATAACCTGACAGGCTCTCCCAGTGTTAGAATTTTGTAGAGGCCGGCACCTGTCATCCCTCTGTCGACAGTCTCTCCCATTAGCATTAAGCCCCTCACAATCCCAAGCTTACATAAGTGGTGCAACAAAAATTGTGAGCAATATCAGAGCTATCCAGCTGTACAGTTTTGATCCAAATTCCAGCTCAGTCGAGGAAAACAAAGACGTACAGGGGGTACGGAAAGTATTCAGACCCCCTTACATTTTTCACTCTTTGTTATATTGCAGCCATTTGCTAAAATCATTTAAGTTCATTTTTTCCTCAATGTACACACAGTACCTCACATTGACACAAAAATACTGAATTTTTGCAGATTTAAAAAAGAAAAACTGAAATATCACAAATAAATATTCTGACCCTTTGCTGTGACACTCATATTTAAATCAGGTTCTGTCCATTTCTTCTGACCATCCTTGAGATGTTTCTACACCTTCATTTGAGTCCAGCTGTGTTTGATTCTACTGATTGGACTTGATTAGGAAAGTCACACACCTGTCTATATAAGACCTTACAGCACTACATGTCAGAGCAAATGAGAATCATGAGGTCAAAGGAACTGCCTGAAGAGATCAGAGACAGAATTGTAGCAAAGCACAGATCTGGCCAAGGTTACAAAAAAATCTGCTGCACTTAAGGTTGCTAAGAGCACAGTGGTCTCCATAATCCTTAAATGGAAGATGTTTAGGACGACCAGAACCCTTCCTAGAGCCGTCCGGCCAAACTGATCTATCGGGAGAGAAGAGCCTTGATGAGAGAGGTAAAGAAGAACCCAAAGATCACTGTGGCTGAGCTCCAGAGATGCAGTCGGGAGAAAGTTGTAGAAAGTCAACCATCACTGCAGCCCTCCACCAGTTGGGGCTTTATGGCAGAGTGACCCGACAGAAGCCTCTCCTCAGTACAAAACACATGAAAGCCTGAATGGAGTTTGTTAAAAAAAAAACACCTGATGGACTCCAAGATGGTGAGAAATAAGATTCTCTGGTCTGATGAGACCAAGATGGAACTTTTTGGCCTTAATTCTAAGCGGTATGTGTGGAGAAAAGCAGGCACAGCTCATCACCTGTCCGATACAGTCCCAACAGTGAAGCATGGTGGTGGCAGCATCATGCTGTGGGGGTGTTTTTCAGCTGCAGGGACAGGACGACTGGTTGCAATGGAGGGAAAGATGAATGCAGCCAAAGTACATGGATATCCTGGACCAAAACCTTCTCCAGAGTGCTCAGGACCTCAGACTGGACTGAAGGTTCACCTTCCAGCAAGACAATGACCCTAAACACACAGCTAAAATAACCAAGGAGTGTCTTTACAACAACTCTGACTGTTCTTGAATGTTCCAGCCAGAGCCCTGACTTAAACCCAATGGAGCATCTCTGGAGAGACCTGAAAATGGCTGTTCACCAACGTTTACCATACAACCAGGCAGAAAGAGTGACAAATTTAAGGGGGTCTGAATACTTTCCGTACCCGCTGTACATGGATCTATTTGTCTGCACGTGGATGCATCATAATGGGGTGGAGCTTGTGTCCTGCCCAGCATGCTTTTTTACATCACAAACGCAGTCTTATTCCAACAGTTTTTTTTCCATCTGTTTATGATTCACAACAAATTTAAATAAAGAAATAATCAGAAATGTAATTTAAAAAATTCTTAATACATGTCCTCCATCAGGAGAAAAATGCTATAAGAACATGTTTACAAAAACACAATTTTCTTTGGAGTGGGTCTTTAAAACCTAAATAAAAGTAGGATTTGTAAGCTCTGAGTCAGGGACTTATGAATCCAGGCTCTGGTTCTAACTCAGGGTTTCTGCTGAGGCTTTACTCTTTTTTTAGGATTTCCTCATCTGTGGTGGGACACAGCAGCTGGGAGCTGTCTTTGGAGCTGGGGGAGAGACACTATGATGTCCACATCACCAAATCAGAGAGCATGTACACGGTGAGCATTTCATGTGTGACGTGGAGGTTTGTGCTGGTCTCATTATGTCTGCAGATGTTTACCTTCATAGTCTGCACTTTTTCTGCATCAGTAAACAACTTTGATGACAAAGAAGCGTAACCCATTTGTCTGCAGGTGGAGGTGGACGGAGGAAGAGTGGAAGTCAGTGGAGCGTGGAACTTGGCCTCTCCACTGCTGCCGCTCACCATCAACGGTGCTCAGAAGATGCTTCAGGTACGCTTGAGTCTACGTGAATCCAGCGTCTTAGAACTGACCAATCACAGAATCCTAACTGCTTTCAGTGTCTGTCCCGAGAGGCTTCAGGAACAATAGTTCTGCAGTTCATGGGAACCCTGGTAAGAAACCACTTTCATGAAGCATCTACTGTCAATGTGTTGTCATGGTAACATTCTTCTTTGCTCCCCAAGTTTAAGGTTCGAGTTTTATCCAAGTTGGCCTCAGAGCTAAACTCCTTCATGCCAGAAAAGCTCCCAGAAGACACCAGCAGCATCCTGCGCTCTCCGATGCCCGGCACGGTGGTGGCAGTGTCTGTGCACCCTGGAGACACGGTAATGCATCCCAGCATCCAGTTCTTCTCTTCATTTTTACCTGACCGAGTCACCTTCACTGATTCTTCCAGAAGTTTCCATCTCTGCATCATTTATTTAGCCTCTTTCTGTATTAGGAGAACATCCACGTTTCCGTCACAAATGATCCATCATGCACCTCTTTTCTGGTTTAGAATGAAAGGTTAGACGCTGACAGGAAATTGCAGATGAGAAAGAAGAAGCCATGACAACGCTCGTGCACACACTTGTGGATTACCATGCACATGTTTAAAGATCTTTTCTCCTGAGCTCAGTCTGTTGGTTTCATAACTGCAGATTCACATCAGGATCATTTTCAGTTTTCATGAAGTTGGCTGACAGGATTATGAGCGTGCACAGACGTGCATTTCCAGGCAGTTCTATTTTCCTGCTTTCTGTGGGTTTAAAAACTTTGATTTTTTTTCTTTTGTTATCAACTGCTGTCATTCTCACATCAAGCTTCTGCTCTGCTCGGCTGCAGGTTGCACAAGGGCAGGAGATTTGTGTGATTGAGGCCATGAAGATGCAGAATAGCCTGACTGCAGTCAAACAAGCAAAGGTGAGAACGTTTTTAGAAGAGCTGATAAGGTCAAGCTGGCAGGTTCTGGAAGTTTATAGTACTCCCAATGTTTCTGAGTGTCCATGTCTCACAGTCGTGAGTCCATGTCTGCTCTGCTCTATGGAAAGTCTTTTTAACATTTATCAATATCCTTGATATCAGCTGTTTTAAGCCTAACTAGTAATGCCAAAAGTACAAGTTAACTAGTGCACACATTTGTGCCAATAAGTCAGCTAGTGACACTTTGTATGCAAAAGAAGGGGTGGGACTGGAATCCTGATTAGTCTGTTCCAAAGCCTGAGCTTAAGGCTTTTAAAGGGACAGTGTATGACGTAAGACAGCTGTCAAAAAGAAACATGTTCATAACGAAAAAGTAGTGCACAAATGTATATTTTGTGAACAACTTTGCAGAAAAATAGGAATACAATCTTTAGTTTTACGTTTCACATGTTTGCTTTGAATACGACTTTTCTTTGTCTTAAATACGAATTTCTCCTGTTAAATCGCTGTCAAAAATACGTCACGGGTCACAGGCACAAACTTCGAGTCCCGGAGCAGCGATTCTTCCAACTGCGCATGCGTGTTAAAGTTTATTTATTAAAATAAAATGAAATAGAACTTTTAGGAATTTTATTGATCCAATAATGAGAACATTATCTTGATAGTCATAGCTCTGTTGAAAATGGGATAAAATAGATTTAAAAAACAGTGATCTCCAGCTGCATTTCATTGTTTTCAGGCTCCAACAATGTGTAAAGAATGCAGCAGAGGGTCGTTTTAGAACCAGAAGTGGAAAACAGTCTAGAAAGACGCAGCAGACGTACGACTCCACGCATTCAGTGTAAAATAAAAACATGTCTGCTGACATTAGTTGATAACCAGAGGATAACGAAACCAAAGCGGCTAAGCTAACTTGGAGATAAAGTATTCTAACGGGCAGCCGACTGTTGCAGCAGTAAAAACAAACAAAAAAAGAAAATTAAAAAAGTCAGTAGGATCCGAATATGGCGGGAAAGTGGCAGGACTTGACTGCTAAAATCTTTTTAATATTTAAATTATTTAATATCTATCTGTTTCTATCTGTATCTTTTTTTCCAGCAGAGCAACGGTAACAAGATCATTTTCCTGCCAGAGGATCAATAACATTCTATAAAGTTTAATTTTATCAAAATTTGTGCACAACTTTGTATTTATGAAAACAACGTTCTCTTTATAAATATGTTTCTTTTTGACAGCTATCTTACCCTCTAGCAGTGATGTTTTTTCTTTTTGTTTCTACAGAGGAACAGTCTATTTTTATCACTTCACCTGGCATTTACCTGATTTTGCTCAGGGAATTAACAAAAATTGAGACAAAGATTTGATTTGTTTTATTATAAGATACAGTGAGTAAAGCAGCCGAGATGAAGGTCAAAAACAATATGGCACAAAAGAACAAGATGTATGATAAAATCTGTCACTTTCAAATATTCATGAGATGTGAACAGGGATTCACTATTAAAAATGCAGATATGGTTAGTATTCATAATATTTTTTAAAAATTCAATGCTTCTCTTTTTACGAAGCATCCTTTAGCAAAGATACTCTAATATTTCTAGGACTTCATTGAGAAACGCAAAGTTGTAATACCTAAAACGGTCACTAGATGGACCATAGCAGCGTGAGCACAGGTTTTATAAAACACTCTGTTCTTCATTACCCATGCCAAGAAGATTTTGTTTTCACAGGGTTTGTCTGTTGGCAACTTGTCGCTAGAAGTTATGGACACAATTTCACCAAATGTTCAGAATATGTTAGAAATGGGTGAAGAAACAATTGATTTTATTTTGTTAGTGATCCATCATCACTTTGTAGATCCAGAATTTCTTCTCCTCTTTCTCTCTCTGTCCACAAAGACATTATGTACAGGTGATTTCTGTGATGCTGCAACGTTCACATATGTCTCTTTTTTCTGAAAGAATATATTCACAGGGCTGTAATAATCCTGGGTTGACGGAGTGGGATCTTTTTCCAGCACTCCTCCACATTGGCAAACTGAAACGCTAGTTAACTAGCTAACATTTAGTTCTTCACTAGTTAGCTAGTAACTTTTACAAGGATGCACTAATTATCTAGTGAGAAAATATTATACCAGCTAGTTAACTAGTGGGCTGTTTGCAGTGCACTAGTTAACTAGTTCACGTTTTTTGCTCTCACTAGTTAACTAGTCATACTTTTGTCATGACTAGTTAGGCTTAAAACATCTGATATGAAGGATATGTTAAAAAGGCTTTCCATGCTGCTCACTGCTGCATTACCATGCCGTCTGTTTTTAGAAGCTAACTGCTCTGAAGCGCTTGTGTTTATTCTTGCAGGTGAAGAGTGTCCACTGTAAACCTGGGGAGACAGTGGGGGAGGGAGACCTGCTGGTGGAGCTCGAATGATGCCGCTGGGGCCACACATCACTCAGCAGTGTGGGGGCCACACATCACTCAGCAGTGTGGGGGCCATTTCCACCATCAGAGGCCTTTGTGAATTCTGTAGTTGTTAAACTTGCAGTTTCATTAAATAATATGGTCCTGCGTGGTTCTGGTTTAGTTGTTGGGTAGAAGGTTATAGAAGCTCCAAGTCCTGCAACTCCTCCTCATCTGCTGGGCTCATGGCAGCACACGTCTCAGAAGAACTTGTGCAGGAGCATCAGAAACATGTGGGCCATGAAGCTGGAATAACTGTGTAAGACCCCAGTCTGAATTTCCCCAAAACTGTTTTGACCCTTCCCCCAACACTTTGACCTTTTCATTAGAGGCAAGTGTGTTTGAACTCATGAAGACTCATAGTTTCAAAACTTCAAGCCAAATGTGATGAGAGCACAAAGCCAAAGCATGTCCGAGCGCACGTGTGGCCGCTTAGATGATTTGTAAAAGTCCTCTGCTGACCCCCTGAAAGAGAAGAGCTTTATTTGAAAAGTATCAGACTATGAAGCTCAAACATCTTCTGCTTTGAACAAGCAGCTTAACCCAAAGATTACTTCAGCTTTGGCTGCAGTCTTTGTGATCTACTGAGGGACTTTCAGAGAAGTTCAGGAACAGCCTGTTCATGACAAAATGCAGGAGAACATTAACAGTTGATTGTGTGCTGTGAGGTGACGACGTCTGCAGCTTGTGGAGCTCCTCTGAGGGTCTAATCAGGGCAGAAACCTCAACAATAAAGATCTGCTGGATGAGAAAAACTTCTCTTCTTACCAATACTCCATTAACACAGGCTCATGTGAGTGCACGCCCAGAAGAGGCCCTATCATCAGCCTTCCACCACTGTGCCTGATAGTTGTCCAAGGGTTTTTTTCCAGTTCTGGTTTTGATCCATCTTCATCTCTTCTGTCAAGAAGGAAAATGACATGTGGGATAGAAAAATGTTCTTGATGGTGACAGCTGAGTGCTTAGCCTGATGATTCTGTTAGAAAGTGAACAAGGAAAGGTCTGGAAACCAGACAGAAAGCTACTCCTCAAATGTCCAGAACCTTCTGTCCAGGAAGGTCAGTAGATTCGTGGACAGAAATCATGTGAGTCTGCAAAATAGAAAATAGACCAGAGAAACTCAAGCTCTAAAAACTGGATGGTACATTGTTAGAATTTAGCTTAAAGGGAGACTCTTAAAATGAGATGCGATCCGAACCGGGACAGGTGAGTGGAGCTCAGGTTCTGTCTCTAAGGTCATCTACAGAACCGATTTACTCCCCACCACGAAACAGAAAAAGAAAAATGCTTAAGCATCTTTTATTCAAAAAGGTTTGACTTTCAATTAGTGGATCAAGTTTGTTTGAGGGATAACCTGCAAAAACCTGATTTGAGACTTAAACATTAAAACCAAATGTTTCATTTATTAACAAATGAAGTCTAATTGTGGTGAACCGTAAAACTAATGGAAAAATACTAGCTTAGAAAAAATGTCAAACTTGAGACTGGAAAAGCAAAAAGGTCATTGAAATGCAGCTATGAAAAGTAAAACAGCTTAAATATTAAAGTTGCTTTGGGTCGTTAGATGATTAACCCACAGAGACAAACTGGAGGACGTGTGTGGAAAACGAGCCCAGTGAAACCCTGATGTCAGCAGACTGGGCCGAGTCTGAAGATCCTCCTAGATTAAGGTGAGCTGACAAAATAATAAAGGTTTAAATGTTTAAAAGGAGCATAAGACGTTATCGTAATGTCCTGGAGATAAAAGTTTGAACATCTGAAAGCACCAAAAGCCTTTTACACACTAAAGACATTAGCTGCAGCTGTGTTCCAGGTTCACATTTACTTCTGTTGTTTTGACTGAAAGTTTTTGAGCTTGGTAATCCTGGACACAAACAGGAAAACCTGGTGGTTTTTGGTGGTCCCCCTTCTGGATCGAGGACCCAGATTTTAGGCCTTGGTGGGTTCAGAGCTCTGCCCCTTCACTTGTTCTTTATTCATTGAAGGATCCACTGATGGAACTCCAGACTGCCTCAACACTGGAATTATTTGTATTCTGTTACATTTACACACACACACGCATACACGCACACGCGCACCATTAGGGTCCTGGGAAGGAACTACCAAAGGTTGTGTTATGTTGTTCATGGAGAGGAAGTTTTTTGTTCCTGCATTAACTTTCTTCTGCATGTGCACCAGTCTCTGTGCACGTGGTGTGACATGGGATTTTGACAGTAACCACCTCAGGTGCTACAGGAGCTCTCTGGTAAAGGCTAGATCCTCCTGGAGCAAACAGCTGATGCACTTCTCAGGATTCACATTAAAAAGCAGCGATTCTGTTTTTTACATAACAATGCATTTAATAAACATTAGAACATGTGTGTTTGACTCTCTGCTGACGCCCCATCACGATACCCCTGCTACCGCTGGGACGGTTCCAGTTCTGGTCAGCTTCTGAGCATCTAAATATGTGTATTTGTGGGCTCAAGCTGTGAGACCTCATATTCAGTCCTGGATGTTCAGAGTTCAGACCTGAGGCAAAACAAAGAACCACTGAAGGTTCTAGACTCCACTCGTCAGCTGCATGGTCCCTGAATTTGAAGGGGTTTCATGAACTCAGCAGGAACCTTTGAGAGCTGAAAGCAAGGCTGTGGTTCTGATTGGGTTGGGTTTTGGATGATGGTGTGATTTGGACCCACAGAACAGCTTCTGTCTGAGTTTTCACAAGCATCTCCATCATTTCCACCTCCTGATGCTTCCAGATACCATAAAGAAGACTGAAGATCATGTTTGGACTTTTGACCAGAGCCAGTGGGACTTCTGTTCCCCTGCTGAGTCCACGGCTCCACCTGAGGCCTTTTCGTGCACAAGCATCTGCTCAGGCGAGCTGGTTCTCCTTCGACCCAGTATTCTGAGACTGCAGTGACAGGCTCTTCTGCACCTCTTGGAGGTTTCAGGCGGCACGGGAGGTCCGAGCAGCTTCTGGGTTGTTGGTGGAACTCTGTAAAAGTCTTCTCTGGTAATGTCGTCACCTAAGTCACAGGTGCACGTGACTCCTAGTCTAGACCTGACCTGGTTCTGGCCATATTCAATCTGCTGTCCAAGTCCAGAGCTCCAGATTCAGTTCTACGTGATGTACTCCTCGTCACTACATCGCTCAGATTTGATGTGGTCCGGGTGTAGCAGCGGGAAGTGTGGCGCCGAGGTTCTGGTGCAGACATACCACTCCTTGATGTTGGACAGCTGCGTGAAGGCGGGGTTAACTGAGCGCTGGCTCCGCCTAGGGGTCCTGCCCCCCTGCTGCTTCTGGCTCAGCTGGCTCTTCAGGCCCGTCAGTGACAGGTCCAGCGGCATGGTTGCAGGAGACGAGCTCCGCAACAGAACCTTGTGGTCTGCTTCATGGGCGGCGCTTATGTCCAGTCCATGGGCAGCCAGCAGAGGAAAGTGAGCGCTCCTATTAAAGAGAGACGGAGAGAAGTGGTTCATTTTGAGGTCCAGGGGCTCCAGCACAGCCTGGTGGGGCTGTGGTAGCTGGTGGGGCAGGAAGTGGTACAGGTCTTGAGGGTCGGAGGGGGGAGAGGACTTGACATGGATCTTCATGTGTTTACGCAGGGAGCTGGGGTGGGTGTAGGACTTGGTGCAGCCCAGCGCCTTGCAGTCGTATGGCTTGGAGGCTGTGTGGACCTGTGAGTGCTTCTTCCGGTCGCTGCTGTTAGCAAAGCGGCGCTCGCAGAAGTCGCACTGGAACGGCTTCTCTCCTGTAAGACAGAAGACACGGACTGTCAGAGTCCACCTGAGTGACACAGACTCACCGCCGGATCAAGCCTCAGACACTTCCCTCCTCCTGACCCCCCACCCCCATGCAAACACACGATCCATCTGAGCTGAACACGTTTGGTATTATGTGATGGAGACAACCCCACCTATCAATTACAACATATATAGCATAAAATTTAAGTTTAAGAATAAGAAGAATCCTAAAAACTATAACAGGTCATTTGGAAAATATAAATGGATGAAGTACATATGTGACATCTATGCACAAACCATTTTCCAACAAATTTCTAAATAGTCTGAGCAAGTGTGATGACATCACGTTCTCTTTCATCAGCACCGCTCTGGTTGGAGCGCTTTCTCATCTGTGCCCCCCTTTGGGAGAGCTTTGCCATCCTGGTAGCGCGACTTCTTATTGTTGTTTTACGGAGATCCAAGGACAGAATCCAGCACAAGTGGACGCGTGTGCAATTGCTTTAATGGCAAGCAAAAGGTATCATAACTGCAGTTGCGTTTTTGATGCGTGGTTTTGAACACGCTGGAACAGCAACTTTTGATGGCCAAAATGCAGTTCTTTACGCTGCTTTTCCTGGCGATTTATGCTACCTTTCGTTTGCCATAGAGCCAATGGTGCTCGCGTGAGCCAGCAGCTCACCCCGGCTGGCTGCATCAGGACCATTGATTGTTCCAATATCAACGATCAAAACAGAGGAACAGTAGCAGAAAAATTCCTTCAGCAGCTCCAGACACAAGCTGAGCATCAGAGTCAAGTATCATCGATTATTGGAATATTAAAAGAAAAACAATAAAATCTTTTTTGTGGGGAAAAAAAGAAAAAAAAACTGTTCCTGACTACAATGCTTGAGCTATTAGCACGGTAACCAAAAAACAAACACGCAACAAATGTGAATAGAGATCCACGAACATGTGCTGCTGCCCACAGAAGTCTGGTCCAAAACTGTTCAGCCTGGATAAAGACTCCAAAACTTTATTCATTTAAAATAGAGGAGAGGAACTGAACTGATGGATGAATCAATACACTACAAATTGACTCATATTTACAATCACAACGTTACATTCAGCGTATTTTGTTTTGGGCTGTTGACTCGTTTCAAAAAGACATGTATGGTGGCGCAGCGCAGTGGTTATTGCTACAGCATCATAGTATGGCGTGTAAGAGTCCAAGCCTGGTTGCAACCTTCCTCCATGGATTATGTGCTTCTGGATCTTACCAAAAATCAATGACTTACTTAATTGGTAATCAGTGGTGTTTGTGTGCAATGAAGTAATGTGTCTTTCAAAACAAATTCACACTGAAACAAATAGTCACTCACTGCCTTGACCTTGATATCACATAAAAGAATAACATTCATTTTAATCATGTTTAATTAGAAGCAATAACACTATTAAAATGTTAGGTGTTTACCTGCTATATTTGGGTAAGCATTACTCCATTTGATTGTGTCTTTGTCATGAAAATATCTAAGTAAAAATAAGTTGTGGAAAAGTAAATGTTTTAAAATATTTAATCTATTAATGATTACATGATTTTAATGTTTAATATCTAACTGCAACATTTATGTAAGCAGTACTCAGTTTGGTTGTGTATAAGTCCTGTAGAATTTTCCAAGTGTGTTTAATTTGTTTAAATCGTATTTTTTAAATGATTTGATAAAGGAACACTTGTCCATCTGCAATGTCTAATGCTTGACTGAAAACGTATTGTTAGAATTACTCAAACATTATAAATTATTTAAAAAAAAACATATTTAGATGCATCAGTGTGAAGCTCATGGATGGTTCTGATATTGGACTATATAAATAACATTGAATTGAATGTCTCCTTGTTTGCAGAAGTTTAGATTATTACAGGAATCACTCATACATTTGCAATGTGTACAGGTAGGCTAAAATATTTGTTTAAAAACAGCTTTAAAAAGTTAATTAGCTGTGTAGTATGTTTAAAAATGTGTACGTTCAACTTTATTATTTTCTGGTTGTACTGGATATAATACTTTAAACAGTCTTTACCAAATGCATGCTGGTGAATGTAACCAGTCATATGAGATGCAAATTGTTACCTCACATTTTTTGGGTCATATATCAATAGTTTTATAATAGAATGGTCAGTACATTCATGGTCAGCAGATCCTGTGTAAGTAAAGGAAGGCTGGAAGTTCTCCCCTTCTGCTCTGCAGTGAGCAGACACAGAGCTGACCCAGGAGCCAAAGTTCAGCTGGAGATCAGGGACAAATGCTGCATCAGCCTGGAACCACAACGAACCAAATCTGAAGAGCATTCTCCTCACACTCACAACTGGGTTCGGTATGTTCTGCTCACTCTGAGCCTCATCACAGACACCTGGGGCTGCAGGTGAAGCCCCGCCCATTTTCAGGCACAGGACAGAAGCGTGTCCGTCACCTGTGACTGCATTTGCTGAGGTCAATGGGGAGTGAGGGGCACAGCTATCAAGCTGATGTGAGTCCCCGGATCCTCCTCCCTCCTGAACGGCCTCCTGCATGCTAAAGGAGACAAGGAGTCAGCAGAGGAGACGAGGGCGCAGCAGAGGGAGCTGGAACCGCCCCGTGTAAACATGGAGGCTGTCCTCCGCTGCATTCAAACACCCCGACCCGCATCAGAACCAGAACCTTACCCGTGTGCGTGCGCGTGTGAATCTTCAGGTTCTCCGAGCGCGCGAACATCTTGCCGCAGTTGGGGAACGCGCACGAGAAGGGCTTCTCTCCGGTGTGCACGCGGATGTGGTTGATGAGTTTGTATTTGGCTTTGAACGCCTTCCCGCCGCGCACGCACTCGGCCCACATGCAGACGTGACTGAGGCTCTCCAGACCCGCGGCGACGTGCGCGCTGGTGACGTGCTCCACCAGCGCGGGCATGGAGCTGAAAGTTTGCTCGCACACGGACGCGCGGCCCGGCCGCTGCCGCGGGCAGCTCCGCTCGGTCCATCTGCACACCAGCTCGGCTTTGACGGCCGGGCCTCCGGCCGCGCCGCCGCCAGCCGCAGCCTCGGCTCCGGCGGGGCCGCTGGCGCCTCCCGCGGGCGCCGGCGCGGCGATGCTGGAAGCGCCGGAGTTGTTGTTCCCCAGAGGAGAGACGAGGCCATTGTGCCTGGCTGCGGCCGCCCGCTTCATGCTCGGCGAGGCGGGCTGTCCCGCTGCGATCCCCGGCTGGAAGCGGCTCCGTGAGGCCGGAGCGGCCGCTGCTCGTTGCCCGGCTGTCTTGCTGTGCTCAGACTGAGGCCAGAGCGCATGCGGCGGCGTCTTCACCCCCCGCTGCTCGACGTTAGATCCCGAGAGCCTGAGCCTCCATGCTGTATCCGCTGTGAATGGACGTGACGGGATTGGAGGCATCGGGGTGGGCTGCGACCCAACAGCCTGCAGCTGCGTCCTTGTCTCCTTTCCTTCCTCTCACCCCTTTGGGGGCTCTGAGGATCTGCTCTCAGTTCAGACACCAAGTCAGGCTGAAGTTCTCAGAACAGAACCACGGGTCCAGTTAGCAGTCCATCAGATCAGGTTCTCCAACATCCCGCAGACACGGTCCCATGGAGCAGGAACCCTCCCGACTCATTTTATACTGCTCGTTCTCCTGCTCTTGGCTGACCTTTTTTCCAAGCAGCTCCTCATTGTTGTGACTAACATTCATGTTGATGATGACGGCAAAAGCATTTACTTCCATTTAGACTCAGCTGGTTGTCTTCCATGCACAGACCTCCTCATGCAGTCTTTGCTTGATGTCCGTCTGATCACCTACGTATGACTTGAATATACTTTGGCCGACCTGAGTATGGGATCTACTTGATGAAAGACCCGCTTCAGTGAACATGGGGTTTTTGGTGTTTATAACACATTAATCTTGTGACGTTTTTCTCATGATGGAGGACATAAATGAAGACAAATCTGCTAAAAATTACATTTCTGAGTATTTCTTCATTCAAAAAAGCTTATTTGTGTGGTAGAAAATACACTGGGTAGATCACAAGCTCCTGACAACAGCTCCTCACAACCCAACCTCACATTAGCGGTGCAACAAAAAACAGCAAGTAATATTAGAGCTATGGATCCGTACAATTTTGATCCAAATTCCAGCTCAGATGAGGAAAACAAAGACATACATGGATCTGTTTGTCTGCAAGTGAAAGCATCAGAATGGAGCGGAGCAGGGAGCTTGTGGTCCACCCAGGGTATTTTCTGTCACAAATACAATCTTATTCAAACAGCATTTTTTCATCTGCTCCTGATTGACAACAAATTGAATAAAGAAATCCTCAGAAATGCTGTTTTAAGCTTCATTTCCTCCATATCCTGTTTGTCCTCCATAAGAAAAATGTTCAATATTCAAAACACAATTTTTATTGGAGTTGTTCTTCACAAAACTGGAATGTTTCTTGTGTTTGGATACCCCCCCCCCCTTTTTTTTAGCTTCACAGATTGGTTTAAGTAGTAAGTTTAAAAAAAAAAAGGACATTTTATAGTAACCAAACTATATTCATGTGCAGAAGCATTGAGTGATGATGCTGACCTGCTTTTTAAACATTGTAGTCTAAATATTAATTGCAAATGAATGACAATATGTACATGTTAAAATGCTAAATTAAGAAAATGCAGTGTGTTTATGGGACAAAGGAATTATTAATGAATCTGAGTCCATTTAGATGTATATACTATAGTTAGATTCAGCACCGAGTTGAGCTCAGACTGGATGAATTATCAGGATGTTTTGTTCTCGGCTGTTTCATGGCCCAGAGGTCAGCACTCTTCCTCACAGCAAGAGGGCTGAAGGACCTGAAACAGAATCATCAATGGGGGGCCATTCTGTGTGGAGTGTGCATGTTCTCCCCGTGCATACGGGGGTTGTCTCTGGGGACTCCGGCTTTCTCTCACCATCCAAAAACATGCTTCATAGGTTCCTTGGTCACTCTAAATTGTCCGTATTGTGAATGAGTGTGTGTGCATGTGGCTCTGCAACAGTCTGGCGACCTGTCCAGGTTAGGCTCCATCGACTCCATGGCGCTTAAGGGGACAGAACTGGGTTTAGAAAGTGGAGAAATGGATGGAATTGTTACAAAAGATTACATGTTGCATATAATGCACACATTTAATCTTTTTCTCCTCGAGAACTTCAAAGTGACCCCAGACGGATGATCTGGGACATTTTCTACTTCCTTCCATTTCATTCTTCAAAATGCTTGATACTCGCTACACTCATACAGGAGGTAAGACCTCACAGTTACACGTTGTTTGGAGAAGTTTTTAAAATGCTCTGCCAATATCCAGGGATCATCTGCCATCGATCAGAAAATACACAAACGTTTATTGTCTTGAAAATAAAACCATAAAGAGAGATAGAAAAAAGAAATCACCTGATGGAAATAATTTTGTGTATTTGTGGAAGAAATTTTCAAATCTTTAAGATTACCATGTTGTTATCTTTTATTGACTTATAATGCTATGGTGCCTGAAAACAAATGTGACCATTTGGAGCAGCTGGAGACGTAATGGAACATGAAATGGAACAGTAATGTGACCTTTCCAGTTTAGTCAAAGGTTGGAATGATGCTTCCAAACAAAAAGTTTGATGTTGCAGGTTGTCCAGGGTAAACCCCGCTCCGCCTGACAGCAGCGCTGTGACCCTGAACAGGAACAAGCAGGTTTAGAAATGGATGGAAGGACATTGTGCATGCAGATGTTAAAAAGTAGTTCAAAGGAGTCTTTGTAATAAACATTAAAAATGTAGAAATCTAAAACTCTTCTAATGTTTCAGAACCCACATGGAAGCCTAAAAGTGATGGAAAAGACAATAGTAGTAAGTGACGTGTCTGTGAAGAAGTGTTTGCTCTCCTCTGTCTGGCATCCATCCACCCCCTCGCCGCGTGCGTGGAGAGACTGCTGTGGAAACGTTCTCATTGAAGATACATCGTGTGGAAAAGGAATTTAGATGGAACTTTGTTTTGGGAAGGGTGAGCTTTTCCACGCAGACACTTTGAAGATCCAGTTCATGTCAACAAACTGTCTCACATCTGCAGCTTAACGGTTTGCTATTGTCAATATTCAGTGAGATTTTTGTTCCACTCAGTCAATTATGTATCAGGGAATCTGGATCTGCTTTCTGAAGGCTCTTTGCCTTGTGTGATTCATGTCAGTATTCAGTTCTTCGGATCCCATCTGTGGGCTGAAAGCTCTACATGAGTTACTTTGAGGAAACTGGGAGAGCCAGCACTCCAAAGTTAACCGCAAAGCAGCAGCTTTGGAAGGAGCGAGCTGACTCAGAACCTTCCTATCGGATACAGAGGGACGGACTCATCCTGGACTCAAACATGTCTCATGCTCAAGCCAACCCACTGCTCCACAGCCAGGTGCTGGCATGAACATACCAGCAGAGTGTTTGTTAAAGAACCAGATCCTTCTATGATCGCCTTCACTGTCATTCACCTGCTGGAGTCACATTCAGCTGCTGTGTTGCTGCAGGTCCTTCCTGCTCCCAGCACCTCTGGAAGGAACTCTGAAGTCTAACTCTGCAATGAAAATGAGAGCAACTGCAAACACATTTACATCTAGACTACTCTGATGTGCAGGAAGCTGTTACCCTCTTGCTGCTCCGCGTGGAAGCATCCTTCCACAGTCCTTAGAGACAGCAGCCACCATGATGAACATCCCATAATGATCCAGAGGTTTCAGAAGAAGCAGGTCTGAAGCTCAGCTGTGAAGGCAGCAGCAGTGGGGGCAACTTTTGCCTTCACCCAGGAGTCCGAGTCCAGGAAGAACCTAACTCATTCAGAAATCCCCCTCCTCACATCCATCCTTAATCTTCACATTCCTCAGTTTCCAGCATTTCATCTGTAGAACAAACTGCCTGTTCTAAAAGCTTCTGAAATGAAAATGCGTTTCCTGAGGTGAAGGCGTGCAGTGCTGCCCCTTCAGGAACATGAAACGATCATCTGCATCCTTCTGGAAAGTCTGCCCTCACCACGACACCCCCTCAATTCCAGCTAAATTGATTTTTTTTCTGAAATGCGACACGTGTGAGAATAAATGACTTCTGTACAGAGGAGCAGTTTCCCAGCGCATTCAAGACCGGAAGCTTTGGTGAGCAGATTAAAAACTACTGTTACACACAGAGACGCACGTAAACACGCACTTAACAAATCGGTCCAAAACGCTTGAAATCACACAAGTGCATTCTGAATTCAACGCGTTTCAGGGCTGGGTCACGTGATCAGAAACGTTTGCGTTTCAGAGAAAAGGAGTCTCTACCTTCAAAGTAAAAGCCTGTTAGCGTCATCTCAGCATCGGTCTGTGCTTCTCGTGTACAGAGGAGCTTTGTACAGTTGCTCAAAGACTGGCTTTTGTTCTCAATTATTGTAGTGTAGGTGTCGGCCTGAAAGAGGTCAGAGAAAGATCCACATTCAGCTGCTGGAGAGCCCGATGTCAATGCGAAACTATAGGGGGGTTTATTTGGAAAGGAACCGGAAGTCCCGCAGTTCTAGCCGAAAACTTTTCGATTAGATTCACCAAGAACTTTCTAAACATGGACAGTACCGGGACAGGTGCGGGTTTTCGGGATCCAAAGTCTAACGGATCCGTGAGACGAAGCAGAGCGCGGAGAACCTGAACCTGAACCTGAATCTGTGAGGGGGTTTCACCGAGCCAGAGAACCGGCAGACCGCTCTTCCACGGACCTGAACCAATCCGACCTTTTCAGGTAGGAACCGGGAAGTTTTTAACCGGGAAGTTTTTAAAGTTTCCATCACGTAAAGACGCGTGCGCGTGTACGCA
The DNA here is from genome assembly GCA_016861445.1 of Oryzias woworae. Lineage (NCBI taxonomy): Eukaryota > Metazoa > Chordata > Actinopteri > Beloniformes > Adrianichthyidae > Oryzias > Oryzias woworae. Next base: position 222,807 of record BOLG01001307.1, read on the forward strand.
CGCAGGTCTGCTTGGTTCCAAATCCTCCACTGCAGAGTCGAACCACAGAATGGAGCAGAATCTTACGAACATCAAGCAGAACTTTCCCTCTGAAATGAGCTTTTGACAAAGGTGTGACGTCATCAGCGGATTTCGCTCTGCTTTCCTGTCAGTCACGCAGGTAGTCCTCTGTTCCCGGCAGGTTCTCATGGTCAGCCTGACCAGAGGGTCACGGAACCGGCATGTCCACTGGAGGCAAGACTTCGCCCCCCACGCAGCAAAGGAAGCGGCATTTCTTTAAGGTGGGTGTCAGTCCCCCCCATTTACACACTGGAGTTGGGAGTTGATTGCTTCACGTACTTGTTTTGAACAGTTCTGGAACACTCTTGGCGTAGAGTAACCCTGATCCTACTTCCCAACATCCATCTGTTTACATGCTTTCCTGCTGGCTTACAGCCCCTCACAACCACAACCTAACATTAGCCGTCCAGCAAAAACAGCAGCTATCAGAGCGATCCATCTTTACACTTTAGATCCACATTCCAGCTCAGACATGGAAAACAAAGACGTTCATGGATCTATTTTTCTGCAAATGGATGCATCAGAATGGGACAGAGCAGGGAGCTGGTGGTCCACCCAGGGTATTTTCTACCACACAAATAAGCTCTTTTTCTAACATGTATCTTTGGTAGGCTCCTGACTAACGAATAAAGTAATTCACAGAAATGTATTTGTTATTAGAATTTTCTTTACATGTGTTCTCCATCATGAGAAAAAGGTCACAAGATTAATGTGTTAAAAACATGATCTTGGTTGGACTGGGTCTTTCATCAAGTAGACCCCATTTTCAGGTCAGCCAAAGTACATTCAAAAGTCAGTAAGTGATCAGACAGGACAGGGTTATGAGGAAACACCATACGTTAGAACAGCATCAAGCAAATACTGCATGGAATTTGTGTCTCCAGTCTCAGACATGGTTCTGGGGGAACGTAACTCGGCACAACACCGGCCAGCGACGGCATATTAGCGTGGGGGATCCACGCTTAGCCGGGCAGCAACCCGGGACAGGAGGGGAGTCCGTACCCGCCACAGGCTCTGGCATCAACGTGGAGATAACCAGCAGGTTAAGAAAATGGATGGAAATAACAGACAGTTAAGCTAACTCAGAGCTAAAGTAGGCTAACGGGCAGCCGACCGTAACAATAGTTAAAAAAATAGAAACAGAAAGACAGTTGGGTATTCTGATCCTACTGACTTTTTTAATTTTCTTTTTTTGTTTGTTTTTACTGCTGCAACAGTCGGCTGCCCGTTAGAATACTTTATCTCCAAGTTAGCTTTGGTTTCGTTATCCTCTGGTTATCAACTAATGTCAGCAGACATGTTTTTATTTTACACTGAATGCGTGGAGTCATACGTCTGCTGCGTCTTTCTAGACTGTTTTCCACTTCTGGTTCTAAAACGACCCTCTGCTGCATTCTTTACACATTGTTGGAGCCTGAAAACAATGAAATGCAGCTGGAGATCACTGTTTTTTAAATCTATTTTATCCCATTTTCAACAGAGCTATGACTATCAAGATAATGTTCTCATTATTGGATCAATAAAATTCCTAAAAGTTCTATTTCATTTTATTTTAATAAATAAACTTTAACACGCATGCGCAGTTGGAAGAATCGCTGCTCCGGGACTCGATGTTTGTGCCTGTGACCCGTGACGTATTTTTGACAGCGATTTAACAGGAGAAATTCGTATTTAAGACAAAGAAAAGTCGTATTCAAAGCAAACATGTGAAACGTAAAACTAAAGATTGTATTCCTATTTTTTCTGCAAAGTTGTTCACAAAATCAATGTGTGCACAACTTTGTATTTATAAATATGTTTCTTTTTGCTAGCTATCTTACCTCATACACCTCACAGTTGTCATTGATAGACAACTAGACACTGGGTTATTTAGATGTATTTCTGGTGTAAACTTAGACTTTTACCATGAGACTTAATGGAAATTAGTTTTCTTCTGAACACATCCTTCAGAGGTCTCTTAGGGAACTGCAACATTTTGTAGCTTTGGACCATTGACTCAGTATGAAAAACTGAGTGACGTGCTAAACAGGAAGTACCTGCTGGTTCCAAGAAGCCAATATCCCACAGACTTCAATCGAGATATAAACAGCTATTGCTCTTTTGTGTTCTTGCCAATCCTTGATTTTTTTTCATTGTGTTTTTTTTTAGTTTTTTTAAGTTATAGACTGACCAATCAGATGCCTCAATCAAAGTAGGTGGCCTTGCGTTAAAGGTTCAAAGCATTTAATTGACAGATAAAATGGAAAATGGTTTACTTCCAGTTCCAACTAAATAAAGTCAATTCAGTGGCCATTTTTTCTGCTATGTGTCCGTCACCATGTTGGAACCAGACATCCTCAGTAAGCAGTGGTTGGTCCAAGTTGATTTGAGTTTTGGCTTCTATGGCAACGACCCTCAGGAGTCTGCTTCTTGTAGTCCACACCCCTTCTACCGAAAGCGAGCTCAGGTGAATCTGTCAATTAAATGCTTTGAATGTTTGACCCAAGGCCACCTCCTTTGAGTCATCTGATTGGTCATGAATAAATAGAGTTATCAAGATGATGTTTAAAAAGCATCAGATCAAGAATGGCTATTCTGGGAAATAGAATGACTGAGTAGCTATTTATTTCTCTATAGAAGTCTATAGGAATTTGGCTTCTTTTGAATTTTGGGAGGGGTCACTCAGTCGAGGTCTCTTATACAATCAATGCTTTGGATCTGTAAGGTGGGGGCTTGGATTTAACACGAGGATGAGGTTTGGAAGAAGGTGGGGCTTTTGCTTTTGCTAAACTGATAGTGGAAAGATCCAGCAACAGTTCAGCTTAAAAACAAATGTTTGAATATATACTGCAGAGACCCGTCTCTTATTCTTCATGTGTGTCTTGTTCTTTTGTTCATATCTTCATTTATTGTGTCATTCACATTTGTTAGTTTCTTTCTTTTGTTGATCAATTTGCTCATTAATTAGTTTCTTTTATTAGTTTAGTCACTTATTTATTTTTCATCTCTTTGTTTTATTGTGAACGTGTTAGTTTTTTTCAGTACCAGTAGTTTAGTTGTTTGTTTCTTCAATGGTATATTATTTGTTTGTTGGTTAGCTTGCTTATCAGCAAGCTATCAGCAAGTTGCTATCTGCATGCAGACTCACGTAGATCAGTGGAACACAAAGGGCTCCTGCGCTTTTTGGTCTGTATGTGTGAAATATATATAATTTCTTAGAATATTTTTTGCTAATGTTTTTTTGTGTGATCAGCTGGTGAACCCTTGCTGGAGTCTGAACCATTGACTGTATATAGATGGACAGTGATGTCCTCTAGTGAGTGAAGATTGAATCCCAGTAAATCAGCAGATTTAAATGATGTTGTTCTTTCCTGGACTTCTTTATTCCAGATAGAACAGTGAACAGCTTCATGATAAGGGAGTGATGGCCAAATGTTCTTGTGTTTGCAGCTCATAGATTCTTTTGCCTGGGAGATCTGCTCTTTGAGGAAAGAGATGGGAGAGAAGAGGAAGACCTCAGATGGAGACCAAAACATCCTCACTCTGCTGAGGTGAGCCCAGACTGCAACTCTAAAGCGTTCATTAAGACTGGCTCCCCTGTTACTCCTCTGTTCTAACCATTGACTGCAATAAAAGAACTGGACTGAGTGACTCTTCCCCACTGGAGTTCCAAACAGGAAGTACCTACTGGTTTCGTAAAGCCAAAATCCCATAGACTTTTAAAGAGAAAGAAACGGCTGTTACTCAGTCATTCCGTTTGTCAGAATTACCATTCTTGACCTGATACCCTTTTAACATGTTCTTGATGTTGTTGTTCACCTTTTGGCATATCCCATCAGGGGTCGCCACAGTGAATGAGCTTTCATTGATTTGCGCAGGTGGTTTTCGCAGAGAGTTTTATGTCGGATGCCCTTCCTGACACAACCTTGTATTTTATTTGAGCTGGGGACCAGCACAAGGTGACCCATACTTAGGGAGGCTGTGGCGCAGTGGTAGTGTGGTCAATCTGTGATCGGAAGATTGCAGGTTTGATTCCGGCCTTGCCTGCCAATAAGTCAATATGTCCATGGGCAAGACACTGATTCCCACATTGTCTCTGATGAAAAGTTGGCGCCAGTTTTCGGCAGCGGCGCTGCCAACAGTTTGTGAATAGGTCTATAGGACTGTGACTGTAAAGTGCTTTGGGCTTTCAAGGAAGGTAAAAAAGCGCTATGCAAGTATACACCATTTACCATTTAGTTGGGCCCTACATGATTAGGCAGGAGCTTAAAGGGTCTTGCCTAAGGACCCACGCTGGTTTAAGCTCATGGTTCCCCTTGGGAAGCAAACTCTGATGTCCTGCACGCCAGTCCTACACCCAGCCAACCGAGCCATCCAGCTGCTATTAGCATGTCCCTGCTAATCCTAATTTATTTTTGTGGTATTTTATTTTTGAATGTACTAAAGTCAGCCATTGATGCTGTAGCTCCACTTAAAACACATACGGGGAAAACTAAAGCTACAGCACCAACACAGAGAAATGAAGTGATCAGAGCCATGAATCGCAAATGCAGGAGAGCAGAGAGGAAGTGGAGTTTACTTATCAAACTTAATTGTGCAAAAGAAAAATTACCCTATATTTGAAAAAAAACCACAAAAAAAAACCAATAGATACTATAACAACAAGAGATTTTCAGAGGTGCTCCATGGCAGCATTCGATGCTACATGTGAAAGTATTGCAGACTCGTTCAGGAGTAAAATAAATTCTATTAGATCAAGTCTTTTACCTAAAAAAATGTTGATTTTAATGAATTTATAGCATTGTATTTATCAGAGGAAACACTGGAAAGTTTTTTCCTGTTTGATGCTGTGGCATTTTGTTGAGTTTTCCCCCTGTTAAAGCCAAAAACCTGCGTTTTAGACCCAATCCCCACATCACTGCTAAAAACATTTTATGACTTCTTTGAGTTTGAGGTTTTAAACATAGTAAATGACTCTCTTTTCACAAGTCTCTATTCCCCCTGCCTTTAAAACTACAGTAATGAGGCCTCTTCTGAAGAAGAGTAATTTAGACTTTAGATGATTGTCAACCAGTATCCAACTTCCCATTATTAAGTAAAATTAAAAAAAAAAAACAATTCTAATCCAATTAAATTAGTTTTATATAGAAATAACATCTCTGAAAAGGATCAATTTGATTTTAGGACAAACAATAGCACAGAAACAACCTTTTTTAAATATAAAATGATATCAAATGTAACTTGGACTGTCAGAAACTCTCAGTCCTTGTACTATTTGATCTGACTGCAGCATTTTATACTGTAGATCACAATATTTTACGTAACAGGCTGAGAGGTTTGGGCATCTCTGGTACGGTTTTGAAGGGGTTTTAATTCTATCTCACAGATCTAAGATTTTATATAAGAATGGAAACATGCTCCTCAAAGGTCTTTGAAATCAATTGTGGTGTCCCCCAAGGTTCAATTTTAGGCCCACTACTTTTTAATCTATATATGCTGCCACTTGTGATGACAGCATGGCGTTTGTTTTCACTACTACGCTGATGACTCGCAACTCTACGTTGCTGTGTCTCCTGATGACAAAGAGTCAGTAAACGTTCTTTAAATTGTATTTTAGACATGAAGTCATGGATGGCAGAGAACTTCTTACAGCTCAACCAGGACAAAACAGAGGTTTTAGTGATGGGTTCTGAAAACAAGAAAGAGACTGTTTTATCTAAAATAAAAATGTTAAGGCTTATCAGTGTGAGAAACCTGGGTGTTATTTTTGACTCTGAGATTAAATTTGTTTCACAAATTAAAAATATAACAAAGAGGTTTTTATCAGCTCAAAAACAATGTATCTCTCTTGTCAGCAAATAGGTACTGATGCATGCTTTAATTTGCAGCTGATTACATTATTGTAAATGCCCTGATCTCTGGTCTTCCCAGAAGAAGGATATTAAACCTTCCACTATTACAAGGGTTGCACGGTGAAGCAGTGGTTAGCGCTCTTGCCTCACATCAATAAGGTTACTGGTTCAAGTCCCAGCTGGGGGACTTGAAACAGTGTAACCATTGGGGGACCTTTCTGTGAGGAGTTTGCATGTTCTCCCCGTGCATTTTCTCCGGGGACTCCGGCTTCCTCCCACTATCCAAAACATGCTTCGTATGGTTCATTGGTCACTCTAAATTGTCCGTAGGTGTGTCTCCTGCCTTTGCCCATGAGAGGCCGGGTTAGGCTCCGGCAACCCCGTGGCCCCAAAAGGGACAAAACGGTTTAGAAAATGAATTAATTAATCAACAGAACTCAGCCGCATGCGTGCTGACAAGGACCAGGGGGGCGGGAACATATTACACCCATTTTAAAATCGCTATATTGGCTCCCTGTGCAATTCAGAATTGATTTTAAAGTTTTTTTCTGGTTTATAAATGCTTTTATGATCGTGGGTAGGGGTGTGGACTTCCAACTACCTCATTCTTGATTGGTGAGATTCGTTGCCATAGAAACAGCGATTCAGATTGACTCAGACCAGTCACTGCTTATTGATGTTGTTCCAACATGGCGATGTCCGTATTGTGGAAAAATTGGCGACTGAATTGAAGTTTTATTTTTTTAAATGACCAGATTCTTTTCATGTCGAGACTTTCTTCTCTTCATGTGTCTAAAATACATTTGCAACCTTCTTAAAGCAGCTGCTCCGACCACTAAAATGAAACAAACCCCCGAACTAGCAAAGTTAATAAAAACAAATGTCTTCAGAAAGTTTCTTTCGGTAGAAAAGAGCCAGTGAGGAAACTGATAAAGTGCCTTCAACTTCAAAGAAAAAATCATCTGCATTTAACATTAATCTTACTTGAAATATGAATTTATTGCAACAGTTGTTCCCATACACCAGGCCCACTCTGCACAAAATGCAGCGATCAATTCTCTAATGTTACAAGGACATGGGAAATAAAGTTGCATTTACTGTGGATTTGCATGTATTATATGTAGAAAATACAAGATTTTTTGATGGCATCATTTTATTTTGAAGTATTTTTCTCTCACACTTTAAATGTCGGACAATCTAAGGTTGTTGCTCAGTTGTTAGCATCCACTTTGCCGGTTAAAGGAAAATCTACATTAGTCATTCTACACAAAACCTTGACTACAAAGCTAGCTTAAACTGGCTGCAAGTTCACTATATTAACAAAAGCATTGGCTCACCTGCCTTGCCTCACAAATGAACTGAAGCAGTGTTGGGTAAGTTACTTAAAAAGTAATTGATTACTTTACTTAGTTACTGGATAAAAATGTAATGAAAAATGTAACTTTACTCATTACCAATTTGAAAAAGTAATTCACTACTCGTGACTTTATTTTACTTTTTCTCCACTCGTATCCAAATTCTCAAGGGAAGAACAGCTTCGTTCAAACAAGATGCTCTTGTCTTTCATTTAACAGAGCTCCCTTGAAAAAAATATTTTTAATCTCAATAAGACTTCTGTGGTTAAATAAAGGTAAATACATGAAGCTGAAATAAAAAAAACTATAGTTTTTAACCAATAACCTTGTGCAAGGTATTAAAATATCTTAACATATTAACATACCTTTTATAGCCAAACATACCTGGCTTCATTACAATTCTGACAAAAGTGTGAAAAATGAGTTTCAACATATGTGGTCTGTGCTACAGCTCAAAGTCAGATGTAGAAAATCCAGTTATGTCATATTCATCTCTATATTCATCTCTATGTTCATCTCTATGTTCATCTCTATATTCATCTCTATGTTCATCTCTATATTCATCTCTATGTTCATCTCTATATTCATCTCTATGTTCATCTCTATATTCATCTCTATGTTCATCACTATATTCATCTCTATGTTCATCTCTATATTCATCTCTATGTTCATCTCTATATTCATCTCTATGTTCATCACTATATTCATCATTATATTCATCTCTATGTTCATCACTATATTCATCACTATATTCATCTCTATGTTCATCACTATATTCATCTCTATGTTCATCACTATATTCATCACTATATTCATCTCTATGTTCATCACTATATTCATCACTATATTCATCTCTATGTTCATCTCTATATTCATCTCTTTGTTCATCTCTTTGTTCATCTCTATATTCATCTCTATGTTCATCTCTATATTCATCTCTATGTTCATCTCTATATTCATCTCTTTGTTCATCTCTTTGTTCATCTCTTTGTTCATCTCTATGTTCATCTCTATGTTCATCTCTATGTTCATCTCTATATTCATCTCTTTGTTCATCTCTATATTCATCTCTATGTTCATCTCTATATTCATCTCTTTGTTCATCTCTATGTTCATCTCTTTGTTCATCTCTTTGTTCATCTCTTTGTTCATCTCTATGTTCATCACTATATTCATCTCTTTGTTCATCTCTATATTCATCACTATATTCATCTCTTTGTTCATCTCTATATTCATCTCTATGTTCATCTCTATATTCATCTCTTTGTTCATCTCTTTGTTCATCTCTTTGTTCATCTCTATGTTCATCTCTATGTTCATCTCTATATTCATCTCTTTGTTCATCTCTTTGTTCATCTCTATGTTCATCACTATATTCATCTCTTTGTTCATCTCTATATTCATCACTATATTCATCACTATATTCATCTCTTTGTTCATCTCTATATTCATCACTATATTCATCTCTATGTTCATCTCTATATTCATCACTATATTCATCTCTATATTCATCTCTATGTTCATCTCTATATTCATCACTATATTCATCTCTTTGTTCATCTCTATATTCATCTCTATGTTCATCTCTATATTCATCTCTTTGTTCATCTCTTTGTTCATCTCTATGTTCATCTCTATATTCATCTCTATGTTCATCTCTATGTTCATCTCTATGTTCATCTCTATATTCATCTCTATGTTCATCTCTATGTTCATCTCTATATTCATCTCTATGTTCATCTCTATGTTCATCTCTATATTCATCTCTATATCCATCTCTATATCCATCTCTATGTTCAATTAGCAAAATTTGAACTGCAATTCCTTACATTCTTCAGTTACTGAAAAAAGTAATTCAATTACAGTAATTCGTTACTTTAACTTTTACAAATACATTACCCCCAACAGGAATTTGAAGTACCATCCCATTTCTAACACATAAAGTTCAATATTATGTGCTATAACTCTTTTGGGAAGGCTGTCCACAAGATTGAGGAGTGTATTTATAAGAACTTTCTACCATTCTTCCAAAAGCGCATTGGTGAGGTCACGCACTGATGTTGGTGGAGAAGGTCTGGCTCTCAGTCTCTGCTCTAATTCATCCCAAAGGTGTTCTATTGGTTCAGGTCAGGATTCTGTACAAGCCAGTCCAGTTCCTCCACACACGACTCTGTCCTCCATGTCTTTCTGGGCTTTGCTTTGCGCTCTGGTGCACAGTCATGTTGGCAGAGGAAGGTGCTGCTCCAAAATGTTCCCACAAGGTTGGGAGCATGGAATTGTCCAACATGTTTTGATATCCTGAAGCATTCAAAGTTCTTTTCACCGGACCTAAGGGCAAGCCCAAGTCCTGAAAAACAAGCCCCACCATCATTCCTCCTCCACCAAACTTCCCACTCGGCACAATACAGTCTGAAATGTAGCGTTCTCCTGTAACCTCCACATCCAGACTGGTCCATCAGATTTCCAGATGGAAAAGCGAGATCCATGACTCCAGAGAAGGCGTCTCCACTGCTCTAGAGTCCAGCGACGACATGCTTTACACTACTCTATCCGACGCTTTGCACTTGGATGCAGTTGCTCGGCCATGGAAACCCATTCCATGAAGCTCTCTATGTACTGTACTTGGGCTAATCTGAAGGTGACATGACGCTCTGTAGCAGTTGACTGTGTAGAAAGTCAGCGACCTCTTTAGACTATGAGCTTCAACATCCACTGACCGCTCTCCGTCAGTTTACGTGACCTACCACTTAGTGGCTGAGTTGTTATTCCCAGACTTTTCCATTTTGTTATGACAGAGCTGACAGCTGACTGTGGAATTTTTAGGAGTGAGGAAATGTCACCACTGGATTTGTTGCACAGTTGGCGTCCTATGACAGTTCCATGCTGGAATTCACTGAGCTCCTGAGAGCGGCTCATTCTTTCACACGTTTGTGAAAACAGTCTGCATGCCTGAGGGCTTGATTTTATACACCTGTGGCAAAGGCCAAGTGATTACCTGATTCTGATCATTTGGAAGGGGGAGCCAATACTTTTGGTAATATAGTGTATTTAGAATGAAGATTCAATAACATAAAGTTGATTGTTGTGGAAAATTGTCAAAAGGGCATTTAAGAACAAGCTAAATAATAAGCCTGCTAAAGAACATTAGCACAGAAAGTACTTCTGTATTAAAGAGAAATATACCATGGGTCAAGATTTAATAAATAAAACAAGATGAATCTTTTTATCTTGGAATCTGAGCCTGGTTTGGGTTATCACTGTTAAAATGGCATTTTATGAAAAAGATCCTGTAATTTATTACATTTTTACAAATCAGAAACAACTTCTAGAAATAAACAACTTTGTTTCATTAAATCTTTATCCTCTGTGAAATATCCACCGACATTGTTAGACTGTCTTTAAACTGATATTCCATATAGGAGCATTTTCATTTGAACAATAGATTTTATTAAATACCAATCTCAGTCTTGCACAGACTGGTTCGTAACCTAAAAGGGTTGAAGGCCACCGGTGTGGCCCCCTGAGGAAAACACTGCAGTTAAACAACATGCAAAAAGAGTAATATACATGAAAGTAAAAGAAGGATCAAAAGAAACCTTTAAGCAACATGAGCATGTACACACGTGGACAAAATTGTTGGTACCCCTCAGTTAAAGAAGGAAATACCCACAATTCTCACTGAAATCACTTGAAACTTACAAAAGTAACAATAAATAAAAATTTATTGAAAATGAAATAATCAAAATCAGCCATCACTTTTGAATTGCTGATTAACATAATTATTAAAAAAAACAAACTAATGAAACAGGCCTGGACAAAAATGATGGTACCTCTATAAAAGATTGAAAACTATCTGACCAGACTGACATGATTAACTCAGGTGTGTCCTTTAATTGACATCACAGGTGTTACCAAACTCATAATCAGTCAGTCTGCCTATTTAAAGGGAGACAAGTAGTCACTCTGCTGTTTGGTGAAAAGGTGTGTACCACGCTGACCATGGACAACAGAAAGCGAAGGAGAGAATTGTCCCAGGACATCCGAAAACAAATGATAGATAAACATCTTAAAGGTAAAGGCTATAAGACCATCTCTAAACAGCTTGAACTTCCTGTGACAACAGTGGCTCATATTATTCAGAAGTTCAAGACCCACGGGACAGTAGCCAACCTCTCTGGACGTGGCCGCAAGAGGAAAATTGATGACAAATTGAAGAGACGGATCGTTGGAATTGTATCCAAAGAGCCCAGAACAACCTCCAAAGAAATTAAAGGTGAACTCCAAGGCCAAGGTACATCAGTGTCAGATCGCACCATTCGTCGTTGTTTGAGCCAAAGTGGACTTCATGGGAGACGACCAAGGAGGACACCACTGCTGAAAAACAATCATAAAAAAGCCAGACTGGAATTTGCAAAAATGCATGTTGACAAGCCCCAAAGCTTCTGGGAGAATGTCCTTTGGACAGATGAGACCAAACTGGAGCTTTTTGGTAAGGCACATCAACTCTATGTTCATAGACTCAAAAACCAAGCATACGAAGAAAAGAACACTGTCCCTACGGTGAAACATGGAGGAGGCTCAGTCATGTTTTGGGGCTGCTTTGCTGCATCTGGCACAGGGTGTCTTGAATGTGTGCAAGGTACAATGAAATCTGTAGACTATCAAGGCATTCTGGAGAGAAATGTGCTGCCTTGTGTCAGAAAGCTTGGTCTCAGTCGCAGGTCATGGGTCTTCCAACAAGGCAAAGATCCAAAACACACAGCCAAAAACACCCAAGAATGGCTGAGAGAAAAGCGTTGGACTATTCTAAAGTGGCCTTCCATGAGCCCAGATCTGAATCCCATTGAACATCTGTGGAAGGAGCTGAAACATGCCATTTGGAGAAGACACCCATCAAACCTGAGACAACTGGAGCAGTTTGCTCATGAGGAGTGGGCCAAAATACCTGTTGACAGCTGCAGAACGCTCATTGACAAATACAGAAATCGCTTCATTGCAGTGATTGCCTCAAAAGGTTGTGCAACAAAATATTAAGTTATGGGTACCATCATTTTAGTCCAGGCCTGTATTATTAGTTTGTTTTTTTAAATAATTATGTTAATCAGCAATTTAAAAGTGATGGCTGATTTTGATTATTTAATTTTCAACAAATTTTTATTTATTGTTACATTTGTAAGTTTCAAGTGATTTCAGTGAGAATTGTGGGTATTTCCTTCTTTAACTGAGGGGTACCAACAATTATGTCCACGTGTGTATATTCATCTCATAAAAATGATCATCCTTAATACAACATAACACATTTAAATATCAAATATATTTGTAAATTTTAGCTGAAATCAGGTTAAGATGGTCTTCCTCTAATAACACTAGTCCTGAGGTTCTCTGGAATGAAGCCTCGTCATCAGTTCTGATTCTGACCTTAGAGCCAAGAGGCCTGTTCCAGAGGTCCTCAGGGGCTCTCACCTAAACTTTAAAATGATTTTACTACAGGTGTAATGTGTTCTTGCCTTTTAGTCTTCCAGTGTTTCCTCTGGTAATAATATTGCTTCAGATTCATTAAAATCATTTTAGATAAAATGGTAGGTGTAACTGAATTGATTTTACTTCTAAAGTGCTCTGCAAAACTTTCACTTGCTATATTTGATGCCATTATTGTTGGCTTGTAAAAACTTGTTTCAGTTCAAATTTAAATTGTTTAGAAGTAGGCATCTTTTTTTTTGTGTGTTATTAGGTTGGAAAAGTGGAAGGTTCTTTCTTGTTAAAATCTTTAACTTTAAAGTCACATGATGCAGGTGACAGGAGCTTTGGCATCAATTATTGATCCAATTCAAATCCTGCCAGAAGTTTTGTATCGACCCTTCACAGTTCCCACCTGGACGCCCTGTTAGGTAAGATGCAGAATAGCAATCTTGCACGATCACAGAACACACTGCAGGACAGACCATGAGTCCACAGGCTGGTAAAAATCTATACCATGCAAGAGATATATCTTATTTGCATGAGAATCACTGTGTTTTCCAAAATGTAGATAAAAATCTACAAAGTTATTAAACTGCTATATTCAAAATGTAATAAAAAATAAGCCTGAAGAAGACTGGTGGTCTGTAGACTGTTACAAAGCAGTAGTGGGGAGTCAGGGTCCCAATGAAACAGGGTCTTGTAGAGCTGCTTTCAGTGAGTCAAAGTGCTTATGTTGATGCATCAGGTCCAGCAAAGAGTTCAGCAGATTATTCTTGGACCTCAGCTTGTCAGAGTTTTTGATGCATTTTCAAGGTTAGTGATCTGTTTGTTGCTGTTTGTTCCAGTTAATGCCCAAAGACTGCACAGCAGCCTTCTTGTTCCTTAATGTTCATTTTCTGCTCTTACTTCTCGCTCTGTTCTTCCTGTTTCTCGTCTTTTTCTTCTCAAAACTTGCTTTGTTCTTGCTCTGTTTCTTCTCTCTTCTTTGTGCTGTAGGGATTTTCCATGTGGGTCCATATTCATGTGTTTCAGGATTCATGGGAATAAAAACAATTCTTTTCATAGTATTGGAAGTCCCAGACAAAGTCAGAATCCAACTGTTTTCAAAAGGAAGGGTTTTCTAACAGTTTTTCATAAGTTCAGAGCTTCAATTACATTGATCTGAAAAGTCTATTAGGACTTTGTCTGTCCCCCTGTGAGAGCATGCTTGATCAGAACTGCAGATTCATGGTACTTATCTGGGTTTTGACAGCAGTTCAACAGGTTTCCACACATGCTTTGTTTCCTCCTGCATGTTCACAGTGCAGAGTTACAGTGACCCCCCCCCCCCCCCCACACACACACACACACACACACACAGACACACCCACTGATGAGTCAGACTCACTTGCTCCTAACGCTATAAATGGATATCAGATGTTTTTTCTGATCATTGCAGAAACTTCCTTCTGCGTTTTTGAAATAAATTCACTAAAGTGTTTGGAAAGTTTAACTCACCTAAGCTCACCTTGTGAACGCTTTACAGAAATCATTCATTCATCTTCTACACCGTTTTGTCCCTTTTGGGGTCACAGGGCTGCCGGAGCATAACCCGGCCTCTCATGGACGAAGGCAGGCGACACCGCTGGACAGGTCACCTGTCTGTCACAGGGGCCACAATCACACACTCGCATCCACACCTACGGACAATTTTAGGGCTACAGAAATCATACATTTTTAATTATAATAAACAAATGATATACATCTGATTACATTTTTGAAAAAAAGTTTCTTTTTTTTGTGAGAAAATCATATGCAGCAACACGTTCATCATGTTTCTTCACTTTGAACCGAAACCTAATCAGATCCATGTGAACTTTTTTAGGGATGAGGATGTTTACCGGGTACGTTAAACTGGCAGCTGAAGGTCATTTTTGACATTTTTCCTTTTTAATCATTCCTAAATACGTTGATTACCAGTAGATTAAAATAATCTGAAAAAGGTGCAATAATGTGATCAGGGCTTTCTTTTTTTTTTTTTTTTTTAATGCCATAGTAGAACTGTATTTATGTGAAACATCTTAAATCTTATTTGAAGTCTGAAACCTTTGTTTTCAGGCTCAGTAAGGAGGTGGGCGCTCTGTTCCTGCAGACCTCAGACTGTCAGCAGGGGTTTGGAGCGAGTGACTCTGGGTATGCATGTCTGCAGCACCGCCTCACAATCCTGGATCGAGTGACACACACAACCTCTGTGTGGCTGCTGCTCACCCTCAGCCAGCAGGGGGCAATCCGAATTCTGCAAAGGCAGCCCCCTGGGGTAAGAGCACAGATAGGAGCACCTTGATCTGAACAGGATTTCGGACTGATTGTTTTCTCTCTTTATTACTATGATCTGACTGTATCTGCAATTATAGACTTGACCAAGATTTAATGTATTTTTAAAAAATGTGTCATTTGACATTTTCTGTTTTGATTGCTCCCTGAAAATAATTTAACTGAAAAGCAGAAAAAAGCAACAAATGAAGTAATCAGAGTTTATTATTGCTGTTCTTTGGAAGAGCCCTGCCTCAATATAGTTCTCAGGTTTATTATAATAAAATCAAAGTGCTTCAGTTTTACATATTAAAAGAAGCATGGGGGCAAAAGTAAAGCCAACGGAAGCAAATGGTGAAGTGTGTCTGACGTCTGCTCCTGTTCCTTCAGACGTTCCTGGTCAGACGGTCCAGCAGCCTGCAGAGGAAGGTCATCTGTTTGCACACGAGTAGTGATTCGGCAGCCCCTGTGAGAGAGTTTCCTATCAAGGAGAGCCAGTGCAGTAAGCTCCTCCACCTTCTGTTACGTCAGCATCATACTAGAAAAGCTCAAATATCAGGAACAGAAGCCATATGGTTGAAGTGGGGCAAAAAAAAGTATTTGGTCAGCCACCAGTTGCGCAAGTTCTGCTTTTTAAAAAGATGAGAGAAACATTTCAAATTCAACATATAAAAAACCCAAAGAAACAGATTTATTGGAATTAGAAAATAAAATAAAAACTCTGGAGGCTGCTTCTGCACAGCAACATATTCTAGGAGATCTGAAAAAACTCAAGCTTCAGTTAAATAACGTTATCAATAAACAAACCCAATTCCACACACAAATACAAAGACTTCAACTTGAAAGATTCAAAAACTCAAATAAATCTGGCAAGTTCTCTCTAATCAGCTTAAAATTAAAGAAAAATCAACTATCACCTCCATAATGGACCAGACAGGAAATGTCACTCATGACCCAGTTAAAATGAAATAAAACGTTTAAAGATTTGTATAAAAACGTGTACACATCACAGGTCAATCCATCAGAGCAAAGTATTCATTCATTTCTTAATAATGTAAACATACCCAGGTTAAATTGTATTGGATTTGAAAAGGTTTATTTCAAGCAGTCAGGCAAGAATAACACAAAAGTAACACAATCATCAGAGGTTCACATCCATAAAAACATGTCAAACATAGGATAACTAGGCAACAAATGATAGATTGTTTGAAAAGGAGAGGGAGGAAGCGAACTTATATAATCCCACCCGACTCGACCACACCATTTACTTTTGTTTGTTATCAAAATCCGGTTTGTAATTTAACCAATTTTGTTTAACTAATTTTGGGGTCCGTTTGGAGCTGTCTTCGAACTGCCCTCCTTCCTCTTCCTCATATGACAACTCATTAGGGTGAAAGGGGAGGGATCAACCTGTGTTGCACCTTGGGGGTGGGGCTGTGGCCCTCCTTTTGGTTGCCACACAGATTCAAGACCCTCTCATCTCAGTTTTAACGGCACCTTAGACATGTAGGACCCTTGATGGGGGGTGCTTGGACATCACTGTGAGCTATCAGGAGATGTCTTCAGAGTGCCGTACTGGCCAATTTTTACTGCACCCCTATTACACACTGTAGGGGAAAATTCAGAGATCTGGATGACAGAAAACAAAAGTCAAACAGCATTCAAAAGATTTATGAAACAAAAGACAAAAAGATACATGTCACAACGAGAGATCCCGGGAAGCTCTGCTGCAAAGCAGGAAACCATTATATTTATAGAGAGACACAACTAAAGTATCGTGTCCAGCATTTCCGGTCAAGGCTTCTCACTGTTAGAACTGGTTGCAAAACGATTTTAAGAGATAAAGTAACACAGATAAGTGTCACAATCTGTGTTACTTTATCTCTTGTGCTGAGTCAGCCAGGCAGAGTTAACGGCTGTCACACATTAAATATTTAATAATGGTATAATAAAGAGTGGAAAGAAAAAATGAAATTCCATCATAACACACCCTTTACCCCACAGCAATATAGACTGCAACACACACATGCATTTTACACAAAGGAGGTGGGACCTCTGATCTTCTTTCCCTTACCCCATCCCTGGTGGGGGGCCAGGCCCTTTAGCAGTGGTGGTCATATCTCTTGGATGCTGACGTCGAGAGCCCAGCAGCTCTTGACCTTTGTCTTGCTCTCTGCTGGACTTCCTGTGTGTTGGGGAGGTGGTTCTCTGGAGCGTTGGGGCGGATCTCTCCTGGTTTGTGCTTGGGGTTAGGGTGGGGGGATGCTGAAGACTCCCGAGGGGGTGTTGACCTGCTTGCCTGGGTGGATTCTCCGGTGCATTCAACCTAGGGCTGGGCCCCTTGGCGTGGCTCTTTGACATCGGGGGCCCCTGTGCCCTCTGGCCTCTGGTGTTGGGGGACCATGAGGCGGTTCTGCCGGCCCTGTTCTTGGTGTCTGGCGGGTGGATTTCCTTAATCTGCTATCCCATGTAAGTGTGTGTGTGGGGGGGTCTCGGCTAAGACTGTGGGCTCACCTTCTGCGGTGATTTTGGTGTGGGGGAGACCGGGCATTCTCCCTCTTTTGACATTCCACCATCCAACTCAGTAGATCATGTCCACACACCAGAGCACAGGTGTCAGCTCACCTTTGCACAAATAGTAATCGTGATGCAATGACCTGCTTTAGTGTTAGAGTGGCTTGTAAAAGTATTCATTCCCCTTAAACTTCTCCACATTTTCTCACATCATGACCACAAACCTAAATATATTTTATAAGAATTTTTGGAAAAACTCAATTTTTCATGTTTGAAGGAAAAAAAAAATACAGATTTGCATCAATATAACGCCACACCTGCTGTGTAGCCTGGGACACACACACACACATCCTGCTGTAGGGCTGTTTTTCAGCTCATGGACCAGGAAGACTGTATTAAAGAAAGAATGAATGGGTCATGTATTATGAGATATTGAGTGAAAATCTCCTTCGCTCTGTAGAGCAGAGATGAAACATAGTTGGACCTTCTAGCATGACAACGATGCCAAGCCTGACAATAAAGGAGTGGCTTCCTAAAATCAATATTTTCCAAATCAGCTTTTTTACACACAATATTCTTTTTCATAAAGGGAATATGCACGAGCAGTTCTCAGCATATTTTACAGTTCCACCCGTAATTGTTCAGCTCTTCATTTACCTAAGTTTCTTATTTCTCTTGGTCAGTTTTCAATTAGATTTTGAGCAGTAAATCTTTTGAACTAATATCTTTCAAAGTAATACAAATTTGTGAATTTTGAAAGTGTTGTGAAAGATGTTTAAGAAAGCATTTAATTTCTGCTTTGTGATGAGTCTTCTTATATTTTGTTTGATGAACTTCTTGAATTTCTCACTTAATTGTGCACTTTTATCTCACTAGTGATAATTTGTAAATCCTACATTATGTTTTCAGCTCCTAATGGGATTTTATTGATGTTTTTAAACATATTCTGCTTCTCCTGAACATACAGCAAATCTTTTTTTTTTGCTTTATCTCTTTATATCATTACATTTTTTACTTTGTCTAAATAAAAAAATGTATAATGCCTTTGGGAGGTGCCCTTGAATAAAGCCCTTTGGGTTTTTGCCTCTCCCTACACTGTTCTTCATTTTCTTTTCAGCAATCTTAGCCTAGTAGTTTTTTTCTTTGTGCTAAACAATAAACTAAACTAAAACTAAACTTCATTTAAAATCTGTTGACCGAGTTGAAAGTTCCTGTCCCCCAATGATGGTCTCAAGCATCACCACTCTGGAAGAGATGAATCTACATGAAAAATGGATCAAAATACTTGCAGCAGTGTAAAAACCTTGTGAAGACCTGCAGGAAACCTTCGAACTGTCATTTCCAAGAAAGTGTGGATGGCAAAATATGAAGATGAACTTTGGTTTTTGACCAAAGGTTTATTCTCCACAATAATTTGAACACAAATTCTTTAAAAATTAGACTGTGGTTTTTCTCATTTTGTCTTTCATAGTTGAAGTTGACCTGTGAAAAAAAAATTCATCTTCAGAGCTTCTGTCATCTTTTTAAGTAGGAAAATGTGCACAGTTGAAGGCTGACGAAATACTCATGCCCCAATTTATGTGACTCTTTTAAAAAACTGTTTGGAATCACTTTTATTTAAAACTGCATCACTTGTTTGTCCACCAAACGTTATGAAGGGTTTTCAATCCCCAACCAACTGGATGACAGACAGTTAGGTACACATGTTTTTGGCCTCCCGATGTTTGAGTGTAGTTTCATCAAGCCAAACTACAACTAGGACAACAGAAGTCTTTAGCAGCACCGTGCACATGCACGCAGTGTGTTAACTAGAAATAGTCTGTCTTTAATGCTGGACCATTGAATGTATGAGAGAACTGGACTGAGTAAGTGACATCATCCATAGAAAATGGTTTACATCCAGTTCCAACCAAAGTTTAGTTCAGTTGCCAGTTTTTCGTGATCAGAAAAAACTGTCAAAAGATCGTTGAGTTCAGCAACATGCAGTTCAGGAATAAAGCCGTGACTTTCATGTATGACCAAGTCTCTGAGAACTTCTGATGAGATGACTTCACTGTCTGCTGTGCTGTAGCCTTCTCCCTGGAGGGGTCCAGCTTGAGCTTTGCAGACCTTTTCCGGCTTGTGGCTTTCTGCTGCTTCAGCAGGTAAGTTATTATTTTCTACTTCAATTTCCCAGCATCCCTGTTCTTCGTGTGTAAGCAGACACCTGTTATGTTCAACATCTGATGTTCACAACTGACTACAATACTTCATTTGTCTTTGTTGGGTGGGTAGAGTCTCTATTAAGAGAGACAGGTAATCCTAACCCCAGGTCAAGGAACACTCTCTCTCCTCCTTTTTTAGAGATGTGCTTCCCATCCCTCTGAAGCTGCCAGAGTGCATCACTTCAGCTGCAACCTTCACCGATCTACAGGAGGTTTCCAAAATGGGTGCAGGTTTGTTTTCTGCTAATTTCAGTCGTTGTTTGTTTTTTTGTGTTTTTTTTTTCTCGCTAGTCTGTGTGTCAGGGGGTGGGAGCAAAAGCAACCTGTGCATGTTATGTTTGATAATTATGGTTTAGTTGAGTTTGTTGGTTAAGGATCTGAGTATTTGCCGGGGAGATTAATCATCACTTGTTGAAGCTGTTGTTCTACTCGTCTGGTGTATATATTGCAGATTTGTTTTTGCGGGATTTACGTGGTTTAGATGAGTAACACATGTGATCGTGAAGTGGGCGTTTAGGAGTTCCTCCTGTCTCCGATGGTGCGTTTGCTCAGAGATGAGACTTTTATTAAAAATCCTCTTGTGCAGCTGTACTGAGGATAACTCCGACGTAGACTTCTTCTGGGTGGTATCCTTCTTCAGGTTTTGTTCTGCCACGCTCAGCTTCTCACCTCTATGTTGACAATTCCTCTGTGGCTCAAAGTGTACATACATTAAAATCATCCAGAGTATCCAATCTCAAGCTGAATTCAGATTAACTTCAGCCACTGTGCTCCCTTTCCCATAATGGTTGATGTTTCAAACCAGAAATTTTTGTAAGGGTGGCTGTGGTGCAGATGTAGGGTGGTTGACTTCTGATTGGAAGATTGCAGGTTCAATTCTCGCCTTGCCCGCCCATGTGTTAAAGGCCCCGTGGGCAAGACACTGAACCCCACACCACCTCTGGTTGTTATAGTTGGCGCCAGTGTTCGGCAGCAGAGGTGCTGTCTGTGAAGATGTTGCAGGGTCAGACGGGGTTAAACGGAGTTAGACGGAGTTAGACAGAGTTAAACGGGGTTAGACGGAGTTAGACAGTTAGACAGTTAGACAGAGTTAAAAACAGTTACACACGTGGACATAATTGTTGGTACCCCTCAGTTAAAGAAGGAAATACCCACAATTCTCACTGAAATCACTTGAAACTTACAAATGTAACAATAAATAAAAATTTGTTGAAAATTAAATAATCAAAATCAGCCATCACTTTTAAATTGCTGATTAACATAATTATTTAAAAAAACAAACTAATGAAACAGGCCTGGACAAAAATGATGGTACCCATAACTTCATATTTTGTTGCACAACCTTTTGAGGCAATCACTGCAATGAAGCGATTTCTGTATTTGTCAATGAGCGTTCTGCAGCTGTCAACAGGTATTTTGGCCCACTCCTCATGAGCAAACTGCTCCAGTTGTCTCAGGTTTGATGGGTGTCTTCTCCAAATGGCATGTTTCAGCTCCTTCCACAGATGTTCAATGGGATTCAGATCTGGGCTCATGGAAGGCCACTTTAGAATAGTCCAACGCTTTTCTCTCAGCCATTCTTGGGTGTTTTTGGCTGTGTGTTTTGGATCTTTGCCTTGTTGGAAGACCCATGACCTGCGACTGAGACCAAGCTTTCTGACACAAGGCAGCACATTTCTCTCCAGAATGCCTTGATAGTCTACAGATTTCATTGTACCTTGCACACATTCAAGACACCCTGTGCCAGATGCAGCAAAGCAGCCCCAAAACATGACTGAGCCTCCTCCATGTTTCACCGTAGGGACAGTGTTCTTTTCTTCCTATGCTTGGTTTTTGAGTCTATGAACATAGAGTTGATGTGCCTTACCAAAAAGCTCCAGTTTGGTCTCATCTGTCCAAAGGACATTCTCCCAGAAGCTTTGGGGCTTGTCAACATGCATTTTTGCAAATTCCAGTCTGGCTTTTTTATGATTGTTTTTCAGCAGTGGTGTCCTCCTTGGTCGTCTCCCATGAAGTCCACTTTGGCTCAAACAACGACGAATGGTGCGATCTGACACTGATGTACCTTGGCCTTGGAGTTCACCTTTAATTTCTTTGGAGGTTGTTCTGGGCTCTTTGGATACAATTCCAACGATCCGTCTCTTCAATTTGTCATCAATGTTCCTCTTGCGGCCACGTCCAGAGAGGTTGGCTACTGTCCCGTGGGTCTTGAACTTCTGAATAATATGAGCCACTGTTGTCACAGGAAGTTCAAGCTGTTTAGAGATGGTCTTATAGCCTTTACCTTTAAGATGTTTATCTATCATTTGTTTTCGGATGTCCTGGGACAATTCTCTCCTTCGCTTTCTGTTGTCCATGTTCAGTGTGGTACACACCTTTTCACCAAACAGCAGAGTGACTACTTGTCTCCCTTTAAATAGGCAGACTGACTGATTATGAGTTTGGTAACACCTGTGATGTCAATTAAAGGACACACCTGAGATAATCATGTCAGTCTGGTCAAATAGTTTTCAATCTTTTATAGAGGTACCATCATTTTTGTCCAGGTCTGTTTCATTAGTTTGTTTTTTTAATAATTATGTTAATCAGCAATTCAAAAGTGATGGCTGATTTTGATTATTTAATTTTCAATAAATTTTTATTTATTGTTACTTTTGTAAGTTTCAAGTGATTTCAGTGAGAAATGTGGTTTTTCCTTCTTTAACTGAGGGGTACCAACGATTTTGTCCATGTGTGTAAATGGGGTTTGACAGGGTTAGACGGAGTTAAAGGGGGTTAGACGGAGTTCAACAAGGTTAGACAGAGTTAGACATGGTTAGATGGAGGAAGCTGATTCACTGTGACGAACAATAAAAGGAAAAGAAGTTACATAAAAAAATAAACATCTGTGCAGTCATCTGCAAGAGATGGGGATGCTATTCAATTGAAATAAATAACTATTTAAAGAATGATAATAATGATACATATTTTTGTTACCTGTGCAAGTTTGGGGGGCTTTTCTCCCATGTAGAGGGGATCAATTTTGGCTTGAAAGTTGCAAAATTTACAAATAACTTTCCAGAGACAACATGGATGCTTTTGTGCTCCAGATTTAATAAGGAGGAAGCTCCGTCCTCTTCCGAGGGGAGGAGCCCAGCTACATTCAGGAATGTGAGTCACAGCACAGCAGAACAGAGCAGCCTCAGAAAAGGCTGCTGGTCTGTCAGACACTCTGAAAGCACTTGGATTATCTGAGGGACCTACACGACGCTGCAGTGACTTCCTTTGGTGGTACGACTCAATGTCAGTATGACCTCCAGCTTTCAGCTTTCATTTCCTTTTTTCATGTGTTTCAAAAAGCTTTTGGGTTTTCATGATAGGAAAAAGGCTGTGGCAAATGAAGGCTTCATGGTTGATGTCTGCAGAGACATTTCCAGTAAAGGCTTGGAAAATGACATAATAATAAATGTAGGCTGAACTAAACTAATTTAGAATAAATGTATTTGATATGGACTTTATATATTAACTTACAAACTGTTTCAGAATAAATGTAAAATATATAAGAATAAAGGTAAGCTGAAATCACAATAAATGTAGACTCAATTCAGACTGAATTAATTCTAAAATCAGACAAATTTTAAGCCTATATCAGACTGATCGTGAATTACAAATTAGACTAATCTTTTACTGAATTAATCAGAATGAATTAAAACAGAAATTTGACTAAAATGAGACTCAGCGCAAATCAAAACCAGGCTGAACTTTATCAGAAACTAGACATAAATCAAGCTGAAATCTGACCTACCATTAACGTAAGGAAGTGTAATCCGCTTTCTCCAGCATGACTGGGCTCTACCTTAGAGATAGGATGAAGAGCTCATTTACCCGGAGAGAGTCCGAAGCTCGAAGTAGAGCTACTGCTCCACATCAAGAGGAGACTAGTGTGGTAGCTTTGGAATCTGGTCCACATGCCTCCTGGACGCCTCCCTAGGAAGGTGTTCCGGGCGTGTGCCATTAAGCGGAGACCTTTGGAAAGACCCAAGACACACTGGAAAGACTTACATCTCTCAGCTGGCCTGGGACCATCTCTGGATTATCTCAGAGGAGCTGGAGGAAGTGACCGGGGAGAGGGAAGTCCATGCATCTTTGCCTAGACTGCTGGAATGGTGACCCAGAACAGGAGGCTTGTCTGTGAATCTACAGTCAAAGTGGGAGTCTAATCATCTTTTTTTGGTCATGCAGGCCTCTGGGATGTTCAGCTGCTTAACAGCAGGAAGAGCTCAGTGTCTCCATCAGGGACAGCAGTCCCATACAGACTCCGCCCACATGTCCAAAGATCCATCTCTCCTACGGGTGTCCAGGCATTTTCACTTCAAACTCGCCCTCTGTCTGAGCTGGACTGTTTTCAGGCCAACGGGGCGCTGTGCTTCTTCAACCCCCTCTTTGCAAAGGTGCATCAGCCAAGTGGGGACAAACAGAGCACATCCTGCATCCTTGAAAGCACAAGGGAACTTTTGAAGGGGGGGGTTGGGATCACAGTAGATCGTCGCTCTTGCCCTGACAGTGGTCAGGTCGGCTCAGAGCTCACAACTGGTGGTGAGGGAGAAGAAAGAAGCGCGCAGAACTGCAACAGAAACACCAGTCCAGCCAGGCGTGCCCCTGACAGACCGCCGGCACCGCCACCTCTGCCACCTCCTCCACCCTGCCCTGCTGAGCAGACCTCTGCCCAAACTGTAAGACCACAAAGTATGCCAGGAAGGGTGTCCTGGACTAACCCCCACAAAGAGAAGATGGAGGGGAGGGAGAGGAGTACCAGCCTCCTCCCTTGCTTCAGTTCCTCAGATAACATCTGTTCTTCTAACCCCCCCCAAAAAAGGTTTATCAATAGCTCCCCCATACCCATCTTGCGGCCATCCCTTTCCTCTCCTCCACATCGAGCCAAAACTTTCGAGTCATCCAGTCTGAAGGATGAGGACTCTGAGAAGACTTGTCCCAGAACCAAAGACTTCTGCAGGTCTTCAGTTTTGGAGGCCGATGTGCTTTCTCTGGACCGGGGGGCTCTGGAGGCATCTGCTGGGGGGGGCGCACACCTGAGTGAAATGAGCTTCTCAACAGATTTTTCAGACTTGCTGAATGTCTCACAGTGCTCCTCCTTTTTCATCCCCTTCTTGCATGAACCCAGCCCCCCAACAATGGCAGACTTTGACACCCACCTGCCCCTCTCCCTCCCACCTCCCCTCCTGCCAAACTGCAGCATGGATAAGGATGAGGAGGATGATGATGAAGAGCCAGAGTATGGTGTGAGCCTGGACAGTGATCCTGACCTGACCCTGGGGCTGTTAGGGCGTAGCCCCAAGCAGCTTCCCAGTGGGGGGGGTTTAGTCCTCCAGAAGGCCTTGAGGGGACGTCTGCACAAGATGAGCAATGTTTTCCACTCACTTCTGACTCCCCAGAAGAAAGCAGTCCACAGGGTGCTGGAGCTGTCCTTGGACAGAGCCTCCTACTTTGGATCCCTGGTTCAAGACTTCCTGAGCTTCATGGTTGATGGGGGTGGCACTCAGGCGTGGCAGAGCTTTTCCTCTGGACTGGAGCTGCTGCAGACCATCCGCCAGTTCATCACTCAGATGAAGATGTACCTGCGACAGAGCTCCGAGATGCAGCCCCCCATGGAGAGCCTCATTCCTGAGGACCAAATTGGTGAGTGACCCCCACAGGTTTTGCACTATTTTAGTCTGAGCCTTTTGTAGAATGCCAGCTTTTCCACCAAGCTGGTTCCAGTTCTGGTACAGAGCTAGAGCCCGACCCATCAAACGGGTTCTTAAGAGACTCTTTGCTCGCTTTGCCCGACCCGAGAGAAGAACTGCTTTAGAGCGGAGCCAAGAACAGAGAACAAATGTAACTCTTTTAGGCATGTGACAGTTGATGGGACCTTAACCTTTAAGACATTCTGTTCATACTGGGGGGGTACGTACGTGCTTGCATTCGTGTGTGTGCGTGCATGTGTGTGCGAGTGTGTGTGTGTGTGTGTGCGCGTGTGGGTGTGTGCGTGCGTGTGTGTGCGTGTGTGTGCGTGTATGCGTGTATGCGTGTGTGTGTGCGCGTGTGGGTGTGTGCGTGCGTGTGTGCGTGTGTGGGTGTGTGCGTGCGTGTGTGTGCGTGTGTGTGCGTGTATGCGTGTGGTGTGTGCGTGTGGGTGTGTGCGTGCATGTGTGTGCGCGTGTGGGTGTGTGCGTGCGTGTGTGTGTGTGTGTGTGTGTGTGCGTGTGGGTGTGTGCGTGCATGTGTGTGCGCGTGTGGGTGTGTGTGTGCGTGTGTGTGCGTGTATGCGTGTGTGTGCGTCCATGTGTGTGTGTGTGTTTGCGAGTGTGTGTGTGTGTGTGCATGCATGCGTGTGTGTGCGTGTGTGTGTATGTGTGCGCGTGCATGTGTGCGTGCGTGCGTGCGCGTGTGTATCCGTTAGTGCGTGTGTGCGCGTGCATGGCGGTGTGTTTGTGCGTGTGTGTGTGTGTGTGTGCGCGTGTGTATCCGTTAGTGCGTGTGTGCGCGCTCGCGTGTGTGTGCGTGCGTGTGTGGCGGTGTGTTTGTGCGCGTATGTGTGTGTGCGCGTGCGTGTGTGCGTGCATGTGTGGCGGTGTGTTTGTGCGTGTGTGTGTGTGTGTGTGTGTGTGTGCGTGTGTGCGTGCGTCATTGTCTGCCCTTAAGAGTAAGATGACAGAAACTTCTAGTCCTCCTTTAGATGTCGGGGGACATTTGGAGGATTCCCCAAATCTCCTGTCTGCCTTGAGGGGAATGGCTTCTGTCCGTCTGTTGAAACAGACGTGTAATGAAGTGCTGACTCAGCTCTGCCAACCAGTTCTTTGGAAGAACTGTGTGGAAACAGCTGCAAACTCGAGAAGATTTTTTTGTTAAGAAAATTGTTGTTATATGCGGGGGGGGGGGGGGGGGGGGGTCCTAAATAACTGACTGCAGTGAAAGTCAGTCTGCAGCTCCGTCAGATCATCATATACTGTAGGCTACTGCAGCGCCTACAGCCCCCCATGATCATGTTGACGGCAATCCTTTTTGGGAAGTGTGAGTGATGTCTTTATGGAAAACCCATTAAAGCAAGTCCAGCACTTTCACATCCGCTTTTCTTCTGTCCGTCTAAGCTCAAAGAAAAGCTTGTGGTAAAGTGTGGTCCTAAGGACAGTCACATGAATGAGGATCAGCAAGGTTAGACTGTGTGACTTTCAGCATAAACAGAAACATTTAACCTTTTCTACTGAATGTGCAAAAATACACGATATCATTGGAGGTGGGGTCCGTTTATTTAGTCATTCACACAAAATAGCCAGTTATGCACAGTGTGCATGTGGAAACTCCTACAGGAAGGAAGTGCAGCATTTCGAAATGGATGTGATGCTTGTTTATTCTGGAATTAGGAAGGTGGAAAATCATGAGGGGCTTTTGAGGGTCAAGATTATAAAGTGGACTGCAGATGGGGGAAATGGGCTTTCAGAGGTGGGGGGCAGAGCGGCTGAATGCTCTGCTCCCCAAGGACAAAGACAGAGGATGCTGCAAAGGTGGAGATAGACAGGCCAGATGATGTTATTGAGGTGCATAGGGAGAAGATGCTGTTGAGGACGACACCCAGACTCTTGAGCTGAGGGGAGAGGAAGATGGGTGAGTTTTAAAGGGGAATGGAGAACTTCTAGATTTTCTTTTGGTGGATTATTTTTGCCTCTTTTGGGAAGTTCAGTTTTATCTTTATTTAATTTGAGGCAAACCAAGATTTTATTGTGAGAAGGGAGTTGGTAAGAGAAGTGGGTGGAAGAGAGGAGTCCGGTTTGGCGGAAACGTAGAGTTGAGTGTCTCTAATAGTGGCTGGGCTCCTTTAAGACCCCACCCCCTCCTATTCCCCCTCCCTACCCGCCGCCTCCCCTCTTCCCACCCCATGCCCTCATGCTTCGTACTGGCTGAGGGTGGAGGCTCGGTGTCTGTAGCATTCAGCCAGTGGAGCATGGATCATGTTGGCTCATTCCATTTTGTTTAAACTTTTGAAATATACCAAAGAACATTCTGGTGAGGAACCTGAACCACATTTTGGGATGAATCCAAACATATCAGAGAAAGACTAAAGCAGATGGATGAAGCAGCAAAGACGGCTGCAGAAAGAAAAGGAGCAAATCCTTTTCCTGGTGTTTATAGTGGATCAATCCCTGGATTCTCCTGAACTTCATTCATTGTCTTACCCCACTGGATCCCTTTCGGGGCAGCGAGATTTCTGGAACCGTCCAGTCTGCTGTAGTTAGATGAAAGGGGTACATTTTAGAGCTGGAGCTCGCTATGCCGCCACTGGGGAGGAGCTGGCAGCCAGACAGAGAGCCGGCGTGGGAATGGGAAAGCAGTCTGCTCGGGCCTCCTGAACTTTAGTCTCATCCACACCTCAAAAAAGGTACCCTCATTTTATTCCTCGGGTTAATGCGGGACAGAAACCCGTTAAACTCCGTAAGAGAGGAAACACCGGGAAGCAGCCATTCAGACATAGAGAGAAGCTCTCGGGAGCTTGTAGGAAATTCTAAATGTTTTCATGAACCCAAACATTAAGGAATGATCACTGATGTTTTTGTAGAGCTTTTCAAAATAAATCAACCTGATCTCTTGACATCATCCATGTCTTTTATGCATAATAAATGAGATAAACACAGAGATTGCTCCATGTAGCTAACATGCTAAAAACATTAGCTGCTAGCTCCGTGTAGCTAAGAGGCTAAGAACATTAGCTGCTAGCTCCGTGCAGCTAACAAGCTAAAAACATTAGCTGTTAGCTCCATGCAGCTAAGAGGCTAAAAACATTAGCTGCTACCTCCATGTAGCTAACAGGCTAAAAACATTAGCTGCCACCTTTCTGTCTTTGCTTGATAATCCATGTTCAGACCAGTTCTTTGAACCCCCACCAGGAAATGCTTTGCCTTTTTCTGCAGCTGTCTTTCCAATATTACCATCTGCTCTCATCATTCTTGGATACGTTTAGGATCCATCCCAAAATGTGGTGCAGATTGTTCACTAGTATGTTCTTTGGTGTTTGCCACAACACAAAATGTAAACGCTAATTTGAATTGACACTTTATTTGTTTGCTAAATACATGCGTTCAGTCTCTCCTCCCACTGAAAGCGACACATCCACTCACTGTATCCACAGCTCTGCATGGATATGACAAACACAAGGACGTTGTTGTTAACGTCCAGCTGAATGTCGGAGCTCTGCAGGCCGTGTGCATCAGCACCCACACGGGCAGCAGAATGGGTCACAAAAGCCCCCCGTGTGCCCTCTGATTCCCCCTGATTTTCCTCACAGTTTGCAGTGATTCTTTAAAAAGGTGAGGCGTGCACGTATGTGCAGCAGCATGCATCAGCAGTTCCTCAGAGACGGACCCGTGCGCTCAAACCATCTGAATCACACACACTGTGCCTGTTTAGGGCACAGGGGGTGGCTCGGTGAGAACCACTGTGGTAATGAGTTCTGCTTCTGAGTCTGGTGCTCCAGTCTGAGAGAGGATTCAAACCCCCACCCACACACACACACACTCACACACCAAAATGGTGTGACCTTCATCCTCATGCTTCTCCTCCTCTTGTCCGTTTGCAGTCAGGAAGCTTATAAATCTAAAAACATCTCAGGACAAAGGCTTTTCCTCGGTCTGCTGCCTGTCTGTGATTGTTGGATTTAGCTTCTACGACTCCAGCTCAGTTTTTAACACACACACACACACACACACCCCAATAAGAGTGGCATCCTAAATGTTTGAACATGTGAAATAAAAGATTCTGTTGTCCCAAACATCTCAGCGAGGAGGATCAAAGCTTTACACTAATGTTTCAAAGAGCTTATTTTGTGGTCATCAGAGCTGTTTATTTTAACCCCCCCTTAGACCATGTTCTGGAAAGAGCCCTGCATAAGTGCGTGCTGAAACCTCTGAGGCCAATGGTGAGCGCCGCCCTGCAGGATTTCCAGGTGCGCAGTGGAGCGTGGCAGCAGCTGAAGGAGAACCTGTCTCTAGTCAAGGCCCAGCAGCCACAGGAGATGGGGGTTGCTGACATGTGCCCCCCCGATGCCATGGCCATAGAGAAAATCAGGACCAAGATCCTCAACATGTGTGCACTGTACTCCCCAGAGGAGAAGGTGAGGGTGCTGCTGAGCGTCTGCAAGCTCATCTACACCCTGATGGAGAATGCTGCAGGTGAGGTCCTGGCCTCTTCAGAGTCTCTGACATGGGGGTGAATCTGACCCCCACCCCTGTCCTCAGGTCGTCTGTGTGGTGCTGACGACTTCCTGCCGATGTTGACCTACACTCTGGCCCAGTGTGACCTCGCCGAGCTGGACAACCAGGTCCTGTACATGATGGAGCTGCTGGATCCCTCGCTGCTGCACGGAGAAGGTTTTTCTTCACTTTGGGGGGAGCAGCTCTGGTGGAGTCTCAATGTTTTTCCATGTGTCCTCACTTGGCTGTTGGCTAATATGCAGGGGGGTACTACCTGACCAGCACTTATGGAGCCCTGTCTCTGATCAAGAACTTCCAGGAGGAGCAGGCTGCCCGAGTTCTGAGCTCAGAAACCAAGAACACGCTCAGGCAGTGGCACCGCAGGCGCACTGCCCAACGCCCCACTCCCTCCATCGAGGACTTCCAGGTGAGTCTGACTCTTGACCTCTTAAAACACCTGTGCACACTCACGATGCTCACATGCAAACCTATGGAGAGAAAATAGTAACGCTCTGATTTGTGCGGACGTAATTCTTGATTTTGTGTGTAACTTTGGTTTTGTGCGCGTGTTATTTCTAGATTATTAACTCATACAATACATTTTGTGCATAAGTAAAAAAATGACAAAATAAAAAAAATTCAATGTACACACGCACAACTTAAAATCACAACTTGAAACTAACTACACGCACAAATCTTTAATAATTACACACGATCACATTTTACACACTCACAAGACTGCATTTGCACATAAATCTGATGTGTGACTCTTTTCACGTCTCCCAGATTCGGCCGTAAGTGATGCATTAAAACGCTGCTGGAATGCTGGGTCATCAGAGTTTTCTTATCTTTGAACTTAGATTGTAAATAATATCTGGTGAGATAATTGATATAAAATTATCTTTTAATGTTATCTAAATGATTTAACTAAATATAAAACTATCTAAAAGTCTAAGTAGGCGTTTTTAAAGCACTCAACACTAAAGTTTCTCTGTTCTCAACGCTGCCACGCTGCTGCTCTTTCCCTGCAGCTCTCTGGTCCACCCAGAGAGCGGACAGAGTCGGTCGGCTCTACGCCCGGCTCTCTGGAGCAAGCAGGCAGTTGAAGAGTGGAGCTTCTAAACAGCCGCAGACTGATCAGCCCTCTTCGCTCTGCGGGTGTTTAGAAGGACCTGGCACTGCTATTGTTTTTCCGCCATGTTCTGGTTTGCTCCAGAGAAGCTCTGAAGAAGACCGGAGCAGAGCAGGGAGCTGTGGTCTGCAAAACACAGACACACGCACACACCGCCACGTACACAGTCATCGCATGCAGCTCTGGTCAGCAAATGTACTGTAACTTTTGTCTGTATCGGAGTCACGTAAGAAAATACAGATCAAACTTTGGTTAATAATTACAATTACTGGAGACTAAAAACCCTTGTTACTTTGTCACTTTGGTTTTGTAAGCTGTGAAATTTTCCCTCAATTCAATGAAACGAAGTGAAGATTCATTTTAAAAAAAGCTGATCTACTAGGTCTCAGCTTTTCCAAAGGGGGCGGGGCATACTATAAATTCTGCAGGGCGCCTAAACTGTTGCATACACCATTACTTTGTTTTCTGTTTTTTTGAAAGGGTAAATGATTAACATAAAGCCTATTTCTTGACATATTAAAAGAACATCTCATCTGTAAACTGATTTCAATCTTTCCTTTGGTTCTAAATGCACAAAGGTAGAACGTTTAACCTGGGGTGACCAAAATTTTGATCCCCACTGTAAAGTCAGCCAAAATGAACATGGAGGCTTTTAATAGTTCTTTGTGTTTCAAAAGACTGGCTTAGTTTCAGTCTTGATGGAGATGAATTTTGGTGTTTTTTCTAGATCTGACTTTGAGCTGTCGCATAGACCACATATGCCGTGACTTATTTTTGTGTCATTTTTCACACTGTAGTCTGAATTCAGAGGAAGCAGGTTATGTCTTCAACCATGTTGACACTTTGCATAAGGTAATTGCTTAAAAGTATTCTCTGAGGTCTACAGACAATTCCTGTTCTTTCATGCTTGGTTTGTGCAAAGGCTGGAATACTTCTGTACATGTCGTTTTCAGGTTTTTATTTTTAATCTGCAACAATTTCAAAAGAAATTTTTCAGCGTTGTCATTATGGGATGTTTTTCAAAGAATCTTTCAGGAAGAAAACTGATTTAATCCATTTAGAAATAAGGCTGTGACATCATAAAATGTGGAATTAAAGCGCTGGGAATACTTTCTGGATGCTCTGCTGTTTATTTGATTTGTTTATCTTAATAGGTAGAAAAAAGTAAACTAAACTAACGAGTGGTGAATTACTTTCTTAAAATAAATAATAAGGAAACTAATTTAAAAACAATTTGAATCCAGTAACTAAAGTAAAGTGATCCATGTCTTCTTAAAGTAATTTACCCAACACTGGGTATAGGCCCTTTAAATTCCCCCTGAATGTTGTTAAATTATTGAAAATGTTGTCTCGAGAAACAAGAAGCTGGAAAAGAAAGATCAGTGGGATCTTCATGGAGGAGGAGCTGTTCAGTCACTCCGAAGGACAAAAAATGAATAGAAGAATCTGCAGAATCTGTATGTAGGAAATGTCCTGAAAGCTTAATGGTGAACTTCAGACTGAAGTGACCCCCCCTGCAGTCACAACCTCTCCGAAAACCTCTGAAGTGTCATAAAACAGGACTGCAGCTCCACCATCAAAGCCAAGAAGAGACCAAGTTTGTCATGTCCGTCATGTTGAATCTTTTCTCTGCTTGCAGAGCTGTTCTTCTAACAGACATGTTTCTTGGATCATCACGTTTCCTCCTCAGCATTTCTTTTTCCTCTGACTCCCCCCCAGAATTACCTGCGGGTGGCGCTGCAGGAGCTGGACAGCGGCTGCACAGCCAAGACGCTGCAGGTGCGACCCTATGCCACCGTGGAGGAAGTGTGTCAACTGTGTGCCCTCAAGTTTAAGGTGCTCAATCCTGAGAGCTACGGGCTTTTTTTGGTCATGGGGGGCAACAGCCAGCAGTTGGCGCCAGACACCCACCCCCAAAAGTTGAAGGCTGAGCTACATAGTAATCCATCCACAGCTCCCTTTCACTTTGTTTTCCGCCGCGTGTCCATCATTGATCAGCAGCCCTCGCCCCCCTGCTCTAGCTTCCAGGCCCCACCCCCCTGCCCAGTACAGCTTAATGAATCTGTCCCCACCTGAACAGTGAGAGTTCCTTCTGTGAGCTTCTTGAGGGTAAACAGAATGACAGGTTTCTGCAGGGAACTCTCTGCTGCCCCCTGCAGGACGTTCTTTGAAAATACGCTTTGTGCGTTCAACCTGGTTCAAGCACGTGCACTGTGACGTGCACAAGAACATTTTGACTTAAAGATGATGCTCCGCCCACTGACAGCAGTGACTTCACCTGCTCTTAGTGCTCTTAGTTTTCAACTGTAAAAAATTCTCAAGAAATAAAAAGCAACTTTCCCTCAGACCCAGAGACAGCTTTAGGAACAGTGGTTCATCCATCCATCTTCCAGACCTGTTTGATCCCTTTCAAGGTCACGGGGTTGCTGGAGCCAATCCAGCTAATGTTTGGTGGGGGTGAAGTTTGGTCCAGGGCCCAGTCTGTTCAGAACCAGACAACCACAAACATTCACAATGACATCAAAGGGACAGAATCACCAATCAGCCAATCATGTTTCTGGAGTTGGAGAGGTAGCCGGAAAAAACCCACACATGATCCAGGAGAACATGCAAATGCCACACAGACGGAACCCAGCAGGGAATTGAACCAGGACCTTCTGGCTGTGGGGTAATAGGGTAACTCCTACACCTTTGTGCAGCCCTTTGTTCTAAATATCCAGAATTTAAATGAGTAAGATTTAAAATAAATCTGCCAACAGAAGGGGAAATCTGTGCAGGACGTTGTATTTGTCTCTGTGAAGTGTCTCCTTCTGGGACGTTCCCATGGTTCCAACCACTGACCATTTTAGAGCTCGACTGGAGCCCTTTTTGAATTGAGTTAAATCTGAAAGAATCTGTCAGCTCAAGTTCAAAAGATTCAGAAGAAAAGATTCTTTTTGAACTAAATCTTTACAAATAAACCAGCTCCATCAGTTCTGTTTCATTTTGAGGACTTTAAAGTTTGTATGTGTTTTGTTCAGTCTGAAGATGTTTTAGTGAACCAGTTGCTGTGTCTGTATATCAAGATGATGCTTTTAACAGGACTTTGGCCGTTTATCTACTGCAGGTCTGAATGTCTTTGAACAAGAATCTCACAGCAATGGAGCCAAAAACATTCTCAGAAAACCTTTCATTTTGTACCAACTGGAATCAAGTGGTTACATTCAGTAACTCAAAGAGCTTCTTCTCTCGAGGTTTTTGTGTTTGTTTTATTGCACGTTAAGCTCAGCCTTCATGTGCTTGTCTGGGAATTTAAATGTGTTTCTAGAAAGTAAGTAAAAAGTTTTCTCAAATCTAAATACATTTACAGTATCAATTTTCAGACCATTAAAACTTGATAAAAGTCAGTGCTGAGCCTCAGACCTTCATGATCTTCTGATAACAACCTGATGGTTCAACTGCAAGTGGAGCAAAACAAAAGGCCTTCAGATGTGAAAACGCACACAAACATTTATTATAGCAGGAAAGAGACAGTTATGGACATTATTTCTGAGCTCTTTGTTTTTATAAAGTCATGACATCACAGCGTTTATTGTAAATTATCTGATGCCTTCACTGACATCTGTAAATGTGTCTATTTGAGCCCAGAAACAACATCATGGTGTTTATTGCACTGTACAGGCATTTTCATTTGCACGTCCATAAATGTCACTTCAACTGATGCAACCTTTGGGACGCTGCTTGATTCATCGTAAGCAAACACTTTTATAATATGGTAAAAAAAAACAAACAACAAAACAGTTACGAGTTAAAAACAAGTTATTACAAACATACCAACATCTTTAAATAATTTTAAATAATTGGAAAATAAAAAAATACAAAAGTTCCCTGATTAGAATTCTCTAAAATATCGGTTCTCCTAAATAATAAATAGTGTTGTGTATAAAACTCTAGCGTAAACATGAAGATGTTTCTGGAGCCTGCAGCTTCTCAGTTCTGTTCACAGTGATCAATCCGATCTTCATCTGCACTGATGTGGACCTGTTTCTGATCTCACATGCTGCAGAGATCTAAGCCTGAAAACAAAGCCCTCAGTTTACTGGAGCACCCGTGCTGCGGGGGGGTCACCATCAAACTGAGGTCTTATGGGCGTGTCCCACCAGCAGGAGACCCAGGACCTGCTGGAGAAATGAT
Source organism: Oryzias woworae (assembly GCA_016861445.1). Taxonomy (NCBI): domain Eukaryota; kingdom Metazoa; phylum Chordata; class Actinopteri; order Beloniformes; family Adrianichthyidae; genus Oryzias; species Oryzias woworae. Next base: position 258,048 of record BOLG01001307.1, read on the forward strand.
CTCTCAGCTGGTCTGGGAACACCTTGGTATTCTCCTGGAAGAGCAAAGAGAGGACTGGGATGGATGGACTTGAATTCAAATGTATTAAGATTGAGAGTCATTTCTGATATCCTTCTCATCAAATATAACTTCCATCCCTGACGCTGACTTACTCAGAACATCAGATATCTGCTGGAAGTCACATGTTCTCTCATGTGCACACTGGCTGAACAATCCATTCGTTCATCTTCAGAACCAGCTGAAGCCCTTTCAGGGTCCAGTTACCTCGTGACCCCTAAAGGGTTTCAGCTGGTTCTGAAGATGAATCCTGGTATAATGCACATGAGAGAACACACTAGAGTCACCAATCAACCTATAGAGCATGTTTCTGGACTGTGGGGGGAAGCTAGAGAAAACCCCACACATGTACGGGGAAGACATGCAAACTCCACACAGAAAGGACCCAGACAGGATTTGAACCAGGACCTCCTCACTGTGAGGTGGCAGTGCTTACCACTGCGCAGCCTTGACCAGGGTTTTGTTCAAATGAGAACTTTTTCATAATTTTGAGTTTGCGCACTCATCACAAACGGAGGATTCCACCGACTGTTCCAGTGTTTTTCAAATTGCACAGCAGTTTCTTTCCAGCAGATTGTCCCTCAGAATTCAGATTAAAGCTTATTGCACATCAGAAATCCAGAGCTGCTCTTTGTAAACATCAATATTTACACATGAAACACAAAACATTGATGGCCGCCCTTTTCAACGGTTCATTGTCTCTAGTTTGTTATAGCTAATCTACAAATCAGAAGTGCCTGAGGTCCAGCAACACCCCATGAAGAACAACAAACATGCAGAAGAACTGGGACTCCAGGTGACCAACATTAAAACTTCCCCATTCCACATCATGTCAGTGAACCCTGCAGATCTGCACCACTCCCAAAATGTCTTCGTCAAAGAGGGCCTGGAGGTCTGGCTGCTCTGCCCTCAGCGTCAGAAGAGAACGGTCTGAAGCGCCACCGTTCTTCAGACCGTTCTCTGGCACAAGCCGCTGCAGATGCTTCATATCACAAGGACGGCCTCACAATCAGCATCATCAGCTGGATGTTCTTTACTGAGTCCAGGACCAGCAAACATCTGTGAGGAAACGCTTTGGAGATGCTGCGTTTTTAAATGGGGAGGGGGACTTCACAAGGGGGGTGTCTGTGCGTTGGTGTGAGTGTAAGTGGCGTGTCTCAGTTATCCTGGCAGGTCGGCAAGTTAACAAAGGTGAAGATGTTGTACTCGATGAGACAGGAGAAACACAAGAAGACCGAATAAAGCAGGAGACATGAGATTCCCAGACGCTTGTCCAGAGTCCACTTGTTCAGATGGACCCCCAGGACCTGACAACAGGAGGAGAGGAGATGTTTGAAGAGGCAGAGAGAGTGTTGTTTTTTAACTGATGCAGAAAACAGCGATATGGGAGCTGGAAACTCACAGTCAGAAACACAGACCCTAGCAGAAGCCCCACTGAGAAGATGAGCCCTTTGCTGTTGAGTTTGATCTGCAAAAGACACACATAGAGGATTGTGAAGAGGGCTGAAGATTGGAAGAGCTGGTGGCCTGGAGCAAGTCTCCAGGCGAGCTGATGCTTTCTTTCTGTGTTCAAGGTCAAAAACTACCAGCTCTTCCAATCTTCAGCCCTGGTTAGTGAACATGGAGCTAAAAACTAGCTCATCAAGTATTTTAATTCCCAACAGATCTTGGTGGAGCTTTCTTTTGCATCAATGTTCCTGCTGACAGAATGAAGAAGATCAAGTCAGATTTCACAAAACTCTTTGATTTGTGGCTCTAACTGCAGAAGTCGGATTTCAGTCCTGATAAATCTGATGTTGCACTTCTCAATCATCTGAGCCATTTTTGAAAAATTCACAATTCAAAACTCTTTTCCTTGACCACCTTGTTCAGGACGTAAAACAACGTGTTGTTGTCAAAAGGCGGAGCCTGGCATTAAATTCAAAGATGAAGGTGAGACTTACGTCTGAGCCATAGTTGATGGCCAAAGTCTTTAGGGCCCACGGAAGACCGAGCCCCACCAGGATATCAAACACATTACTGCCAATGGAGTTAGAGACCGCCATGTCTCCCATCCCTGAACACACACACATGGAAATGTGACAGGACAGAGGAGAAAATCAGGAGGCACTCCGGCACATTCCAAACTGTCAGGAAACAAAGCCGTCTTCCTTGGATTACCTTGCCGTGCCACAATCAGGCTGGCCATGCAGTCAGGAACGCTGGTGCCAGCTGCAAGGAAGGTGATGCCCATGATCACGTCAGGAATGCCCAGAGTGAAACCAATGACCGTTACCTAACAAACACAGCCAGGTCAGGCCAGAAGGGCGCAAACTCGACCATTTGGACATGCTACATGTGGCGACAAAATCATTTCTATAACTTCAGTGTCGTTGACTGTAATACTAAATACATATTTACATATACATATGCATTTGTAACATATATCATACATCATATAAGTCGGGGATATATTATGTTTTATGTTTACGTTCCTGGTCCTCGGGAACTACCACCCTGCCTGTTTTGCAGATCTCCCTGCACTGCTTGCTGCTGATTACCTGGACCAGGTGCGTTCATTCAATCAGAATGTGGAGACGTCTGACTGAGCTAATCAGCAGCTGGCAGGGCTTAGAGATCTGGAAAACAGTGAGCGTGGTAGATCTCCAGGACCAGGAAGGAGCAGCCCTTTGTTAAGGTATATGAAATATATAGATAACGATAATACATTACTTATCCAAAATATTTGTAATAAATATAATGCCTCTTTAAATATATGACTTGTATTAGATGATATTGTGGGACATAAGATAATATATTACAAAGTATTTCTGTCAGTATATTGTGGGAAATGTCAATATAAATCACAATCTCTTGCATAGTATATTACCATATATGAAAACAGGAATAATTGCAGTATCTTAATATACTAAAAAATAGAATACTTCTATATATAGAATATATTGTTGCTCAATATCTTGAGAAATATGCTTTTTTTCATAAGAAAAAAAAGGGAGAGCCCGGACTTGAACTCCCATCCCTATAACTGGTAGATAATGGCTTTCTGGGGGAATAACCCATAAATGGGTCATTTAACCTGAAGCAGTTCACGCTCCACATGAACATCCTCAGCGTTTTTCTACAGGAAGTATCCTTTGAGAGTGAACTTGCTTTACCAAGATGGCAGCATGTGTTGTTTGTGTCCTGATCCTTTGTGTTTTTAAGCATTTTACAACTTTTTAAAGGAAACCATGATATATTTGTCACAGTGCTTAGTATTTTGTCAATTATTTAACACATTTAATGGATTCTGGATGGAGCTTGATGACTGCACTCTCCTGGAGCTTCTCAGTGCTGAGACTGCCATATCCCCCTGGTGCAAACCAGCTTGACCAAGCTGACTTCTCAAAGAACCAACTGCTACAAAATATCTTCCTTAGTTATTGGGCCTGAGACTGTTACATCAGGTTCAGACTCCGTTGAGTTCTTTGGAAGCTAACTGGCCTCCCTCTGAGCCTGCTGCCTCTTCCTAAAGCAAACTGGCTTTACCAGTGAGTTTTCCCAGAGCTACCGGACTTGGCCTGCTACATCCTAGCGGAGTTCTACTGGAGCTAACTGAACTAAGCCTGCTATTTTTCACAGTGGAAACTGACTTTTTTACTTTATGTGCCTATTAGCTTTTTGGGAGCTAAAGTTTTTGACACAGTTGATTATGTTGTCTTAATAGACAGATTATTTAGAGTTGGACTTTCAGAACATGTGGTCGATTGTTTCTCAAACTACCTACAAAACAGAACACAGTTTATTAAAATAAAAACACATGCTCAGAATTAGTCATCATCCAAAAAGGAGTGTCACAGAGGTTTTAATTTTAGGCCCTCTTTTATTTTTTCTCTATATTAATGACATTGGTCCAAAAGCCTCAGAAACTAACTTGCACTTCTATGCTGATGACACTGTTATTCTTTGTTGTGGATTATCTCTCACTGAGGTCACAGAAATTCAACAGAAATATTCTGTTGCTGTCCAAAACTTCTACAACTCGTTCTTAATGTTGAGAAGTTTGAGCTAATGCTTTTACATGAAAAATCCCTCCTAATATTCCAGTAGTCACTATAATTGAAGGGGGCGTTACTGAAGTGGTTCAGGAGTTCAAGTACCTTGGTGTATTAACTGATGACTCCCTCAATCTTAAACCTCTCATTAAAATCTTTTCTAAAGAAGATAAAAACTGATTGTGGGTTTCTTTTATTGATATAAGTTGTAATAAAAATATCTTGTAAATGCAACTTGTGTTTTATCTGTGCTAGACTATGGTGATCTTTTTATATGAAGGTCTCTTCCTCATGCCCTTCAATGCTGGACAGTGTTTACTATTCCTTCTTACGATTCAAAGGCAACTGCAAGGCAATGATGCAACGTTGTGAACTATACAAACGAGTGGGCGAGTTATGTCTCTCCACGAGGAGGCAGTACCATTGGTACATTTTCATTTATGAATCTTTGGCTGGATTACTGCCTCCCTACATCTACACATTAATTAAACAGAAACCTTCACACCCACTCCCTATGATCAATCAGCCAGTTGTTGCTTGTTCTCCCATTTTCCTGCACAGTCTGGGAGGAAAGATTTTGTACATGCCCCTCCGAGACCTGGAACATCTTACAAAAATGTTAGACAGACTAAACTGACATCATTAAATGCTTTAAAGGTAAAGCTTAACAAAACAAAGAATCCCACCCAATACTGTAGTTCTGATTTCACTATTTTTATGATTCACAGTTATATGTTTTAGTATTTGAATTTGTTATGAAGGTTATGTTTTCTTATCCTAGTGTTTTCATGTGTCTGTGAGTGAGACACTGACTGTGGCTGCCTCTTGGCCAGGACTCCCTTCTCAATGGGAATATCCTGGTTAAATACAGGTTAATAATAAATAACCAGGGAGGCTGTGTTCACATTTACAGATTGTTTGGGTTCAAGGAGGTGTCTGCGGCACCACCCAGAACCCCAGAACATTGCTTTGAGTCTTCATCCTATCAAATGTGAATCCTGTTTCCTGAAAGTGTCATCAACAGAGCTTCTGGGACCTCTCTTCATACCATCCAGACCATGATGTAGGAAAGACCCGCAATCCATAGGGTGGAGGACACGAAGGACAACATGAAGCACTTGTCCCAGCGGGGGGAGCAGCAGTTTGGGATGGTCAGGTAGAACAGCAGGCTAAGGGGCCAGGCCAGCAGCCACTTCAGTTTGTTCAGCAGACCTCCTGCAGGGGGCGACACAGAGCTGAACTCTCAGTATTTCCTGATTCAGATTAACACCAGCGATGTTGCCGGCCACACCTAAACAAAACACCTTCCTTGAGTTACCGTAACTCCACAACTGTTTAAGCCAGGGGTTCCCAAACCCAGGCCTCGAGGGCCGGCCTCCTGCTGGATTGCCTGAAATCCTGTCTTATTTGCTGTTGATTACCTGGATCAGGTGTGTTTCACCAAAATGGAGTTTCAATTCAGGTTAGTTAGAAAACATGTCAGACACTGGCCCTCAAGGCTCGGATTTGGACACCCCTGTTTTAAGCAACTGATGTGAATCCTCTGGTTCTGGCGCAAAGAAAAACAGTTTTGTGTATTGACTTTTCATCAATATGCAACACATTACTAATGACAGAATCAGCTGGTTAAGGTTGATTTAGTAAACACTAAACCACTAAACAGTGTTGTATATCAGTGCAAAGCTGCTTTTCTCCGCTTCAGAATTAGCTGGAATTACACTAATGGGCTCTATGCACAACCTACTTCTGCTTTCGGTCTTTGACTTGGCTATTAATCTATTTTTTCCAACAGAGCTACAATATCAAGATCAATTTCCTGCCAGGGCATCAATATAATTCTAAAAAGTTTAATTCTATCATGTTTATTCAGTTGAATCGATTCTCCAGGACTTATTGTTTGTGCCTGTGACCCCGTGACGTATTTTTGACAGCGATTTAACAGGAGAAATTTGTATTCAAGACAAAGAAAACTAGTATTCAAAACAGACATGTGAAACGTAAAACTAAAGGTTGTATTCATATTTTTTCTGCTAAGTTGTGCACATAATATACATTTGTGTACAACTTTTTCTTTATGAATACGTTTCTCTTTATGAATACGTTTCTTTACCCCATAGCATTTCCCCTGTTAACTTACTATCAAAAATACGTCACAGGGATATATACAGTATATTTTTGACAGTAGGTTTAGATGGTAAAGAAAAGACAAAGAAAAGGAGGATTCAAACAGAAATGTTAAATATAAAACTAAATGTTGCATTTATATTTGTTTGCAAAGTTGTGCACATAATAATACTTTGTTCATGCTGTACTTGAACAGGAAATACGCAGAATACATAGATTTTTGATGGCAGGTATGGTTAAATTGATTATGATCAAATAAATTGCATTTATAGTAGACAAATATCTTTTATCATAAGTACACATCTCATGATGACAGACGAAACGCTTAAAGTACAGACACATACATGCCCACACATGCATCCTACAAACTGTTAAAGCAGTAAATTAAAAAAAAGGAATGAAAGCAGCAAATATTAAAGGACTGTGACCCCCAGAGAGAGGAGGGGGGTCTTTACCAAAACACCTCGAAGCACAGCAAAATGAGCAAACCAGGAAAAAAAACTCATGCAGGGAGCTCCATGAATTCTGTACGTTTGCTGGATCTATGGAGAGAAATAAGTATCATTCCAGTTTGTGCGTGCTTAATTCTTGATTTGTGCGTAACTTTTGGTTTGTGCGTGAGTAATTCTTGACTTGTGCGTAATTTCAGGTTTGTGTGTGCGTGAGTACACACGTGGACAAAATTGTTGGTACCCCTCAGTTAAAGAAGGAAAAACCCACAATTCTCACTGAAATCACTTGAAACTTACAAAAGTAACAATAAATAAAAAATTATTGAAAATTAAATAACCAAAATCAGCCATCACTTTTGAATTGCTGATTAACAGAATTATTAAAAAAAAACAAACTAATGAAACAGGCCTGGACAAAAATGAGTCACGAGTTATTGAGGTTAAAATCCGAGTCAAGTCACAAGTTATTGAGGTTAAAGTTCGAGTCAAGTCACGAGTTCTTGAGGTTAAAGTTCGAGTCAAGTCAGGAGTTATTGAGGTTAAAGTACGATTTAAGTCACGAGTTATTGAGGTTAAAGTTCGAGTCAAGTCACGAGTTATTGAGGTTAAAGTCCGAGTCAAGTCACGAGTTATTGAGGTTAAAATCCGAGTCAAGTCACGAGTTATTGAGGTTAAAGTTCGAGTCAAGTCACGAGTTATTGAGGTTAAAGTCCGAGTCAAGTCACGAGTTATTGAGGTTAAAGTCCGAGTCAAGTCACGAGTTATTGAGGTTAAAGTCAGAGTCAAGTCACGAGTTACTGAGGTTAAAATCCGAGTCAAGTCAGGAGTTATTGAGGTTAAAGTTCGATTCAAGTCACGAGTTATTGAGGTTAAAGTTCGAGTCAAGTCACGAGTTATTGAGGTTAAAGTCCGAGTCAAGTCACGAGTTATTGAGGTTAAAATCCGAGTCAAGTCACGAGTTATTGAGGTTAAAGTTCGAGTCAAGTCACGAGTTATTGAGGTTAAAGTCCGAGTCAAGTCCAGAGTTATTGAGGTTAAAGTCCGAGTCAAGTCACGAGTTTCTGAGGTTGAAGTCCGAGTCAAGTCACGAGTTATTGAGGTTAAAGTTCGAGTCAAGTCACGAGTTATTGAGGTTAAAGTCCGAGTCAAGTCACGAGTTATTGAGGTTAAAGTCCGAGTCAAGTCACGAGTTATTGAGGTTAAAGTCAGAGTCAAGTCACGAGTTACTGAGGTTAAAATCCGAGTCAAGTCAGGAGTTATTGAGGTTAAAGTTCGATTCAAGTCACGAGTTATTGAGGTTAAAGTTCGAGTCAAGTCACGAGTTATTGAGGTTAAAGTCCGAGTCAAGTCACGAGTTATTGAGGTTAAAATCCGAGTCAAGTCACGAGTTATTGAGGTTAAAGTTCGAGTCAAGTCACGAGTTATTGAGGTTAAAGTCCGAGTCAAGTCCCGAGTTATTGAGGTTAAAGTCCGAGTCAAGTCACGAGTTTCTGAGGTTGAAGTCCGAGTCAAGTCACGAGTTATTGAGGTTAAAGTCCGAGTCAAGTCACGAGTTACTGAGGTTGAAGTCCGAGTCAAGTCACGAGTTACTGAGGTTGAAGTCCGAGTCAAGTCACGAGTTACTGAGGTTGAAGTCCGAGTCAAGTCACGAGTTACTGAGGTTGAAGTCCGAGTCAAGTCACGAGTTACTGAGGTTGAAGTCCGAGTCAAGTCACGAGTTACTGAGGTTGAAGTCCGAGTCAAGTCACGAGTTACTGAGGTTGAAGTCCGAGTCAAGTCACGAGTTACTGAGGTTGAAGTCCGAGTCAAGTCACGAGTTACTGAGGTTGAAGTCCGAGTCAAGTCAGGAGTTACTGAGGTTGAAGTCCGAGTCAAGTCAGGAGTTACTGAGGTTGAAGTCCGAGTCAAGTCACGAGTTACTGAGGTTAAAGTCCGAGTCAAGTCACGAGTTACTGAGGTTAAAGTCCGAGTCAAGTCACGAGTTACTGAGGTTAAGTCCGAGTCAAGTCACGAGTTACTGAGGTTGAAGTCCGAGTCAAGTCAGGAGTTACTGAGGTTGAAGTCCGAGTCAAGTCACGAGTTACTGAGGTTGAAGTCCGAGTCAAGTCACGAGTTACTGAGGTTGAAGTCCGAGTCAAGTCACGAGTTACTGAGGTTGAAGTCCGAGTCAAGTCACGAGTTACTGAGGTTGAAGTCCGAGTCAAGTCAGGAGTTACTGAGGTTGAAGTCCGAGTCAAGTCACGAGTTACTGAGGTTAAAGTCCGAGTCAAGTCACGAGTTACTGAGGTCAAAGTCCGAGTCAAGTCACGAGTTACTGAGGTCAAAGTCCGAGTCAAGTCACGAGTTACTGAGGTTAAAGTCCGAGTCAAGTCACGAGTTACTGAGGTTGAAGTCCGAGTCAAGTCACGAGTTACTGAGGTTGAAGTCCGAGTCAAGTCACGAGTTACTGAGGTTGAAGTCCGAGTCAAGTCACGAGTTACTGAGGTTGAAGTCTGAGTCAAGTCAGGAGTTACTGAGGTTGAAGTCCGAGTCAAGTCACGAGTTACTGAGGTTAAAGTCCGAGTCAAGTCACGAGTTACTGAGGTCAAAGTCCGAGTCAAGTCACGAGTTACTGAGGTCAAAGTCCGAGTCAAGTCACGAGTTACTGAGGTCGAAGTCCGAGTCAAGTCACGAGTTACTGAGGTCGAAGTCCGAGTCAAGTCACGAGTTACTGAGGTTGAAGTCCGAGTCAAGTCACGAGTTACTGAGGTTGAAGTCCGAGTCAAGTCACGAGTTACTGAGGTTGAAGTCTGAGTCAAGTCACGAGTTACTGAGGTTGAAGTCTGAGTCAAGTCACGAGTTACTGAGGTTGAAGTCTGAGTCAAGTCACGAGTTACTGAGGTTAAAGTCCGAGTCAAGTCACGAGTTACTGAGGTTAAAGTCCGAGTCAAGTCACGAGTTACTGAGGTTAAAGTCCAAGTCAAGTCACGAGTTACTGAGGTTAAAGTCTGATTCCAAGTCGAGTCTAAAGCTGTCAAATTCATGACTCAAGTTTGACTGAAGTCTAAGTCACGTGACTTGAGTCCACACCTCATGTTTGAGCCCCGTGTCAAAGATGATGAACAATGTCTTACCTGCCAGAGTGGCTAGTGAAATACATTTTCTACACACCAAATAAAAGTTTTGCCCGCATTTGGCAGGTGGGCAGGTGTTAAGTTAGAGCCCTGCATACATCTACATTAAGTAGAGCAAAATATTTTTTTAAAAAAATTTATGTTTTTAGTTGATTTATTCTGGAATCATATTCCTGTCTGTTTTTATTTCTACTTATGTAAAAATAAGTTACGTTTTGAAAGTTTTATAAATGTAGTTTTAGTTTGTTCTATAAATGTTTATCCTTTTTGTCCCGTAATCTAAGGTGTGTTTTGGATTTTGGCCCCTGTGAGTTTGACCCCCCTGCTATAAGCAAACTGTAACTGGAAGTAATCAGTAAAGTTTAGTCTTTGTTATCCGGATACAGACAGCTGAGTTAATTAGGAATCTACCTGGGCAGTGAAAAGGTACAAAGGGTCCCTCTGCATCCTCCTCCTCTTCATCATTCCCATTCTTCTCATCCTCCATTTGGACCCCTGCCTCCTGGTCACTGTGTCGGATGCTAAGGCGCCTCTCAGCTGCAGAGCGCCCAGTCTTTGTGCCCCGCCGGCCTTTAGAGGGGGCATCCGAGTCCCCGTTGGTCAGAGTCCTGGTGTGGATCAGCCGCTGTCTCTGTATGGCAGAGAAACCATGGGTCTGCTGTTCTAAGGAAACCAGTTCTACCGCGTCAACGACATTCTACTGTTGGGTTTCATTTTTCTGAACAACAAAGTAGAATATCAAACTGGAGGAACCAGGGAGCCTTATGACTTTGCTTTTTTGGCTCACTGCTATCAGTGTTGGGGGTTGTGAGTAACAAAATAACAGATTACTGTAATTTAATTCCTTTTGTCAGTAACAGAGTAACGTAATGAATAAGTTCAGCAGCTGAACATGAAAACACTCCTGCTTTAGCTGCATTTATGCAGACTGTGAGCTTTAAGAAACAGAAACCCAGACAAAAGTCAGAAGGGCCCCCCCTTTACCAGAACTTGACAAGAATTTTGTTTTTGTCCTTTTTTTTTAAACTTTTCTCCTCATGAAAGCTGGGATGAATGCTGCTAGTTCTGCTACCCTTCCTCTGTTTTCCTTTTCATCCACAGTTCTGATCGCTGCAGTCACTGACCAGTTACCTCCAGGAGTGGAGATATGGGGGAACAGGGGGAGCGCCCCCCCCCCAGCAAAAAGCTTTGTACCCCCTCACTTGCCCCCCAAATTCTAAGTCCGTTTCAGCATTATTACTGAAAGATTAAGAAAACCATCAATAAATGCATCTTGTAAATCAAACAGTTTGAAACATGTTTGTGATCCTTCCACTCTGCTCTTCTCATTTGCCACCCTTCCAAAGTCTTCTGTCCCCTCCATATAAAATGTTTTAGCCCCGCCACTGAACTGTCTCTGTTTTTCTTTTGAATTGTGCTGGAGTTCCTGGTTGCATGAAAGCATTCAGGAGCAGCTCTGACGTCAGGTTTGCCCTGACGTCAGAGCTGCAGCTCAGACTGAGCATGCTGCTGCTGAAGCTAATGTCTGCTGCTCAAGAGGCTGGCTGAAAGCTGCCCCCACCTCAGTGATGATCATCCGTGAGGCCATGGTGAGGCGGGTTCTGGGGGAGAAATGACTGGTGATCATGATCCTCATTCCTGCCTCAGAAAAGGTCAGCTGGTGCGGGAACGCTGACAGCAGCTCATCCACCATCAGCACGGACGCCTTCCTTTGGTGGTTTGCTGTTGGACACACACCATGAGAGGTCAGACTTTCATTTTGCAATCTTTAATAGTGTTTACATCTCTCGACACACTTCCAGGACCTGGAAGATGCTAAAGAAGTTTTTCAGTTTGATTTAAAAATATTCCAAGAACAATCCCCCTCCTAATGACCTGCTTTATTCTGTCATAAGTCCAGGCAGGCATTCAACTCTGCAGGTTTGGACCTCAGATCTAAAGTGTGAGGAGGTCAGACTGGGGTGTACCACACTCACTTTAAAACCTCACAGAAAGGTTCCTTTCGTAGCGAACTCACTTTCTCAGAACACCCTGTGCTCAGATCAACCTGATAACATTTGGGTTTGAGGACACGGTGCAGCATCGGCAGAAGTGGTGTTTACTGCACTTGTGTCCCGACCAAATCTTTTTGTCCTTTTAATAGCAGGGCTTTAATTAGTGATCACTGGGATGGAGGAAAGCAAGAATCTTAGGGAACAGAAGATGAGGAAGCCCCCCCATAACTGAATGGATGGTGGCTTTAATGTAATCTTAATCTTTTTGAAACCAAAAGTTTTCAAACAAATCCTAATTCTTAAAAGCATTTTACGGCATTCCTGCATTGCATGAATCTGATGTTCATTTCACAAAGACTTCAAAGGAGTTCTTGATCCATCACGCCGCAAACGAAGCCGCAGCAAACTGAAACAAAATACAGAGAGACGGCTGAGACAGATTCCTGCAGAGAAGAAGCTCACCTTTCTTCAGCAGCACTGCTGTGGCGTCGCAGCCATCATCCAGTTCGGCGCTGCCGGCGGCTCCGTTCTTCAAACCGGACGGGCTTTTCTTCTGACTCTCCAGAAAGCGAACGATGTGAGAATTCATCCTGAAAAAAAGGTCACGTCTGAGCATCAGGAGCCTCCAAAGAATGCTAAAGACCAGATCTTTCCTTGTTTCTGATCACAGATGTGATGAAAATGAGGGTGACTTGATGATGAGGGTCTTTATCAGGCTTTAAGTCATGATGAAGAGCAGTCGCACTTACTTCATGATCAAAATGTAGACAAAGTACATCAGAATGAGCGTGAGAGCCTCCCACCTGTAACAGACGCATCTTGTAAACATGGATTCACTGATGAAATAAAGAATGTTAGAAGTTCAGGAATTCAAGTCTGGACTCACCAAACCACCTTCTCATCATAAATGAACTGTGATACACAGAGTTAGTGGTTACAACACTGGACTCCAGTGAGAGCTGGTTTCAACGGGTAAAACCTGTTCTTACCACGATGAGGGCTGAGATGGACATGGTGTAGTACATAGAGTCTCTGAGCAGAGGCCAGCAGGACAGACGTATGGTCTACAACACAGGCAGACAGACAGACAGACCACCATGAGACGCGGGTGATGAAGGAGATTATCGGTCCATGTCATGAGACTGCGGTCAACAGGTGCCCTGCTCCTCTGATGGAAACAGCTTCCTGATGATGCTGCCCAGCTGCTTTTAGGTTCAAATTCAAACTTTAAAGTAACTTTAAATGTGTGTTTCTTAATGCTGCCCTTTTGTTGTATTTCATTCAGTCTCCTGGTAAAGTGTAAAGCTTTTTCTCTGTAAATCTCTTTGAACTGTTTGACATTTGCAGAGTAAATAAACTGACCCCCTCTGAAAACTCAATTCATCAATCTTCTGTGCTCATTTATTCCTGCTCATGGTCACAGGGTTGTGGGAGCTTGCCCAACTCCTTCAGCGGCTGGGCAGGGTTCACCCTGGACAGTTCGTCAGTCCATCACAGAAAAACTCCACCTGAATTTCAGATTTTTACAGTGATCACCTGCAGGGTGAACAAGCCGCACACTCCAATAATACAGAGAATGTTGAAGACAGCAGAGCCTACAATGGTGCCAACGCCAACGTCACCTTTGGTGATGAACACCCCTGACAAAAGAAAAGAGAGCTTTGAGTTCTTGAGCATGAAACACTTCTCACAACATGGAAGCTACAGGCTGAGTTTGCTGCTCACCGATGACAGAGGTGAAGAGCTCCGGCGCTGAACTGCCAGCTGCCATGAAGGTGGCTCCAGCTACATCCTCACTCAGGTGAAGGTGCTGAAAGAGGGGAAGAGAAGGGTTTCCCCTGTTGCCGTCCATCACAGGACTGCTGCTCCACCTTAAGATCAAACTCATTATGAACAGCTAAGAGTTTGAACCAGAGATGTAGGAACCAAGACAGTCATCTCTAAGCCCTTTGTTGGCAGAGTCAGGCCATGAAACCCGCACCCTGTACAAAGGGGCGGGGCCAACTGCTAAACTGAGAAACCTGAGAGGGGAAATGACAGAAGCTGCTGTCTTACCTCACAAATCTTTTCTAATGAGGGAACAAAGTAGTCATCGCAGACCAAAGCCAGCGCGTAGAACATATAAACCGTCTGCAGGGCCAATAAAAACAGAGGGGGGGGGGGGGGGGGGGGGGTGTCACAAAAAAACATGAAATAAGGAAATAAACTAAAATCTGGAAATATGTGAAGAATTAAAACAGCTCAGAACTGGCCCACAATAAAGATGGATTAATTGGCTGAACTAAGAATCGTTCCTCCCCCTCATTCTGGGATGCTTTAAAGTGTTAGAAAGTACCTGTGCAGATGTTACATCATCCATGGCTCCAGCAAAAGCTGTAGACAAACATTTTAGTTCAAGATATACCTGGGACTGATGAGCATAGAGTTACCATCCAGGATGGAACAGCACAGATCCGTCAGCGCTTCAGCTTGAGCTTCAGCAGAAAAACTGGAGAGTAGATCTTCATGGAGGACAAACCCATACGTAGCACCAACAGAACCAGGAAGTCACAGATAGCCAGAAACCCAACCAACAGTTTAAAAAGTCTGGACAGAAGGACAGCACAGAAGCAGTGATCATGGACACACTGGAACGGCCCCTGAGAGGGAACATAGAGCGCCACGACCAAGAAGCTGAGAGTCTGCGCGAACATCCATGTCAACTATGGGCTGGAACCCTCATCAGCTAAGAACCTCCACAGGGGTGAGAAGACCCTGCAGAACGTTCAAATTCAAACCAAATTTCAAACTAAATCTGCTTTTAAAGAGCTGTTTTCAATCTTCACTCAAACGTCAGAAAACGCTCGTCCACAAAAGGAGTGGTATGTGAACAGGAAATGGAGGCTGAAGCAGCTGGTACTCACGCAGAGGACGTGCAGGCCCACAGCTCCTTCTGCTCGCTCCTGGTTTGTGAAGAAATCTCTGGGAAATTCATGGATCGCTGAATGGCAGAAACAGAACAGAGGAATGAAAGGTAAAAGCTAAACTGTTATAATCCACAAAGACATTTAAAAAAAAAGATTTGACTTCTGTGAAGCATTGCTGTGATAAAATAAAATACTCTAACACTCAGAAAAACACACGCATACACGGAGACTCTAAGAAAGACAAATGCACATACACACTCACATGGACAAAATCAAAAATACACACACAGCCAGGCACACACATGTACACAAACATGTATGCAGTTAGAAACACACTCACGGCTAGATGAGCACAGACACAGATACATGCACGCTCACAAAGAGTGAGGGACACAAATACAGACACAAGCGCATGCACTCACAAACACATGTACACACAAATAAAGACACACACGCATCACACTTCCAGAAACATAAATACAGACACAAACTCAGAAACCCACACTCAGACATGACCGTACACACAAAGACACACAGACATGCAGACACACATGCACACGCACTTCACATTTACACTGGACACACACATATATCCGTCCCCCGTGGTGTCCTGTGGAGGGCGCTCTGGGAGGATGGGGTCCGGGGAGCCTGACTCAGGGCTGTCCGGTCTCTGTATGACCAGAGCTTGCGTTGAAACGGTTTGCAGCCGAGTGTGAAGCGGCTGGGATGAGGGTCAGCACCGCTAAATCTGAGGCCATGGTTCTCGACCGGAGAACGGCAGAATGTCCTCTCTGGGTGAGTGGAGGGCTCCTTCCCCAGGTGGAGGAGTTTCAGTATCTTGGGGTCGAGTGAGGGAGATCGGAGCGTGAAATCAACAGACCCCCATCTTTTCATTTGTGTAGCATCAATAGAAGAAGAAGAATTTGTGGGTTCAGAATGAGGAATTCTCCCAGCAACCACAGCGGACACAAGTGGACTCTAGGCTTAAAGGTGCTGGGTTCTGTTTGCACGCATTAGGGGTTAGTCTCCAGAAGCACACAAATACATGTACACACCTCATATGATTAATATCTAGGCCGACTATAAACGAGCCCTGAAGGTCGTCCTTCCAAAGGTAAAAAAAACATAAGTCCCCCCAGCTCTACCGCCATGCTTACATAAGAAGTCCAGGGTTGCATAAGAGCTCTCTGCTCCATTAGAAAGGATAAAACATTCAATCTGAGGACAGCTTTGTTCGAGCGTCTGTGGAGAAACTGCACATGCTTACACACATGCTTATGGATGCACACACACATGAATACAAATACAATGAGCAAATCACACATTTTTCAGCAGCACTTTTGGCTGCAAAAACTGAGGTTTGATGAGAAAACGGAGCTGGGGTGTCCACACATACGCCTGCCTAATGTGAATTTCTCAAATCCCCAAGCACTCAATTACATGGAAGAAAGTGGAAACACAAACAGAGAGGGGTAATTTTTCACTATGCCAACTTGGTACAAATGCATGAACAAGGTAAAGAAAAGGTTTAAAGATTTGAAAATCTTTAAAAATCTTGACACCATCATTTTAACAGATGCACCTCCTGTGCCCCTCAAAGAAACCGCACATCCTTCTTCTCACTAAGCAGGACCTGACAAAAATGACTTCCTGACCTGTGGATTACCACTGAGTTCTACAGATCAAGGAATGAGAAATGGTTTTGCATTTGGAATTGGGTTGAATCTTGTTCTGAAGGATGCAGAGATTTCAGACTTTGCTTTAGGAGTTCTGCGTCTTTCCGCCCACATCAAAGCTCTGCAGTGTGGCTTTGCAGGAACAAAGAAGAATGTCTGGAAAGTTGTAGAAAAATGGCAGAAAAGAAATAGTGTGACTGTGTGAGGATTTGTGCCCTCTAAGCGGACTTTCTTGATTTTAATGTTTTGACTTGGTGATTTGCGTTCAGGTTCTGTTTAGTTCTTTGTTTTCTGCCTCTGCTGTCGCTCTGCAAATGAACACAGCAGTTTCATTTGTTCCACATCCATCATCTTTCATCTAAAACAACCAATTAAAGACCCACTCCGATAAAATGGTCTTTTTTCTGTTTTTAACATGTCTTTGTATCATTTTTCCTCATAACAGAGGACCCAAATAAAATCATTTATGATTAAAACTGTGAAAACCAGATGCTTGAAAAAGCTTGAACCACTGATGCAGTGATTGAAACTGCCTCTCCCCCTGAGGACCCTGGCCCGCTCACGCTTAGGTGTGCGAGAAATGATAAGGGTTATGTACGGCTGGATTGATCCAATATTGTTGGCCGTTATTTTTGCGCTGCTAATGCTAGCTTGGGGCTACAAGCTCACGTGTCAGTGTGCAAACATAACTTTCAGTGACAAAGAGACAACTGGGAGTGAGTTTACAAAAGAAAACAATATGGTTGGAGTAGGACTTTAAACCAGCCTTTAAAACCCTAAAACCATCTTCCACCAAAAACTAGATTTATTATAAAGGAAGTTAGAAATAAATTCCTAAAGAAAATCTTCTAACATACGGAGAACACTGGACTTCTCTGGAGTCCATCATCAATAGCAGCTGCTTTCTCCCTGTTTGTGTGTAAAACAGAAAGGCTCAGGTGTTTGAACCTTTATGATGAAAGATGCCTTCACCACAGCAAGCCTGAAGCTCTCATCCTGGTCAAGTTTGGGTGAGAAGAAGCACAACGAGGTCAGGGGGTGGGGTTTAAGGCTGAGGCGGACTCACCTGGTTCAGTGCAGTTTTTCTCTGGCTCTGAGAAAAGTCCGGCCTTCAGGTCTTCCTGTAGAAGATGTCGGCTCCCCCACTGTGCTTCCTCCACAGCCAATGAGCTGTAACCACGACTTCCTGAGACCCAAAGACGGGGGGTTGGTCAGAGCTCAGAGGAGAATGCGTTCTCATTTCTTCCACAGCTTTCATGACTGCAGATTTAAGGTTTTCTGAGTGGTGTGCCAGTGTCCTGAGTGCACCCCTTTGCAGTGATGTGACCCTGTCCTCCCTACATGACCTGGGTAAGTCCTCTAAAGCCCCCCACCCCATCATCTTCTCTTCCAACACGCAAACCAGCAGGGTCTAAAAATACATCTGTGCTCAGAAAATCCCAAATGAAAACAGCAGCAGAGACATGAAAATAGAAGCATGCCCCCCCCCCCCCCCACACACACTTCATCTGCATGTTTATGGTCTTCTCTTTCAGAACCTTCAGCTGCATGACAGGCAGAATTCTTCCTCCAAAAGACGCCATTGTCATGGAAATGCTCAGGTTCTGGTAAGTTCTGACCACACAAATACAAACTGAGTAAATGATCACCAGAGGGTTCTGAACAGCTTTAAGCGGGCCGGCCATATTGTCTTGAGTTAACACAGCCCCCTCAAGAACATGGTAAAACTGGACAAATGTCAAAGCGGCACAAATCTTGCTCCAGTTTTTTTTCTTTCACAGCTCTATTCCGATACATGAAAGACTTGGAGGATTCCAAGTCTAGGATAGAATTCCAGCCAGACATGAAGCACATTTATTGGTTTCTCCTTCATGATTAATTTTGGCAACAGTTGGCACTTCTGTGAATTAAAAAGGACGCCATACATCAGTATCAAATCGGAATCCTTGTGTAATGACCACGCGTTTTGTACACAGAGACTAAGAATAGCAACACGTGATCACAAGAGGTTTGAACGCAGAAGCCCGATACGTGCCTGTAAACGCATTTATGTAGACTTTTTATTGAAGTTGAATGCCCATTGCAGAGGGCGATGAACGTAGCTTGAAGGTGACCCCTCAGCCATCACAGCAGCTGCAGATGATGAGGGATTCTGGACTGAAGCTGATGTTTAATCTGCACATGATTGTCTTCAGGCTCCTCTCCAGCATCTCCGTAAACGGCCGTCGTACAAACACTCTCAGTGTCCTGGCTTCAATTGTCTTTTAGTTTATTTTCTTTGTTTGTGGGTTTGACTGAACTGGCTTAACGCAAGACAGGGACCGTCAGAACGGCACGGTTGAAAGACTGCGTCGCTTTCAGGTGCGAGGTGTTCTCTTGATCGCAGCCGGCTTGATGCTTTGAAATGTCATCAACCGATCACACCACAAAGAGGACACACCTTCACGACCATAACCTAGAAAATTAAACGAGCGAATAAATGCCCAAAAATGTTATCTTCCCCACAGTCTAAAGTAGACAATATTCAAAAAACAAACAGAAATCATCAAAATGGCTCTAACAACTGGTGAAGTTTTCCTCTCAGCAACTTGAAGGTTTGACAGGAAAAACCCTGAGATGAGTGTCAGAGAAGGAGGATCAGTAGAACCTCTTTAAACTAAAATCCACAGGGTTTATTTGGGTCTCCTGCAAAGCGATCACTACATCTCTGAACAAGATTAAACGTCTGGCTCCAACACTATCACATGAACCTTAGACGGAATGTGTCTGAAACCGTCTTGAGGCTCAGAAGCAGGCCCATCACTTGATCACATTGCAGTTAAGCTGTTTTGACTTGTTTCATATTTTTGCTTCACATCACTACAGCATCATACCGGATCCTGGCTCTCTTTAGTGAAACCTGGTTCAGTTAAATCATCAGACCTGACATCAAGTCCAGCCCCTCTTCAGGTTCAGGGATGGACTCATGGATGCAGAGGGTCAGGAAGAGCTTTGTTGAGTCTTTGTCAGCTCATCAATCTCACATTTACTGAGGACTATGACAGTTCTGCTCTATATATAGAGGAGCTTAGAGAAGAACTCTGTGTGAAAAGTGACAGGAGGATGTGAGGAGAGCTGCAGGAGGTGCCAGCACTTTGTATCAGGACAAGACAGAACTAAAAATTGTTTAGTCAAAATGATGTATCAAAATAACTGAAAGTGTCACAAAACTGAAGAGGTAAGAAAGCAGCTCAAAGGTTGAGGAAGTGGAGAAGGCCTTAGAAAGAGAAGGTGCAGAAGCTGCAGCGGCCGATGATGGAGGCTGACCCAAATGCAGCTGAATTACACACAGCGCTGTGAGCCAGCGGAGGGGGGGGTGACTGTGGAGGAAGACGAGGAGCAACAACAATAACAAACCACTGCGGCGCAGAAAAAAATATCCAGCTTTGACTTCAGATCTCTGCATCTCAAACCAGAAGACAGATTTAACATTCAGTCTGCTGCAGGAGAAAGGAGCTGCTGTTGAACATGTGCACACACACACGCACATACACACACTAACACACACACAAACACACACACACAAACAAACACACACACACACATGCGCACACAAACAAACACACGCACACACACATACACACACACACACACACAAACACACACACACACACACTAACACACACACACACACAAACACACACACACACATACATACACACATACACACAAACACACGCACACACACATAAATACACACATACACACACAAACACACACACACACTAACACACACACATACATACACACACACAAACACACACACACACACACACACACCCACACACACACACACACATACACACCCAACACCCACACCCACACACACACACATACCAACACACAACATACAACACACACACCTAATACCACACACACACACAAACACACACTAACACACACACACAAACACAGGCACACACACATAAATACACACATACACACACAAACCACACACACTACACAACACAAACACAAACCACACACATACATCCCCACACAAACACACACAACATGCACACACACATACACATACAGCACACAAACACACATACATCAAACCCACACCCATGGCACACCCACCCACCCCACACCCACACCCAAACACACATACACCCCACACATACACACCAAACACACATACCTCACACAAACCACAAACACACCCACACGCCCACATAACTACCCACATCCACACACCACACACCCCCACACACAACACACATCCACACACACACATACACACACCCCCACATACATACCCTAACACACACACACATACACACACACACACACCCACACATACATACCATACACCACCTACCTATACCTCACACATACACACCACACCCACCCACCAACACCCATCCACTTCACACACACACACCCACCACCCACACCATCCCCACACACACACAACACACAGCCCACGCACACACACCCATAAATACACACACAAACACACAAACTTGTGCACACACATACACACACGCGCACACAAACAAACAAACACACACACACAAACAAACACATACACACACCACGCACATAAACAACACCTAACACACACACAAACACACACCACAAACAACACACACACACATACACACACACACTAACACACACACAAACACACAAACTCGTGCACACACATACACACACACGCACACAACCAAACAAACACACACACACAAACAAACAAACACATACACACACACGCACATACACCACTAACACACACACACACAAACAAACACATACACACACGCACATACATACACACACACACAAAAACACACACATACATACACACATACACACACACCCAACACCCACACTACCCCCCATAACACCCACCCCCACACCCCATACACACCCACACACAAACAACACACTCACCAACACACTAACACACACACAAACACACAAACTCATGCACACACATACACACACACGCACACAACCAAACAAACACACACACACAAACAAACACATACACACACACGCACATACACACACTAACACAACACACACACAAACAAACACATACACACCCACACTCACATACACACACTATACACCACACACACAAACACACCAACCAAACAAACACACCACACACACATGCGCACCACAACACACCCACTCCCATTCCACACATACACCACACACCAACACACTACATAACACACGCAAACACACATCTTGGTCCATCTAGTTGGATGCGCTGCTTGTCCCATAGAGAGGGTCCAGATTATGCATTTCTGGCTGTGATTTAGGGGGACAGGACATTCACAGGTGGTGAACCACAGGACCCTTGGGTGCTGGACTGTGTGACCCCTCCTACCTGCTGGCTCTGAAATGTCATGGACTTCTATAGAGAAATAAACAGCTATTCTATTTGTCAGAATAACCTTTCTCACTCTGGTACATGGGTTGCATGGTGGCGCAGTGGAGCCACACAGCGAGAAGACTCTGGTTTAAATCCCAGCTGGGTCCTTTAGGTTGAAGCTGGAAGAAAATCATTTTATATGGGTGACGTCACCTTCACTCTGTCCCGTTCTCAGATACAATGACCAGAACCCTTGCAGGTCCAACTTTTTCCACTGTTGGGGGGTAGGGGTGGACGGGCTGTACTTAGCGTCCCGTCCACATTGGCGAAGAACAGTGGGGAACATCTGAAGTCCACAGAACTCTCAGATCAGGACAAAGCCGTGCTGATGTCAGAGTTTAGGTAAAACATCACACTGGCATGGGGGTAGAAGGATTACAATACAAACCTGCTTTTCTGAGCCACCTCAAAGTCAGAGATCCAGTGGGATCCTTTCTGTTTTGAACACAGGATAGTAAGTTTGCAGATGACACCCCAGTGTTCCTGCATTGATTGCAGGGGCGTTGTTAGACCTATTTTAAGGGGGCTGAACCCCCCCCCTAAAATAGGCCCTAAAATATTCTTAAGCCCACCTAAATAATTTGGTGACATTTTTTTTAACGTATTCAATTTTTTTACAACAAATGCAAAAATATTCAAAATAAATGTGCTGCAATGTTAGTTCAAATGAATAATAATTTTATATATAATAATAATCAGTTTATGATCATATATCTGTTGGTTCCATTTACTTTACATTGTTAAGGAAGCGTCATTGCTTTATTATCCAATCTGTTCTAGTTATTCACAGGAAACACCAACATTACTGAAATCTGGTCCACGTTTTCACTGCTACTTTACACACTGAAGCATCAACACAGCAGACACAAAGCAAAACAAGTTACACAAC
This sequence comes from Oryzias woworae, assembly GCA_016861445.1. NCBI lineage: Eukaryota > Metazoa > Chordata > Actinopteri > Beloniformes > Adrianichthyidae > Oryzias > Oryzias woworae. The sequence goes on from BOLG01001307.1 coordinate 280,724, forward strand.
ATGGATATTTGCAAGTTTTTCAATCAAGTAAGTCTTCATCACTGCTGGTAGCAACAATTCATTAGCTCCAGCTAACAGCAGAAAGTTCCATGTAAAATAAGAACCACATGCTCCTTGTTTTGATAAATACAAGCCTGGCTAACACACTAAAGTAAATTGTTTGCATGATGGTAATTTTCTCTCATTTTAGCTTTGAAAAGTTGAGCTGAGCTCCACAGGACATGTTAAAATCAGTGGAAATAATAATAAAACACTAAAATGGAAAGAGATTGCACGGTGGAGCGGTGGTTAGCGCTCTTGCCTCACAGCAAGAAGGTTCCTGGGTCAAGTTTAGAGTTTGTTTGTATGTTCTCCCCGTGCATGCGTGGGTTTTCTCTGGCGACTCCGTCTTCCTCCCACTGTCCAAAAACATGCTTCATGGGTTAATTGGTGACTCTAAATTGTCCCTGGGTGTGGATGTGAGTGTGTATGGGTGTGTGACTGTGGCCCCTGTAACAGACTGGTGACCAGTCCCGGGGTCTCCCCTGCCTTTGCCCATGAGAAGCCAGGTTAGGCTCTGGCAGACCCGTGACCCTGAAAGGGATAAAGCGGTATAGAAAATGAATGAATGAATAAATATAAAAAATAATGGAAAGTCCTTGTGGTGTCCCTCAGGGGTCTGTCTTAGGACCAAAACTTATTTTTTTATCTTTAAGTTTCTATTATTTGCAGATGACACTCATATATTTTACAGTGATGATGATTATAATAATCTTATTAGCACAATAAGCAATGATCTATGTATTATTTTTAAAACATTATCATTAAATGTAAATAAAACAAAAGCCAAAATTTTTGCTTCCCTACTTTAACTACTGCGAAAAAATGGGGGAATAGCTCTAATTCTTAACTAAGGCAATTATACATATCACAAAACTGAGTAGTCTGAATTATTCACAAAGTAGGATATTTGGAGCATTCTAATCTTTTTTTTACAATCACAATGACTAAAATTACAGCTCCTAGTTCGTTATCACACATAACAAATACTATACATAAAAAAGGATATAATAATAAAAATAACAAAATAAATACAGAAATTATTCAGAGTTAGAGACAATTCTCATAAATTAAGAGGAACGGAAAAATTCAAACTTCCGATGGTACAAACAACCTGTTGAGGATTTGTGTCTCCATGTGTGGAGAAATTTGGAGCTGGAACTACAGGAGTGTCAAAATGTATTTGCATTTAAAAATTGTCATAAGCAAATGATATGGATATTTAATAATATATAATTTCACTGACTATGTAATTTTGGCAAAAATATTATCAAATGACCAACAACACATTATTCCTTTGAAGTTACCATTGTTAATAATGTAGATCAGTGGTCTCAAACTCGATCGTACAGGGGGCCAAAACCTAAAATACACAGGTCGGTGTGACAAAGGCGCTGAGGCATGTGGATCCATTAGCAACAGGTTTAATGAGCAAAAGCACAAAAGAAGCAGGCAGAGACATTGTCAAGGAATGGACCAAGGTCAAAACACTGGAATGAGGCGAGAGTCGAGGAAACAGGCAAAGGTCAGTATACAAGAAGGCAAAAAGAGAATAATGCTTAGACTGAAAAACAAGGAAGTTAGAACAAGACTACTTGATAAACGGAATACAGGAAAGAGCTTGTATCTAGTGACAGTGATGACCTAATGAGGATCAGCTGAGGGAAACATTGACCAGATGCAGGAAGCTTGACGGCGATCAGAACTCAGGAGAGGGCTCCCTCTGGTGGCCGGAGGGGGAGCTGGGTAGCTGGGTGAGTCCTGACATGGCCCCTGTGAGTGGCTCTGGAAGTGAAAGAGATCACAATGCCAGGGGACAACCACAGGGCAGTGGAGCGGGTTTATCCGGGTGGCTGTGATGGAAGTGAGCAGTGAGCAGAGCAGCAAATCAGAATCTCACTGACTGTGTAGGCTTCTTCGCCGTCAATAATGAGAGGAGGAGAGTCATCACCGGAGGATCCGAGCCATACACCTTCATTTCCAGGCGCGGCAGCGAGCTTAAGCAGAGAAACATGAAAGGTGGGTGAGATGCAATATCCATTTGGCAACTGCAGAAGGGAGGACACAGGAGTGATTTGCTGCAGGATTTTGAATGGACCTACAAACCAAGGGCTTAGCTTCTTGCATGGTAACCTCAGTCGTAGGTTCTTGGTGGAGAGCCATGCCCATTGTCCAGGAACAAAACTGGGACCTTCTCGGCTGTGCTTGTCTTCTTGATGCTGGTAACAGCAAACGGTGAGACCCAGTTGAACGCCTCCCGCGTCCCATGTCTCTTCACACTGCCGGAACCAAACGTCCAAAGCAGGCAGATTGGAGGGTTCACCGGACCAAGGGTAGAATGGAGGTTGATATCCCAGCACGCACTGAAACGAGTGACCTCCTGGTTGAGATGTTCGACCTGTATGTTTGATTAGGGATGATAACCGGAAGTGAGACTCACGTTAATGTCTAAGCCTCTCCACAGTTCTTTCCAGACCCGTGAAGTGAACTGAGGTCCACGGTTGGATACAATGTCTTCTGGTAACTCATAATGCCGGAACACATGGGTCAGGAGTTGTTCTGCCGTTTCCATAGCGGTGGGTAAAGTAGGAAAAGGCAAAGCACCCAATCACGGTGAGATGGAGGGACATAAGTCTGGTTAGCAGGACAAGATAGTGGTGGAGGATCGACCTCGTTGGACTCTATCAACTCTGTCATAATGTCCCATTGGATGGGAGTCAGAACCAAGTACTGGGGTATGACAGTTTCTGGCATTCTGATCTCCTCTTGCATGAGTTAATACAGGTGAGAGAGCGCATTGGCTTTTCCATTTTTAGAACGAGGTCTGTAAGTGATGTGGAAATTGAAGTGTGAGAAGAAAAGCAACCACCTGGCTTGATGGGCATTTAGCCTTTTTGTACTCCAGGTTCTTATGGTCGGTTAGCACGATGAAGGGATGGAATGTTCCCTCTAGCCAGTGCCGCCACTCGGTGAAGGCGTCCTTCATAGCCAGCAGCTCACGGTTCCCAACGTCATAGTTTTGTTCAGCAGCAGACAGCTTCCTGTAGAAATAGGCACATGGGTACATTTTGGATGGCTGACCTTGACTTTGGGACAAGACGGGCACACCAGAACTGGATGCGTCCACCTCTACAATGAATGGAAGTGAGGGGTCCGGATGATGGAGGATGGGCGCCTGAGAGAGGCGCTGCTTGAGCGTCTCAAATGCGGCTTCGGATGTCCATTGTAGTCGTTTGGGGGAACCTTTCAGCAGTGACGTCAGGGGAGCTGCCACGACACTGAACCCCCGGATGAAACGTCTATAGAAGTTGGCGAATCCCAGAAAGCATTGGAGTTCTTTCACAGAAGCTGGTTGAGACCACTGCAGCACTGCATCCACCTTCCCTTGATCCATGGTCTCCCCCTGAGCACTGATTACATATTCTAGAAATGACACTGAAGTTTGGTAGAGTTCACACTTCTCACGTTTAACGTACAGTTCACTGTCAGTCTTTGCAGGACCTGACAAATGTAAAAATGCTCCTCCATGCTGTCAAAATAGACCAGAATGTCGTCAATATAAACAATGACACGTGTGAACATGTGTTTTTCAGCAAAAATGAATAAAGTCATTCCATTTTCTTTGCTTTTGTGTGGTTTCATCAGAGCTGGACTCCTGGCATCGTTTTTTAACATCCACTTCATTTGGGTTTGGTGAGATCCTGTGTCTTTGTGAAACATCAGAGCGAATTGATTTTTAAAAACCTGTTATTGTCAAATACAATTTTTAGGTTTGAAAAAAACATCAAAAACGAAACCAAATAACTTTCGACTTAAGATTACAACAGAAATATTTGGTGTTTTCCTAATTTTGCGCAACATCAACAGTAAAAATCCCCCCAAAAACTTCTAGTGTTTATTTATAAATATCTGAAAAAGTGCAGCTGTGTTACTGCCTGCATCACCTGCTCTCTTTTCAGTGCAGTTTTATGTCAGATACAAACACCAAAGAAACGATCAACTTAAAATAGATATATGGAAAAAAGACAAAATAAAAATTAGGGATTGCACAATCAAGGTTCCACTTGTGCTCCATTTTCACCACAAAGCTTGTGCCATAACTTAAAAAAAACACGCAAAGTACAGCAATTTTGAGGCTAAAAAAATATTAAAAGTCATTTATATAAATGACTGTTAAAGATCAGATTAGTGGAGACATTTTTATTACCTCACAATGGCGAGGATAGTTTACACACGAGTCTCTGGCTTACCTACACTTGTCTCTGCTGAGACGTGTTTCATTGTGTTTACGATTTACGATATCATTGTCTGACCTTTTGTGTTAGACTGATTCTGCTGTCCTTTTAAACATTTTTGAAAATTGAGCTTATACTTAATTTTAGTTTTACTTCAACTCAAGTAATTTAGTCGTGTTTTTCAGGGCTTTAAAATGCAATTATTTTAGTTACATGTCTGCCCAAAATGTAATCTGTGTAACTTCTAAATATTTGAGAGCAACAAATTACTGGGATTTGTGAGCAAAAGTCATGACATCAGCCTCTATGCCGGATCAGTTATCAATTCAAGATGAGTTCATGTTTCTTGAAGGGTCAGAAAGAAGGAGAGACAGAAGAGCTGCAGCAGGAGGATGAAGAGGCAGAGGAAGATCTGAGTATTCCAGGAAAAGGAAAGCAAACAGACCAAGAGAGGGAAAATGATGAAGCTGCTGCAGCAACTCATTCCACCACAAGATTTGATTTAGGGGACAAAGACACAGGGCCCAGACTGGTAAAGCTGAAGAACTACACACATGATACTTTTGGTACAGAAGCGAACATTTCACCACAGCTGGTTTGAAAAGCACATTTAGTTACAATATTTAGTCAACCAGAATCCAGCTTTCTGCTTCCCATGTAGCAAACAAACATCGAAAACATCAAACATGATGGTAAAGTCAGTAGTGGTTGCAAAACACTGGAAGAAAGCTTTGGTCGTCTTTGGCAAGCGTGAAATAGCACAAACATAAGGACAGCGTTGTTGGATCGAAAGCTACCAGGGGTCTAGCAAACAGGGACATGTTGCACAGATGATAACAAATGCAAATGCGCCAAGTTTTTTCATAATGTTTTGTGTGCATCTGTGAGGGCTAACCCCCCCCCCCCCCCCCCCCCCCCCCCCCCCATCTTAAAACCTTGTGACGCCCCTGATTGATGGGCTGCTGATGGGAATACCAGGAGGCTGAAGTCTCTACAATAACTGAACTGACCTCTGTTCCCCAAGGTCTTAAACGTGCCCCCCCCCCCCCCCCCCCCCCCCCTGCCTGTGCTTAAGGAGCTCCTAACACGTAACTGAGACAGACAAAAACCCAGAAACGACTCAATCAAATCCACGCCACGTCCCGAGAACCTGACTGCAGCTGCATCCATCTGTTCCTCCATCAAGCCCTGATATCTGCAGCTTGATGGTCAAGAGCAGAGCGCCACGTAATCTGAATACCTGCTGATCTGCCGTGAGCTCACGGAGAGGACTCAAACACATCTACATCTGCACGAGCGACTGACCTGCAGCCGCCTACGTCTGCGCAGCTGCCTCTGTTTGCGTAGACTCCCCCGCGAACGTTCTCTCATAGAGCCCGGATCCCAGTATTCAAAGTGCCCCACCTGCTCCGTGACACACCGAGCGAAGCCCAGCGGCCAGCCCCAACACGACCCCCGCGAAGCACACGCGGACGGCGAGGATCTCCTTCCGCCTCCTCCGCCGAGCTCCGCGCCTCCGCCGGATCAGCGTCCGTCCTCCTGCGAGCGGCTCCGGCATCCCTACAGCCAGAACGGGGTCCATGGCGCTCCTCTCCGGCGGAAAACGAACGAACGGATGCAGCCGCGCGGGGGGGAGGGCTGTCCACGCGCGCGCGGAGAGGAGCCGCGTGCGCCAAACTCACTGTTCTGTGCGTAACTTCACATCCGGGGGGACATTACATAACACCACATGGAAAACCGCAAACATCTGGGAGACCCGAAACCAGACCACTGAGAGACCCGAAACCAGACCACTGAGACACCCGAAACCAGACCACTTAGAGACCCAAAACCAGACCACTGAGAGACCCGAAACCAGACCACTGAGAGACCCGAAACCAGACCACTGAGAGACCCGAAACCAGACCACTGAGAGACCCGAAACCAGACCACTGAGAGACCCGAAACCAGACCACTGAGAGACCCGAAACCAGACCACTGAGAGACCCGAAACCAGACCACTGAGACACCCGAAACCAGACCACTGAGAGACCCGAAACCAGACCACTCAGAGACCCGAAACCAGACCACTGAGACACCCGAAACCAGACCACTCAGAGACCCGAAACCCAACCACTGAGACACCCGAAACCAGACCACTGAGACACCCGAAACCAGACCACTGAGAGACCCGAAACCAGACCACTGAGACACCCGAAACCAGACCACTGAGACACCCGAAACCAGACCACTTAGAGACCCGAAACCAGACCACTGAGAGACCCGAAACCAAACCACTGAGACACCCGAAACCAGACCACTTAGAGACCCGAAACCAGACCACTGAGAGACCCGAAACCAGACCACTGAGAGACCCGAAACCAGACCACTTAGAGACCCGAAACCAGACCACTTAGAGACCCGAAACCAGACCACTGAGAGACCCGAAACCAAACCACTGAGACACCCGAAACCAGACCACTGAGAGACCCAAAACCAGACCACTGAGAGACCCGAAACCAGACCACTGAGAGACCCGAAACCAGACCACTGAGAGACCCAAAACCAGACCACTGAGAGACCCGAAACCAGACCACTGAGAGACCCGAAACCAGACCACTGAGAGACCCGAAACCAGACCACTGAGAGACCCGAAACCAGACCACTGAGAGACCCGAAACCAGACCACTGAGAGACCCGAAACCAGACCACTGAGAGACCCGAAACCAGACCACTGAGACACCCGAAACCAGACCACTGAGAGACCCGAAACCAGACCACTCAGAGACCCGAAACCAGACCACTGAGACACCCGAAACCAGACCACTCAGAGACCCGAAACCCAACCACTGAGACACCCGAAACCAGACCACTGAGACACCCGAAAACCAGACCACTGAGAGACCCGAAACCCAACCACTGAGACACCCGAAACCAGACCACTGAGAGACCCGAAACCAGACCACTGAGACACCCGAAACCAGACCACTTAGAGACCCGAAACCAGACCACTGAGAGACCCGAAACCAAACCACTGAGACACCCGAAACCAGACCACTTAGAGACCCGAAACCAGACCACTGAGACACCCGAAACCAGACCACTTAGAGACCCGAAACCAGACCACTGAGAGACCCGAAACCAAACCACTGAGACACCCGAAACCAGACCACTTAGAGACCCGAAACCAGACCACTGAGAGACCCGAAAACCAGACCACTTAGAGACCCGAAACCAGACCACTTAGAGACCCGAAACCAGACCACTGAAGAGACCCGAACCAAACCACTGAGACACCCGAAACCAGACCACTGAGAGACCCAAAACCAGACCACTGAGAGACCCGAAACCAGACCACTGAGAGACCCGAAACCAGACCACTGAGAGACCCAAAACCAGACCACTGAGAGACCCGAAACCAGACCACTGAGAGACCCGAAACCAGACCACTGAGAGACCCGAAACCAGACCACTGAGAGACCCGAAAACCAGACCACTGAGAGACCCGAAACCAGACCACTGAGAGACCCGAAACCAGACCACTGAGAGACCCGAAACCAGACCACTGAGAGACCCGAAACCAGACCACTGAGACACCCGAAACCAGACCACTGAGAGACCCGAAACCAGACCACTGAGACAACCCGAAACCAGACCACTGAGAGACCCGAAACCAGACCACTCAGAGACCCGAAACCAGACCACTGAGACACCCGAAACCAGACCACTCAGAGACCCGAAACCCAACCACTGAGACACCCGAAACCAGACCACTGAGACACCCGAAACCAGACCACTGAGAGACCCGAAACCCAACCACTGAGACACCCGAAACCAGACCACTGAGAGACCCGAAACCAGACCACTCAGAGACCAGAAACCAGACCACTGAGAGACCCGAAACCAGACCACTGAGAGACCCGAAACCAGACCACTTAGAGACCCGAAACCAGACCACTGAGAGACCCGAAACCAGACCACTGAGAGACCCGAAACCAGACCACTGAGAAACCCGAAACCAGACCACTGAGAGACCCGAAACCAGACCACTTAGAGACCCGAAACCAGACCACTTAGAGACCCGAAACCAGACCACTGAGAGACCCGAAACCAGACCACTGAGAGACCCGAAACCAACCCACTGAGAGACCCGAAACCAGACCACTGAGAGACCCGAAACCAGACCACTGAGAGACCCGAAACCAAACCACTGAGAGACCCGAAACCAGACCACTTAAAGACCCGAAACCAAACCACTGAGAGACCCGAAACCAGACCACTCAGAGACCAGAAACCAGACCACTGAGAGACCCAAAACCAGACCACTGAGAGACCCGAAACCAGACCACTGAGAGACCCGAAACCAGACCACTGAAAGACCCGAAACCAAACCACTGAGAGACCCGAAACCAGACCACTTAAAGACCCGAAACCAAACCACTGAGGGACCCGAAACCAGACCACTCAGAGACCAGAAACCAGACCACCGAGAGACCCGAAACCAGACCACTCAGAGACCCGAAACCAAACCACTGAGAGACCCGAAACCAAACCACTGAGAGACCCGAAACCAAACCACTGAGAGACCCGAAACCAAACCACTGAGAGACCCGAAACCAGACCACTGAGAGACCTTTCCATGTGGAGCTTGCATGTTCTCCACCTGCATACGTGAGTTTTCTCCAGAAACTCCGGCTTCTTCCCAGGTAAAACATGCTTGACGTGTTCACTGGTCACTCTAAATGGATGTGTGAGTGTGGTCCTGCGTCAGACTTGAAATCAGTCCAGGTTTTACCCTGCCTTTGCCCAGGAATTAGGCTCTAGCTGCCCCATGACCCCGAAAAGGACAGAGCGGAAAATGAAGAATGAATAAATGAACGAGCAGAACAGATCATTGTGGATTTAATGGTTCCACAAAAGCCTGAAAAAAACCTGCATCTCTAAATACTCAAGACACAAAATGTGCTGGGTAAAAAAAGACACACCCACGTGAGCCCAGAGGCACTCTGGGTCTGTTCATGACGGAGGACTGAAGCAGTGACTGAAAATAGACCCAAGATTATCCTGCCACCCCCCATCCCCAACCCCGTTACGATGTCATAGACAGCAGAGCAGCTTCAGCCAATCGGATCACAGATTACACTCACAAGCGCTGTGCTCGTCCTCACGTGCAGTCATGATGGAAGACTGAGGAGGATGTCATGGTGAGTAAGTGACCCCACCGCCATGTGGCAAAGATAAACGGTGTGATGGAGGGTCTGACCAGTTGGTATGTATACATCAGAATGTGCACTGTAGTTATATTGTCTGCATGTTGAGCTCCCTATTGTAACAGTAACATCTGTCCAACACAAGAGGCCTTCAGCTCGGATCTGTTTGCTCAGTAATATTAAAAAGAGAAAGAAAGAATGGTTGACTCAGACCATTCACGGTGACTGCTGCCTCGGCAGCAACTGTATCACAGAAAAATGGAGACTGAAGTGACTTCATTTGGTTGGAGTAGAAAAATAAACAGTTTTCGATGGGTGACGTCACACACACTCGGTCCAGTTCTCTGATACAGTCAAACTCTCTCTCACACACATAAAATCCTACACTTACACACGCGTGCACCTTTCATAAGTTCTTTTTTGTTTTGCAATGAGATGTCACTCTGGTTAGAAAGCATCAATGACTTTCCTCTGTTATACTGTATTTAAATCTAATCAAACTTGATTTATAAAAAGCGCTTCTCATACTTGGCTTAACTCGAAATGCTTTACTTTTAAAACCAAAACAAAAGCAAAAACACAATAAAAACCCAACCCACCATTTACCCTGCCCACTCCCAACCAATAACACATACAACCTATGACCCCAAACACAACGAGGAGGCTACTAATAAAATTATTTCTAAAAGAAACTTAAGGCTCTGCTCTGCTGTGAGGAAATGATATTTGAGAATCTATTCATGCCAGGAACAGTTCAGTCACAGTCATTTTTGTTGCATGATTTAGATATCAAGGCAAAGTAAACAGTAGATTATCATTAACATTTTCCTTATTCTGTAATGTCTTTGTTTTCAGCTGCTCCTGACTTGACCTGGTCTAGTAGCCCAATATTTAAACTAAGGCTAAGTTGGAGAAAATAGAGCAGATTTTTAGGAGTAGATCAGCCAGACAGTAAGAAAGTGCAGATATGTTCTGAACAGCGTTCAAAGTTTATTAAAGAGAAGAAGAATGTTTTGTCATTTCTCAGTGAGTGACATTAGATGAACATATCCTCAGAATGATTTTACTAGAATAAAAACTGACCAGACATTGAAAAAGTGTTTCTTCTTCTAACTGAATTGGCAAGAATCAATCTTGTTTTCCATCAGCAAACACAAACTCTTATCATGTTGCTCTGCTGCTGTGGCGACGAAAGGCATGAATCTTTTCTTCTCTTTTTAAATATCTTTTCCCTTTAGTATTGACGTGACGGATGAGGGAAAGAAAGATGAATGTCCGTAAACTTATAGAAGTACACAGACCAATGACTTCATCACTGCTGTGGATCTTTCATTTTCTTTGAAACTGAAGTTCCCTTCTCAGAGCAGATGTTCTTGTTCCGACAGTCTGGTTCAACCACATTCTCTGATAAATATCTATGACATTCCTCTAATCATTCTTCACTTGTATCTTTTTTGTCTTTTGTCCTGAACATTCCTGTTTATGGAATTTCAGTTTCATATTTGAGTTTTGTGTTGTTAACCTACGATCAAAGATCCTTCATAAAAGCGGCTCCTGCAGAACGTCACACATTTTTTTAATCAGAAAACAGATTCATATTGGCCTTATCATCTCCTCTGACCGTCTCATTTGAGGACCATCTCCCCAGTCACAGCAGGACGCGACCCAGGACCCTCATGTGGAAGTATGAATGGCAGAATCTAAATCCCAGACCCCACAAAAAGTCATAACAAGAAGACAGCAACTTTACAGCTTTTCTTTCATTAACAAAGTTTTTGTTCAGATCGCACAGCAGTGTTGTTTTCAACATACAGTTGCTGTAAAGCCCAGCTCAGCCTCGGAGCAGCATTAAAATGGGAAACAGGTAAAAACAGAGATAAAAGCTGCAGAATAAAAGGTTTCCTGGTTTTTGGCTTAGAGCTTTTTTTATTTTTATTTTTTTGGAACGACTCAAAAGCTTCCAGAAGTTGAAGGAAAATTAAAGCAAACTCTCGACCAGAAATCTTCATCAGACAGCAAACATCCACACCTCGTTGTAGTGACTCAGAGCTGAAAAACCATTATAACTCGCTCCGATGTACTTGTGAGGATTGAAGATTTTCCCAGCTTTGGTTAAAGATTTCCGGAGAACGTCCACATGTTCCAGGGCATTTCCAAGGGATGGAAAACCACTGAAGGAGCTACAAACAGAAGAGTCAGACCTGTGAGGCATCGCTCTCACATTTTTGTTTTCTTTAGGGTTCTGTGAACTAACCTTGTGAAGACGACAGCTGCGTCTCTGTGCTCTAGTGTGACAGACGTGTCCAACGTCTCAATATTTGTTCCAAGAGGAAGAAACCAGGACAAGGTCACCGTCCGGCCATCTGTCTTCTCTGAAATGGTGAAGATGGCGGGCCAGGTGTCCTTACATGCCTGACCTGGAACAAAAAAAAACCTTGATGAGATCCCACAGAACTCTTGGAATCTTAGTGTTCAGAAACAAAACTGAAAGCTTCACATGATCTTAGTTAATAAAAACTCTAAAAGCAGCTTACCTCTCTCTGAAAGTTTTCCACAAAAATCCATTAGCTTAGACCTTGCAGCGAGAAACGCAGATAAATCGGAGCCCTCCACTGTTGTGGAGATCCAGTCACTGGGGGGGTATTGCCGCACCTCAAAGTCCTGCACACAGAGGCAGAGGTGCTGAGGCGCTCTCTAAGCCCCCTGGGAATTAGTGTGGAGGAAGCATACCTTGTTGGCCTCCAGGACATGGTACTCTGGGCAGGGCTGCCCATTGCAGTGCTTCAAAAACTGTCCACTGCAGGACGGCAACAAAACCAACGCAGTCAACAGCAGCAGCTCCATCCTCTCTGCGACCTAATGGAGGAGCAGCTGAACGTCTTCTTTAGTCCATCCACCCACCTGTGGGTGGGGCAAGACGACTTGAGAGGCATAGCCCTGTCTGCATGTTTTTGTTCACTCATTTGCATTTCAAGAAGCTGCCTAAAGTTAAAGTCCCATCAGTTGTCACACCTAGCAATGTGACATTTGTTCCCCTGGGGGAGCGCCAAGGATGAGGTAAGGAAACTGTCAATAAGAAACGTATTCATAAAGACAAAGTTGTATTCATGAAGACAAAGTTGTGCACAAATGTATATTTTGTACACAACTTTGTAGAAAAAATATGGATAACATTTTATATTAAGATTCCTTAACAAGCTTTGTTAACACATGAACAAGCATTATTATTGTGCTTATAGGATGTTAGGAAGCGCCTCATCTAAAGTGTGATCAAAGATGACATTATAAAACATGTAATATGAACTCAGGATTATCACTTTTAAACTATAGTTTATTATAAATTACTGTATTGTATTAAAAACAAAATAGTCAATTTGGAATATTAAGATTGTAAACTTGAAAGAAATATTTAAAAATTGAAACAAAATAAATGTTAAACTTGAATAAAAATGTAAACTTAAAACTGTTACTAAAAAATGTTAATCTGTTTTATTTATATTTGAAAGTTTTCTTTCCGTCTCTCCCTCTTTGCTTTCAGTTTTTAGTTTTCAGTTTGAATTCATCTTTTGAATTTTCGCTGCCAAGCTGATCCTATTTTTACGTGGGGGCGGAGCGAGGCCCCACAAGGCCACTGAGCTGGATATTCTCTATTTGTGTGAATGCACACGACTCAGAGATCAGAGCTGCTTCTGTACCAAAAGACAGTCGCAGAACTGGTCTGAGCACTTTTAATCTCTTCAGAAAGAAGACAATGCAGGCTTCAGATTCTTCCTAGTCAGATTATTGGCATTAGATCTGCTAGGGAGGTGTCTACATCTTGGTTTCAGGTCACAGCAGCCCTTACTTCTGAAGAATTTCCTTAAGTGGCTCAGATCTTTTCTGGGACATCCTGCTGCGCAAAATGTGTTTTTTGTCTCTTTGGCTCATTTCTTGAAACAGAAATGACATTCTCAAAGCTCTCTGTGCTTTTGCCAAAACAGTCTATATTGCTCAGCAAAACTCTCTGGATCGGCATCAAAATGTCATCTCTCTCCCAAAACAGTTAAGTCCTGTGTCAAAAGTAGAACCCTGTCTCATTCAAAAAGACAGAGCTATCACAGACAGGAAGACGCCACAACGCCACGGAGGCATAGAGCGGCTGCACTTCACAGCTCTGTTTACTGCAAAAAGTGTAATAAAATGCAAAAAAGGTGGAGGGGTCCCAATTCATGTGCAAAAAAATATAAAGTTTGCGGTAACTGATCAAATCTCATGGATCAATTCTGGGCCCACTGCTATTCAGTATTTACATAAATGATAAATTAAATGTTTCAAAACTTTTAATTCAGTTCATTTTATTTGCTGACGACACAGAAATATTTTATTCTACAGACAACCAAAGGGAACTTATCCATGTGGTAAATATAGAGTTAAACAAAAAAAAATCATGGCTGGATTACAACAGATTATCTTTGAACCTTGACAAAAGTGACGTTTTATAAATAATGTCTTCATTGACAGTGTCAGAAATCTTAATCTTAAGGATTGTAATTGATAACAACCTACACACATTGAAGACAAACAAACTAAAGTTTCAAAACGTATTTCAATCATAAATAAACTTAAACATTTTAAAATACAACCGTTGATATTTATGTAGTGTTCTTTAATATTAGCATATTTCACCTTCTGTATAGATATTTGGGGTAATACCTGTAATGATAAAAGTTCATTACATCCTCTCATCAGAATTCTACATGAACCTGGCTATCTTGATAATACAAACAATCCAGACTTTTAAAACTGTATGACCTTGTTGATTTTTGCAGAGCCAGTGGAAAAACATTACCATTGAATATCCAAAAACAGTTCTTAGAAAATGAACTAGGATATAAACTGAGGGGATGTAGGAACTTCAAGATCAAATTGATAAGAACCACAAAGAAAAGTTTCTGTGTGTCTGTGTGCGGCTCTAAACTTTGGAACGGGTTAAGTAATGAGCTCAAACGATGTTCAAACATCTAAAAATTACAGCAAATGTTTAAAGAAACCACGTTCCATGACCGAGGCACTCGCCTTCGATTGCCACCCAAACCACAGTGCACCGGCCCCTTCTGAGCTGTCCTGCAGGTGGTGGGGCCCCCGGGGAAAGGCGACTGGAGAAAGGTGGTTTGCCCTCTCTGGGTGGGTGGAGTGTTCCTTCCCCAGGTGGAGGAGTTTCAGTATCTTGGGGTTTTGTTTATGAAGATCTGAGTGTGAAATCAACAGGTGGATTGGTGCTGCGTCCACCGTCATGTGGTCTCTCTCTGTTGTGGTGAAGAGAGAGCTGAGCCAGAAAGCAAAGCTCTCAATTTACCGGTCGATCTACGCCCCAATACTCACCCCGGGAGGAGCTCCGAGTAGAACCGCTGCTCCTCCACAATTCAGAGGAGCCAGTTGAGGTGGCTCGGTCATCTGATCTGAATGCCTCCCGGAGGACTCCCTATGGAGGTGTTCCGGGCATGTCCTCCTGGGCGGAGGCCCCGGGGAAGACCCAGGACCCGCTGGGCTGGGAACGCCTTGGGGTCCCCCAGAGGAGCTGGAGGAAGTGGTCGGGGAGAGGGAAGTTTGGGCATCTTAGCTTAGACTGCTGCCCTCGTGACCCGGTTCTGGATGAGCGGAGGAAGATGGATGGATTAAAGAAAAAAATTTAACAATGTGAGGATAGGAAGAGATAAAGATTAACTTTCTAATTTGTGGATGTGTGAACTTGAATGTGGTGAAATAATCCAAGTTCCTTTAATTACAATGAGTATTCTACTGTGTAATGTACAGTAGCAATTACTGAAGTGTTTTAATTACAATCAATAAGCTGCTTGATCTGCAATGTGTTGAAATGATTACTAGATTCATGTAATTGTGTTGTAATGATTGTCAATGATTATTACATACTAGTTGCCTAAAGTGTGAATCCTGTGTACTAAAAAAAAACCTAAGAATTCTTTCAGATGATAATCAATAAACACTTTATTGTTAGTTGAAAACATCATTTACAAGTAGCGATGATTTCTGGATTAATATGAAACTGTATTCTGATGATTATCAATGAGTATTACATATGTGTCACATGATGTGTGACTTGTGTTATTGTTTACTGAAATCATGAAAGAATGTTTTCTAAGATTAATCAATAAGTAATCAATTTGTTACATGAAAAAATCTGCATTGACCTGATCACAACTGAAACATGAAAATTAAAAACTGAAGTAATTAAGTAGTGGTGGGATTATAAAAGTTAGCTTCTTACTATCTCCTTTTTAAGCAATCAACCAAGCTCTACTAGACTTTGGTCTCACTATATCACTATATTTAATGAATCAAATGTGACTTTAGTGAGTCTTTGTTTTTGTTTGTTTTAAATCAATGCATTTCATTAATTCTGTAATGAGTTTGATTAGTGATTTATCTTGTATTGTCTACAATTAATGCTTGAAATAAACCTGATCAAAGCTCCATTCATATTTGTTTGTGTGTGCGCGTGTATGTCGTGGTGCTTTCACTGCAGTGGGACTTTGGAGTGTCCTACAAATCCAACTTGCCTTTAATATTTATTGAAGTGGTGGCTGCTGGCTGTGACGGCATCAGGAAGACTTTATGTTGGATCATTACTAGAACATGATGGGTGGGATCTTCAGGAGAAGCTTGTGTGCAACTCAGTGAAGCCGTGAGGGCCGTTAGTTTAGTTGAACAATTTATTAAACATTTAACAAATATTCACATCATCTCAGTTATGTAGCTGCTGACCAGGCTCAACACCATAACCTAATCATAGAAGCCCCGCCCCCTGTCCTTTTGCCTCGGTTGGTGTGCACGTGACAGGTCAAATCTCTGATTGGATGTTGGGGAACCTCTTCAGCAGGGTGAGGGCTTGTTTTGGAGGCAGACGTCCTTGATGAAGACTCTGGTCTGACTGATTCCTCATCGCTGCCTGTGAGAGAAGAAAACTTAAAGATAAAGATACTTTATTGACCCCAGATTGGGACATTTGTATGTTGCAGCTGCAGTGTACAGAAGCAATTCGACAGTAACATAGATCAGAAAAAAAAGTCAAAATCAGAGAGTCTATCTGTGGCACGAGGATGAAGAATTCTATAATCTAATAGAATGAGGCAGGAATGATCTCCTGTAGCGGTTGGTGTAGCAGCGAAGTTGCCTTAGCCTCTTGGAAAAGCCGCTCTTCTGACCATCAAGTACAGGATGGAGAGGATGCTGAGTATTATTCATGATGGATACGAGTTTATTCAAAGTCCTCCTCTCCATCACAGCTTCAAAAGTGTCGGTTTTGCACCTGATTACAGAGGCAGCCTTTCTGATCAGTTTGTTCAGCCTCTTTGTGTCGCTGGCCGTTATGCTGCCCCCCCAGAAGACCACCGAGAAGAACAACGTACTGACTACAACAGACTGGTAGAAGATTTCCAGCATCTTGCTGCACACATTGAAGGTCCTTAGTTTCCTCAGGAAGTAGAGTCTGCTGCAGGTCTTCTTGTACACAGCTGTACTGTTGGTCTTCCAGCTCAGTCTATTGTCGATGGTAACACCCAGGTACTTGTTGTACTCCACCTCTGCCACATCCCTGCCCTGGATGCTGAGGGACTGGGAAGCTTGTGGTTTCCTTCTGAAGTCGATCACCATCTCTTTGGTCCACATTGAGCAGAAGGTGATTTACTCCAGACCACCTCACCAAATCATCCTACAGTTTCATGCATTCCTCATCCTGCCCACCATTTATACAGCCGACAACCGCAGCGTCATCGGAGAACTTCTGGAGATGACATGTCTCAGAGTTGTACTGGAAGTCGCTGGTGTACCAGGTGAACAGGAAAGGAGAGAGCACAGTGCCCTGTGGGGCTCCCACACCACTCATCACCACTTTAGACAGGACACTGCCCAACCGAACAAACTGAAGCCTGTCTGACAAGTAATGTATGATCCAGGAGACCAAGGACTCGCTGACACCCATCAGCCACAGCTTCTCACCCAGTAACCAGGGCTGGATGGTGTTGAAGGCACTGGAGAAATCAAAGAATGTGACTCTCACAGTGTCTCCCCCACCATCCAGATGTGAGAGAGCTTGCTGCAGCAGATAAATGACAGCGTTGTCCACCCCCAGGCGTGGCTGGTCAGCAAACTGGAGCTGGTCGAGGGATGATTTCACCAGAGGTCTCAGGTGGGCCAAAAAAATCCTCTCCAGCACTTATTCTACTGTTGTCATGGAAATGCACTTCTGCTTCTCACAGCAGTTAAAGGATGTGATTTTTCCTGTTGCGGTCAGTTGATGATCAGTCTGACCAGAAAGCCAGTTGAAGAGGATTTAGTATCAAGTATGAAAGTAGAATGGCAGAGCACCATCTTTTTGTGCATTTGATCGTTTTCGTCACGGCTGACCTACAGAAGTAGAGACATACCTGAGCTTTGGATACACAAGTGTAGAAACTGTTGATCTCAGTGGAACACAGGCTGTCAACAAAGTTGTTCTGCTTCCAGCAGGCCATGAGGACGGACATCTCAGTGATGCAGGTGGCCTCTGTGGAGACAAAAGCCTCCATCAGGTGGACAGTTTCAACATTTCTGTTCTGTGTCTGCTCACTTCTTTTGTTTTCAAAATCCGGTTCCGGTTCACGACAAAGCGGACGTGTCTTTTCGGCTCTCGATTCCTGATGTTTTTTGGAGCGTTTTTTATGCTAAAAAGCAGAGATTCTGCAGTAGAGAGACCAGAACATGGCACCAAAGGCTGAACTGGCAGAACTTAAAGTTGTATTAGCTGACATCCAAGCCAAACTAACTTGGCAGTGGAGGCTAAGCTAACACCTCTGCTGGAACTTGTGCAGAAATTCCGACAAGAAAAAGTACGAAATTATCAACAGGATAATCGACCTCCAGGACAGAAGACAGAACAACGTGGATCAACAACTAAGAATGAATAATCATTCTCACAGGATTTCAACTCAAACCACTCAAACCAAGAGCTAAGCCTGGTGCAGCTAATGTTAGCATGGAGGCTAGCGGGGCCACTATGGCAGCAGCTGAGACCGTTGAGGCTCAAGTCCAATCATTCCTGACTTCTAAAGAGATTTCCTTGGATTTGAATAATATTGAGATCTGTCACCCGCTTCCCAGGAGAAAGGAGTCAGATAAACCAGCGATCCTCATCAGGTTTGTGAATCAAAAGCACAAAATCGCTCTGATGAAGCAAAGAAGACTGCTAAAAGGGACCGCGGTTTTTATTAATGATCACTTATCCAAATTTAATGCATTGTTGGCTAAGCAGGCCCAACTCCTGAAGCGGAAAAAGCAGATCCAGAGCACATGGATGCTGAATTCCAGGATCTACGTAAAACCTAAAGGTCCACCGGACCTGAGCCACGGCTAAGGTCATCACCAACATGAAAGACTATGAGAAATGTGTGGTCACAGACGTCTGAGACTTTATTTGAATCAAAATAAGAATCAAAAATGATTTCAAGAAAATATGGCGCCGGGATTTACCACTGACTCTTAGATCAACTTTGACCTGATTTTCAGCAGCAATTTCTGCCCTGCAGACAACACAAAGTCTGCAGTCATAACAACGAGGAGAACTCTATAAACTCTGTTCTAACCTGAAGGACGGCTGTTAATCAGGAGCAGAACGCAGGAATACAGTCTTAGACAAAAGCTTTAATCAAATCATTTGACTTGGTTCCCTAAAGTGTGATTAATGACAAAGGATCTTCTAATAAAACAACCTGCACTTATTGATTCTTTATATCTGATTAAAGTAAATGATCTTTCAGACCCAAGTGATTTATTGTTGCTTCTTTTTAAGGTTGATCTGAAGAAACAACTTTTCTGATGAAAATAATCTGCATTTATTTGATATTTTATTATTTTTATTTTTTTTAATCATTATTCTTTTTATTGTTATTTTTGATTTATTCACATCACTGATTCTTTTGATGAAACTATTCTGCAGAAAAAAGGAAAGGAAGAAAAAAAAAGACTGTTATTCCCTATTATTATTATTATCTTTGCATAAGCTCCAATCAAGTCTAAAATAGTGTTGTATTTACATGCAAAGCAGTCTGACTTATTGTTGGATGTTTAATTACCTGTTTTACTGTCAGTACAGTATAAATACCTTATTAGTTATGAACTGGTTGATATCTTATGTAAAATAAATGGTATGGTCGAGTCAGGGTGGGATTATATAAGTTCACTTCCTTCCCACTCCCTTTCAAACAGTCAATCTTCTGATGCCCAGTTATCCTATGTTTGACATGATTACTGATGTAAATCTTTGTTGTTGTTCCATAGCCGGGTTTAAGAGGAAGTGCTTGGCCCCGTTTATTTTAAACGTGTTATTCAATTATGTAAAATCAAGGACATTAAAACCCCCATTTTCATAAGTATTTATTATAACATTTTAACATAATGTGTACGATTTTTCCAAATGAAATGAAAGAGAATCTTGTCAATGTCTTTGCACATTTTGTTGTCTACGTTTAAAGAGAGAGCTGCATATGTTAAGCAGGACAGACCTTCAGCTTTAGAAAGTAAAACTCTGCCTCTTATTGTCAAATCTCTTTGTAAACATTGATTCAATTTCCTTTGTGCTTTCCTGATCATTTGGGGAAAATGTGATTGAGATCTAGAAAGTTGATCATTACTGATTAGTATACCGAGGAAAGTCACTTCCTTTTGAATGTGGATGTTACAGATATTCTGCTGAGCACTTCTTTAATGAGTAATAATTAGCATTTTACAATATTCAGATTTAGTCTGAAGGTAAGTCATCTCAAACACGTCTATTTTCTAAAGGTGACGTCACATTCGCCGTCTACTTTTCTGATAGTCATGGTTATGAGGCTGACATCTTGCGGCCAAAAATGGCAAAGCAGTCAGAAAGATGGAATTCCAGTTTTCACATGAAATGAAAACCCTGATCTACTTTATATCCCCGCCATAAGACTAAACGCACGCAGCTTTGTGCGTGAAGCCCCGCGTTTCCTTTTCTTCACGTGTGTTTTGCATGCGTGACATAATAAAGCTTAACTTTGGGATCAAATATCACTAACTCGCGAGGGAAAGTCTCGGGCGCGTGCGCTTCCCTCACCGCCTTTCCGGAGTCTGCGGATCGCTACGGCGTCTTTCAGAACCAAAGCTCGGTTCGGCTTCAGAACCGGCTTTCCACGTTGCCGGCTGAGCAGCAGCCTAACCTTCTCTTGGACCGACATCTCCCGCTTCTGGTGCGAGCTAATGTAGCGGAACTTCCGGGATGGTGCTGGTCTCTGTCCGCTAACTTTGAAGCAGACCCTGCAGTGTCGCCACCTGCTGGTCGGGAGTGAAAGTCCTTTCTGTTTTGTATAGAAAACACTCCGTAAGGCTGGATGGTTCCGTTGGCTGGGTGGGACTGTTGCATGGAAAACCGGAGTTGATTTTCCAGGAGATGCGATCAGCTTATTCCAGTTTCAGCCTAACCCTTCATACTACTGCCTCTCCACGCAGCCAGTCTGGCTCTTCCTGTGCTGGTCCCCAGCCCGGATAAAATACTGGGTTGTGTCAAGAAGGACATCTGTCTTAAAACTCTGCGGAAACAAATATGCAGGTCATGAAAGCTGATTCACTGTGGCGATCCCTGATAGGACATGCCGAAAGGTGAACAACAACAACAAAACACTTATGTTTCTGACAAATATCCTTTAGAATAACACATGACGCACTATGGAAACATACTGCATTCAGTAATAAAAAAACAGGGGATTTTTGTCCGAAATATTTTGTGGGAAACTACCACATATTATTTAGTCTCATTTTTTTGTTCCTGTAGTTTCTGTTCTAAAGAAAAGAACTACAACTTCATCTGCTCATGATAACTATTGGCCTGCAGTTACAAGTTGAAAGCAACAGTGTGTCATAGACATGATCATCACCATATCGCCAGTCTGCTTCACTCTTCTAACTTAGTTTATCCACAAATGTTATACAGCAAAACATTGGGCAAGTGTTGACCAGTATGGACTGGTTAATTTTGTCTGTGGTGACGCAGAAAGCGAGTTCAGTCTGAGGTTTTTGATACATAGGATCCCCCTGTTCTGAGTTTTGAGCTCTGCTTTGATGTGAAGCTGCAGAAGCAGGCAGGGACCGTCAATAAAGAACACCCCAGAAGAACAATCCAGACAAACATGAACAATTCCTCAGTAACTCACCAGAAATAATCCCCAAAACATCACAAGACCTCCTTCTTGTTTAAACAAACTCTACAGAAATCCCAATATCATTACTGTCTCTTAGAGTGAACAAGTGTATTTGAGGAATGCAAGTTGTAGATGTGTACTTACCTTCTTGCTTTCGAACTAACACTGCTGTAGTCCTAAAAAAAAGAGAACGAAAAATGAAAATAGAAATAAAATAAAATAAAATAACTCAACAAACAAGCAAAGTTGAAACAAAAACGTACTGTATATAGAAAAATAAAAAATATCAAAAAAATCATTTTAAAAATATCTTGGAAAAACAGATCACGAGCCACAAAACTGACCAAACTCACAACATGGGCGCCCTGGTCACCCACAGACATCACTGCTTTGTGCCCAATGTTATTAACTCGCAATAAAACATAAACAGTTCATACTGGTCTATATCTAACACTACTGAATGCAATATTCTTAAAATAGCAGACAATGTGAAACAGAAAACCTTATGAATATGTATGTAGTTAACAGAATTAGACTTTATATCAAGATACAGTAATTGATACAGATTTAACTGCAAAAATTGCTAATAATAACTCCTCATAAATTGTCTAAATTGTCCGTAGTTGTGAATGTGAGTCAGTGTGATGCCCTGAAACAGACTAGCATTAAAATTAAACCAAGACTTTGAGAATCCTAATAAATTTGTTTTAATATTCAAAGAAAACCTTCAGATATTTCGAAGATTTGTTATTCCTGTTATCGTTGTTGACCTTAAAGCTTTTTTATAAATATTTTTCATTGTTTTGGTTTTTTTTCATTTAAGCTTTCAAAGTGAACCACTTTGTGATTGGAGGGACAGGAAGTTCCAGCTAAACGATACGAGACGGATCAACTTCAAACACCTTTGTTTGAAAAAAGAAATGACTACAAAGCATGTACATGCAGGCTGTTCCCCCACATTAATATTACAGCATCAGAAACCTATGAAGGCATCCTTTCTTCTTTCATTAGACTGATCGATTTGTTACACTTTGACACTTCTATTGATGAACTATTGTGCAGTGGATGGGGTAAGGTGGCAGTGGATCGTAACGGTTTTTATCAATTTTCTATTGATAAAAAACATCTATAGATATGAAAGCCCTCTAAACCCCGTTTTAAAATTAATTTATAAAGCTGCTGCTATATTGAGCTGTCAGTTACTGTATTTTAATGCCAACATTTAAATTCCATGAATCCAGACTTGGTGAACTTTGTGTGGTTCTTCGCCGCTCCAGCAGGGGGCAGTAACGACGCCGTGTCAGCAGCTTGACATAAAGCCCACAGGAGCGGAGGTCCCGGGGAAAGCAGCTGTGCTGCGGTGCTGCTCGGTTCGGTTCGTCGTAGGATTCAGCCTGATGGAGAACGACGTGCTTCTGTCTCTGGAGGATCTGGGGTGAGTCACGCGGTTAGTTTCACGGTCAGCAGGTAAACCAGCACTTCCGGTCCCGGCTGCATGCGAGCACACTCAGCACAGCTAACGTGACACTGAGGAAGCAGAACAAGCGGCTGTTCTAGTACCAGTTTGCTCCGGACCGGTGTCGGAATGGTTCGGGTGTTCCGTGTCAGCACGAGCGTGATGACTGAGGCAGAAGCCAGACCCGGAACGCACGCGCGGAGCCCGGCTCTGGTGTGAACACATGAACGGTAACATGAAGAAAGGATGACGCAGCAGCAGGGGCGTGTCTACTGTGGGGCCCTGAACGACAACCTGTAAAGCTTATCGAGCAGAAAACCAAATCTGAGGGAATCTGTCTCCCTGAAAGACCTCTTTCCATAAAAACCTGCAGAAGAAGGTGCAGCTCGGAGCACCAACAACCTCAGCAGCCTCGTTTTTTGCAACAGCGCCTCCTTGCTGCTGGGTGCAGCTTAGTGATTTTATTTTTTTTTTACGTTTTCCCATGTTTTGTTAAAAACCACTTCTGGGTTACAATGAGACAAAATTAATGAATCACACAACAGGAAAAAGATTACATGTACACACAAAAAGATGGACAGATACAAAACTATATATGCAGGAGGATGATAAAGGATGTATTGCTAATAAACCATCATGAATTTTAGATTTGCACAAACAACATATATTTGGATAACAGCTAAGCCAAGCTACACATAGACATTAATGTTTTGTTTCTGTAAAAAACTGACTTTTTTGGTAGTTTGCTTTTTATATTTTAACATTCATGTGATAAATTACCAATTTATTTATATTTTTGCAGTGCTTCGATACATTTTCTTTTAGATTTTTACCCCTCACGTGTGCGATGTGCTGCAAACGGTCTGCCGAAAGTAATGAGACAAACTTCACCCTGTAGACCCGTGGCGCTGTTTAAAAAAAATCCTCAGTCCTTAGAGTTTTGTTGGGCCTCCGTGCCTGCAGATATGCCCTTCTCATAAAAATGCTGTTTTGAACATGTTCTTGATGGAGGACATAAAATAATTTTAAAATTCAAATTCTGAGTATTTTTTCAAATTAAACTTGTGATGGATCAAAAGCTGATTTAAAAATGCTGTTGTGATGCATCAAGTGAAATGGGCGGGGCAACGTCTCCCTGCTCCGCTCCATCCTGATGCATCCACTTGAAGGCAAACAGATCCATGAACATCTTTGTTTTTCTCATGTGAGCTGGAATCTGGATCCAAACTGTACCGGTGGATTGCCTTAGATCCCCCATTCCTGTACTTTGAGTCTCAGGAGTGATCATTGATGGTATATAGAGAGCTGGATTAAGTGACTCCTCCCCTCCTGGCGTTACAGACAGGAAGTACCTGCTTGTTTCCAGAAGCTAAGATCCCAAAGACTTCTATAGAGAAATAAACAGCCTTTACTCAGTTATGTTTTAAATAATAACCGTTCTTGCTCGGATACTTTTTTTAACATGTTCTTCATGATCTTGTCTTTTTCTGTATTCAAGTTATATAAAATATAAACTGACTAATCAGAGCATGTGGTGCCTGCTGGTCCCACCTCTAGTGTTCAAAACATTTGACAGCTTCTCCTGAGCCCGCTTTCAGTGGTGGGGTGTGGTGGGGTGTGGACAAGATCACTCTTTTTTTTTTCCCGACAATAGCTGCATTAGAAAGAACCAATCACTACTTACTGACATCGTCCAACTCCAGATGGCGGAAAAATGCCGACTGAACTGGCTTCATTTGGTTGAAACCAGAAAAAAACAGTTATTCCAGTTCTCTGATACAGTCAGTGAAAGTGATCCATTCAGAACTGCAGTCTGCTGCGGAGGGGCCGCGTTCATGAATGTGGTTCCTCCAGGTACCAGGGTCCACTGCTGGACGATGGAGCCCTGGATAGAGCTGTCTGCGGGGGGGCAGTTTCCCCAGAGTTCACCAAGGTCTGTGCCTGGATTGTGTCGGAGCTCCGACTTTACTGCAGGTTGGAGGAGAACGTCCACGCCACCAACTGTGAGATGATTGACCTGTGCTCAGCAACTTTTCTCTATTGAAGCCCAGATCCACTTCCTGCTTGTGTCACGCTGCTCTGCTGTCCCTCTGCGCCGCAGGTCCTACTGAGGCAGACGGCTTCCAGCTGGAGATGAGCGGTCTTCTGTCCGAGCTGGCCTGCCCCTACCCTGCCCTCACCGGTGGAGATGTCACCCAGAGGTTCCTCAGCAGGAGCCACTGTCTACTGCTGCTGAGTACGTTCCAGCTTCGCTTTTAAGACATTTTCCCTCAAAGGGTTCCAGTTCTACAGTCTGGCTTAACACAGGCACCAACCTCGTTAAAACCAACATAAACTGGGTCAGTTCAGTTCTTAGCTGGCCTATGCTTCCAAAGATCCTCTTTTCCTGTCAATGTATTCAATGTTGGCTTAAAACAGACCTGAAGATAGCCCGTATGTGGAAGTCCTTTATCCATCCATTCATTTGGTGGTCATGGGGTTCTTTCCCAGTCACTGTTGAGTGAAGGTGGACAACACCCTCCACAGTTCCACTTCCACATAAAGACATATCTACACTCACATTCCCACCTAGTAGACAATCACCAGTCAACCATCGTCCGTACTAGACCTGAAATGATGTAGTTCACATCTAAAAATGTTTTCAGAAACTGAAGAACATGAAATATGAAACACATCAGAGATAACAGTAACTTGTAAATGAATGTAGAAGACTATGCGTCCACACATGAAGCACTGAAACAAAGACGCTTCCATCCATCTCCGGTCAGTGAGAAGCAAAACCACCTGCCAGACTTCTGTCATTTCCCCTTTTAGATGGAGTTCCTTAGCTTCCTAAAGCACCACCTTCTCTCTGCTGCAGCTTTCCTGGTGTCTGAGCTGGAGGCCTCCAGGATGATCCTGGTGAACAAACCTCAGAAGAAGGCCCAGGAGTCCGGCAGCCCCGCCTTCCAGGAGCTAAAGGGGATCTGCATGGCTCTGGGCATGTCCAAGCCTCCTGCCAACATTACCATGTTCCAGTTTTTCACCGGCATCGAGAAGAAGGTCAGTCCAGCTGTCACATGACTTCTGCTCAAGATGACCACACCTACTTGAGTAGGTGCAAAATTACTCTAGTCCTGCAGTCAGAAGTTGATCCAAACACCGCAGGGTCTACAGTCATGGCCTGGAGCGCTGATCCCGCAAAAAGAAACCTGACCTGTTTGACAGAAATGTTCTCCCCTGCTTGACCTCCTGCAGCACCTTGTCCTCATGTCATTTTAATGCATGTTTGACCATCGGGGACCCATAATGACCTGGAGTTGCTCTTTCAGTTAAAGGAAGCCCTGAGTCGAGTGCCAGCTGGACACGTGGGGGAGCCACTGCTTAAGAGGCCGCTTGGACCCGTGCACTTGGTAAACAATGAGACGCCTTTTTGTGTGCGCGCGTGTGTGCTCGGGTGGTGGGGGGTCCTCCTCCCTGCACACATAAACCGGTCTGTACTTTTTCAGGAAAAGATAGAGGCCATAAACCAGACGCTGGTGAACGAGTACGAGGTGCGAAGGAAGACGCTGCTGAAGCGTCTGGATGTGACGGTGCAGTCCTTTGGCTGGTCTGACAGAGCAAAGGTACTGGCTCACACAAAGCCCCCCGTGACATGACCGCTATCACACTTTCACGAGGCAAATGAAACTAAAACATAGCCTACTGCTTGAGGGCACATAAAAAGAAAAACTTTTTTTTGTTGTTGTGATTTTTTTTTAATTCAGACAGTTTGACACAACTCTTTTCATGTAACATATATATATATGAATGAATGAATATAAACACACATTTTATATTTTGTGGCCACAAAATCCAGTTTGATGTATAGTTTCTGTTTTGGACAGCAGGGGGCGCCAAACCTCCTTTCTTTTCCTCCAGCCCTGCGGAGGCGGTGGCTTCGACTTCGACAGGGATGGCTCTGCTGACAATAGATGTAATTATTTATTTATTTTGATACAGAATAAGAAACAAATCAGTCTTCTGTGAAGCTCCATGCAAAAGCTTCTTGTGAAACATTTGAAAAAAAGAACAATTTTATAATTAGAACAAGTCAAACTTTATAAACTGCAGAGCGACTAAACACACCCCTCGCCTGCGCCCCTCCTCTGCCCCTCTGTGCACATAGCGTGCTCTCCTCCTCCAGCCCCACTCCCTGCGCTCTTTTCCTCTTTCCTTCTTTCATGGATGTACGTTTTTTATCGCGTGTTCATCTCCTGTGATATTTGTGTCTGAAGTTAGAAAGATGAGCTTGTTTGAGCTTTTATGTGACCATCTAAAGCTCAGGGAGAGAAGAAATAAAAGAACTTTCCAGTTGTGCTTTACGATCCAAGAGAGAGAGCGATGCGTCAATTATATTAAATTAGCGTGGATGACTTTTTTATAGTTGATTAGTCAAATAATCGTTGACAGTAGGGCTGTCACATGTTCTTATCTTCTGCTGCACAGCAGTACCAATAGTTTTTGTTCAGAAGCACAGTTCTTCAGTGAGAGAATTGCATAATAATAAGTGCAGTAAATTCACAATTATTATGCAGTCTGTTGAGAAATATAAACGGCTGCACGGTGGTGCAGTGGTCAACGCTCTTGCCTCACAGCAAGAAGGTTCCTGGTTCAAGTCCTGGCTGGGGGACTTAAAACAGTGTCACCAATGGGGGGACCTTTCTGTGTGGAGTTTGCATTTTCTCCCTGTGCATGCTGGGTTTTCTCCGGGGACTCCGGCTTCCTCCCACCATCCAAAAACATGCTTCATAGGTTAATTGGTGACTCTAAATTGTCCCTAGGTGTGGATGTGAGTGTGTGTGATTGTGGCCCCTGCGACAGACTGGCAACCAGTCCAGGGGTGTCCCCTGCCTTCACCCATGAGTAGCCGGGGTAGGCTCCAGCAGCCCCATGACCCCGAAAGGGACAAAACAGTTTAGAAAATGGATGAAAAATCTAACACTGTTAGTGTAATTATCATGAGCATTTAAAAGTTACATGTAATACATAAATGGACTCTAAAAACCTACATTCTTTATCAACAGTGTAGTGAGATTTTTTTGACAATGAAAAACTGGAGCAAATAGTTCTTTTCGAGACTGAAACACTTACACAGAACATTCTAAATCTGGTTTTTAAAGAAACAAGACCTCTGTCAATGTTGAAGAGGATAGATTTGAAGACATGATTGGGGGGCTGCACACTGGCTACTACCAGTGTTGGGGTAACGGATTACAAAGTAAAGAACTACTGTAATTTCATTACTTTTGTCAGTAACAGAGTAATGTAACGAATTACAGATCACATTTTGGTAATTAATTACAGTTACTGGACAATAGGAACCTTTGTTACTTTGTTACTTTTAGGTTTTGTAGGCTCTGATATTTTCTCTCACTTAACTGAAAAGAAAACAGATTAATTTAAAACTAAATGGAGTAATCTGCTCATACCTGCACGCATGTGCGCGCAGAGTCAGGGATCGATCACTCATTGCTGCAGTCAAAGTGATTTCCAAACTGGTTCAAAGATGAGACTAAAAGAGACGCTGTTCTGAAAGGAGTCCTGTCATCTCCACAGAGCAGCAGGTGATCAGCAGAGCAGAGATCCACACCGTGAACTGATGTGTCTGTTATGAATGAAACAACTCTAAAGTTGTTCTTTGGAGTGAAAGACAAGAGTCCTCTCCGTCCTGGGACTCAGAGACGATTATTTCTAAATTAAGTCAAACTTTCTTTCTTTCTTTCTGTCACACGACACACGCACTTGGATGTGACGGGAGTTCCACCCTTTTATCAGTCCGTCCTGGATGCTTGGAGACTTTTGCTTTGCCAAAGGAGTGCTGTTTTAACCCCTGGACTGTGGCTGTTTGAGGACCCACTGTTCAGCAGTGGGCTTCTCTCTTCACAAACATTGTCCTCTGTAACCATGGGCTCCAGACTGAGGGAAGTTGGCTTCGTGAAGCTAGGACATCTCTTGGGGACATCCCTAACTGAGCTTGCTGCGGCTGTAGGTTTCCATTCCATCAGGACGCTGCAGAGGATAGTGGATGAGGTTTGCCAGTCCTTACCTGAGAACCTGCGATGGTATGTGAGAGATTCTTCAGTCGCTTCACAATGGGTGGATGGGATGGATTTTCCCTTCCCTTCAATGCAGGTCTCTCCATCCCGTGAGGAGTGGATGGAGGATGGAAGTAGACCGTTATCTTGGACATCCCCAAGGATGGGGAATTTGGAGACAATGGAAAGGAAGACCCTCTACCTAGTGTCTGTGAAGGTTTTAAATGTGCGCTCCCTTGTCGACGTCAGAGTGTCGGGGTGGACTGGTTTTTTTGGCGCCGGGTTTTCCCCGAGGGGCTGTTGGAGATCCCTGTACAAAGCTCCCGTGGAAAAACGGGCAGGTGACCTCCAGTGGAGGGTCGTGCATGGGATCATAGCTACGAACAGATATCTGACACACGTCAATCCTGGCACAGGGGATGGGTGTCCGTTTTGTTCAGTCTGACGAGTCTCTTTTCTTTTCTACGGGTGTTGTTTGAGGGGTTGGGGGAACGGTTTACTTTGGTTTGCTTCATTTATGGTCCCAAATATGAGACTCGGAAAAAGAGCGTTCACACACTTTTGAACTTCATTTCAGCTGAAGCCAAGCTGGCTGTTTGGATGTCCTGGAAAAACCGGATCCAGGGGACCGGGTCTGATGATGCTCTGTTTCTCTTTAAGAGACGTTTGGTAGCTCGGTTGGGAATAGAGTTCTGTTTTTACAGTCTTACCAATTCACTTGATGATTTAGTTAAAATTTGGACCATGTTCTGTCAGCAGAGACTCTTTGGTGCTGAATTTTCGAGTTCAGATGTTTTTCTTTTGTGCTTCTTGAGAGAGAGAGAGAGAGAGAGAGATTGTCAAGGAATACATTAATAATTAATACATAATTATAAAAAAAAAAACTAATGAAACAGGCCAGTGTCTTATCTCCTCAAACCTGTAAATATTCAGTATTCAGGGGTTTTATGCATTTGATGAGACACCTTGATGCTATGTACACACCAGGCATGTGATGTGCCTGATACTGGCGCACATTCTCACAGTTGAAAGAGGCTTGGTGCAAAATGTCAAAGCGGTGCAAATCTGGCTTTTTTTTCACAGCTCTATTCCAATATATATAAAAACTTGGTGTCATAGAATTCTGGTTGGAAACAATTTAATTTTCTCTTTCATGATCAATTTACAAATGGTGACACTTATGTATTTTACAAGGGAGACCATTCATAGGTCACTGTCAAATCAGAGTTCTTCATTGGTCAAAGTTCAAATGGTTTCAGTTTCAACATGTGTTCAGTGGCTGCATGTTTTGTATGTGGGGCCAGAAAACAGACTTAGAAACTGCAAGAGTTTTAAACATGGAATCCCAAAAGATTGGATTAGCGTGCGTTTACATAGACTCTTCGTTGGAAGTGGTCATTTGAACTTGTGTTGCAGAGGCTGTTGTAAATGTATCTTGATTGGCAGGTAATATTTGCTGGTAGGCTTTCTGTACCTGTGGGGAAAGAATTCTAGCAGGTTCTCTGTCATGTCTGCAGGTGCGGGCCGAGAAGCTGGGGAAGGTGTACCAGCCGCTGCGCTCGGCACTCGCCATCAGGAGTCGTGTCTCCGTCGCTCATCTGCTGGCTGCGCGGCAAGACTTCTCCAAGATCCTGAGAACGAGCAGCGGGAAGATCCGCGAGAAGACTGCCTGTGCCATCAACAAGGTGGGGCCCCTACAGTCCCCCTCCTCTAAAACAGGGGAGGAGGGGGCACTTGGGGTACATTTTTTTCCCCTAAACTCCCAGTTAATTGTTCTTGTGTTTCAGCTGGAATTCTTGAAAGCAGTCTCACTGTCTTTCTTTTCCACCCTCTCTCATGCCCAGGTTCTGATGGGGCGAGTGCCAGACAGGGGAGGCAGACCTTGTGAGATTGAGCCTCCGCCCCCAGAGATGCCCTCCTGGCAGAAGCGTCAAGATGCACCCCAAGGCGGAGGACACTATGGGGGTGGGCATGGAGGCAGCAGGGGGGGCTACGAAAGAGCAGGAGGGGGGCCATGATGATAGGGTTGGCAGAGGAGGAGGAGGTAGAGGGGGGAAAGTGCAGGGCAGTTGGGGGGAGGGAAGTGGAGGGGGAAGGGGCGGGTACCATGATTCAGGGGGCAGAGGGAGCTACGGAGCTGGTGGGGGTGGACAGGGGACCTTCCAGGACCCTGGTTATCACGGGAGAGGAGGCAGTTACCATGACAACTATCACCAGGATGGAAGCTGGCATCAGGAACGGGGTGGGGGCCGCGGAGGTCGAGGGGGACGTGGAAGAGGAGGCAGAGGAGGACAAAGTGGTGGTTGGGGGAGCAGAGGGGGTTCTGGTTTGAGTCAAGGAGGTCAATTTGAACAGTTTTTTCAACATGGGGGGCAACAATTTAACCAGGCCGGTTTCAACCAGGGCAGACACTACAGCAGCTGAGGGGGGCAAAGAGAGCCCCCATCCTCTTACCTCGACTGATAAAGCATTGAAGGATAGGGAGGGGGGTGAGTCTTTTTTCCTCAGCCGACTAAAGCACCTTCTTCTTGGGATGTTCCTGTGCATTCTATGCATTTTTGGACCTGAAGCGGGAATGGTTCTGGGAGTGACCTCTGCACCCCCACAAAGTCTGAGGTCTACGCTTTTTGTTTGGAGGCTGGGGAGATTGGAGGGGCCGCTGTTTGCCTTCCTCAAGTGTGGATTATTTTCTGTTAAAGATGGATGCACCTGAGAATGTGGCATGTTGTTGGGGGGGGGGGGGGGGGGTGCATGGACAAGCAAACGATTAAAAGAAAGTGTTGCTGTCTTTGTGGGGTTTGAGTTCTTTCACCTGAAGGAGTCAAAACCTTTAACTTCTCACCCTATTTGTTCTGCCAGGATAACCTTTCCTTTTTTTGTCAGAAATAAAAATGTGCATTTTCATTTAAAAACACAAAGAATATACTAACGTTCTAAAGCTTAAGGTCACACAGACAATTTTCTGTTTTCCACAAAAAGTCACACTTTGATTTACCAAATGCGCCTTACAATGAGTAGAAAATATAGTCAAGACATTGACCAGGTTAGAAATAAAGTTTATTTGAAACAGTTTTTTCCCTTAACTTTTGTTTTAATCAAAGAATCCTCCATTTGGAGCAATTACATCATTGCAGACCTTTGTCATTCTGTTCTTTTGTCGAGGTAATAGTCTCAGAAATGGCTTTTTCTTTGCCACTCTGCCCCTAAAGGTCAGCATCCCGTGGTCTTGTTTTGTAACTGCCAGTTAAGGACTAGAGGATGACTCAGGACCGCTCCCGGTAATTTGAATTTAACAGAAGAGTCTTTCATCCTTATTCTTCCCTGGATTTCATTTTTTCTGTCATTGGACTCGCCAGGGGCTGTAATGCTCTCCATCACTGCCATTGATATATAATCACTGCAGTTTAATTTCAGCAGGAAAACCATGAGACTATAACCACCCAATCTGTGATATAACAATGATTGTAAATGTACGGTAATAAATTAGGTCTTGCTTTGTATATCAGCTGTAGTGTTCTGTGTTTTGTAAGATCAGAAAGTTGTAGAATCGTTGCTTTTAGAAATAACTGATTAGTGTGCTGTCAATAATGAACATTATTTATTTTTCTTACTGCTCTTTTTTTGTTAAATTCACAATGCTTTTAAATAAGTTTTATGTTCTTCCCCAGATTTCTAAACAATAAGTTAAGTATGGTAACACGAGAGAATTATACAGTATTTGGCGCACTCTTTGGTTTAGATCAGGGGTCAGCAACCTGAGGCTCCGGAGCCATATGCGGCTCTTTCATCCTTACGCTATGTGTGGCTTGGGAAAATAAATTAAAAGTGTCCGATTAAAATGTATTTTATTTGTCTCAAAAACGTATATCCCATCTTCTTATTAAATCAAGTTTTTTAACTTCTTTCTTCAGACCTTGTGCTATTTCGCTGATCAGCATTTGTCTCAGGTCTCTCCAGAGATGCTCCAGTGGGTTTAAGTCAGGGCTCTGGCTGGAACATTCCAGAACAGTCACAGAGTTGTTGTGAAGCCACTCCTTGGTTATTTTAGCTGTGTGTTTAGGGTCATTGTCTTGCTGGAAGGTGAACCTTCGGTCCAGTCTGAGGTCCTGAGCACTCTGGAGAAGGTTTTGGTCCAGGATATCCATGTACTTTGTCTGCATTCATTTTTCCCTCCATTGAAATCAGTCGTCCTGTCCCTGCAGCTGAAAAACAACCCCACAGCATGATGCTGCCGCCACCATGCTTCACTGTTGGGACTGTATCGGACAGGTGATGAGCTGTGCCTGCTTTTCTCCACATATACAGCTTAGAATTAAGACCAAAAAGTTCCATCTTGGTCTCATCAGACCAGATAATCTTATTTCTCAGCATCTTGGAGTCCTTCAGGTGTTTTTTTTTAACAAACTACATTCAGGTTTTCATGTGTTTTGTACTGAGGAGAGGCTTCTGTCGGGTCATTCTGCCATAAAGCCCCGACTGGTGGAGGGCTGCGGTGATGGTTGACTTTCTCCTGACTGCATCTCTGGAGCTCAGCCACAGTGATCTTTGGGTTCTTCATTACTTCTCTCATCAAGGTTCTTCTCCCCTGATAGCTCAGTTTGGACGGTCAGCTCTAGGAAGGGTTCTGGTCGTCCCGAACAGCTTCCATTTAAGGATTATGGAGACCACTATGCTCTTAGGAATCTTTAGTGCAGCAGATATTTTTTTTGTAACCTTGGCCAGATCTTTGCCACAATTCTGTCTCTGAGCTCTTCAGGCAGTTCCTTTGACCTCATGATTCTCATTTGCTCTGACATCACTGTGAGCTGTAAGGTCTTATATAGACAGGTGTGTGACTTTCCTAATCAAGTCCAATCAGTAGAATCAAACACAGCTGGACGCAAATGAAGGTGTAGAACCATCTCAAGGATGGTCAGAAAAAATGGACAGAACCTGAGTTAAATATATGAGTGAATACATAAGATTATGTAATATTTCAGTTTTTCTTTTTTAATAAATCTGCAAAATGTCAAAAATTCTGTGTTTTTTGTCAATATGTGGTGCTGTGTGTACACTAATGAGGAAAAAATGAACTTGAATGATTTAGCCGAAAAACTGCAATATAATAAAGAGGGACATTTTTAAGGGAGTCTGAATACTTTCACTGTATGTGATTTATGAAATGTGAGTCATTTATTTGGTGACTTTGGTCAATATTTCACTTGGAATGTAGAAAACTAAGCAATGCATTCTTTGGAGGGTCACCAGGTAGGATTGAATCATTTCTTTTTTTTCAGATCCTAATGAGCATTTGAGGTTTGCACGCGATGTCGATTGCAATTACGAAATTAGTGTAATACTTTAGGCCTACTGCTTATCCAGTGACGCCTTAGAATAATAATAATAATAATAATAATACTACATTTTACATCAAAACATATAATAATAAAATAAAAGTACAACTTGAGATCACCATCTCCTGCCTTTAGATAACAGGGCAACTTTTTTATGTAGGTGGGGGTAGCTGACCCCTGCCGTGCTTTCTCCTGGGTCTCCCTTAGGAGGCCCCGGCTTGTACCCGGGGCTGGGGGGATTCTCAGAACTCCTGGGTGGGCGGCTTGTCTGGGGTAGTGGGGCTCTCTGGGGTGGGGTGGGAGGGTTGCTCTCTTGGCTGGGCTGGGCCTTGCGCTCTATGCTTCCGTACCTCACTGCGCTCAGGTGTTGGGGGCCCATGTGGTGATCCTGCGGGCCCTGGTCTGGGTGCTTGGCCGGGCTGCCTGGCAGGTGGATCTCCTTCGTTGGCCCCACAGTATGGGTGCGGGCGCGGGCCCTGGTCCGCGCTGCTGCTTCGGCGGGGGTCTTGGTGTGGGGATGTCTGGGAGCTCTCCCTCCTTTTTTCTATTTTCTTTTCATTCCTTCATCCACTTCAGCTTAACATAACATTCACCTGAGCACAGGCGTCGGCTCACCTTTGCACCTTCAAATAGTGTGCGTGTGAACTGGATGTGGACAGTTTGTGAAGACTCTTGGAGCCGGCAGGTATGTTTGTAACAGCTGAGTGTGTGGACAGGCCCCGCCCAGTTTAGACCAACATTCACTATTGTAATGGGTATAAGCTCCAGCATTTTGTTACCTGTAGTTTTACAACTCTACCTTCCCTTTACATTAGTCATCCTCTAACATCTATAATCCACCCCCCCCCCTTTTCCCCTTTTCTCAACTCATATCTGTTTGCTCAGCTGTTGGACAGGACAAGTTAAAAACAAAAAAAAAAAACAATGAAGCCAATGGATGTATAAAACAGAATTTGTATTTTATTCAAAGGGCGGGAGTCGGGGATCTCCAAAATGGAAGAAGTACTTTTATGTTAATATTTCTTTAACCCTCAGGTGTCCTGCAGTGCAGCTGTGAGTTCAGCAAAATAAAACTGTCTAAAAAAAACTTAAACTTATCGGAACATTTTGTGATTACCATTTTATGGGAAAAAGAGAGAATATTGCAATTATTTGCAGTCTTTTTGACAAAAGTGATAATATTTTAAATAAGGCAAAAGATGAACGTCGATCTCTGATGGCTGCAATGCAGACCAGAGTTCCCGCAGTGGGGATGTATCTGAATGGCACTATCTGCTACAAGACATCCAACAACAAGGAAACCGATCATTTTTTTACTTTGCTATAGAGGCTGAACGTTGATGTTGACTAAAAATTGTGGAAACTTCACAGTTCACTGCAAAAGTCCCACCTGCTACCGTTACGGGAACCGAGCTATTTAGAGTAGACAGACGCGCCTCCACCTGTGAGCACATTCCAGCTGAGCAGAACATCTGAAATCCAGCTGGATTAAGCATCTCCAAAAACCTCATTTATTATTTTAGTAAAAAAGTAAAAAACCTATTTTAAAAAACAGAATTCCATTAGTAAAATTAAAAGCTGAGAAGTTCTTGCAGTGAAAATGGCAAGAGACTCATTCTTTAGCTAAGATAAGCTAACGGTAACAGGTACTTTTGAATATTAGAGATAGCCTTTAGGTCAAATACAACTTATGTTTTTGACATCCATCGGTTCTATCAGGTCTATCCGCCATTTTGATATGATGGCATTGGCTTCATCACTGGGTGCTGCCATGTTGCCACACCTGGTATTAGGAAGCTGGCTGCAAATTCACGTTTACATGCATGGCCGACCCTGGGCATTGGCAAGCTAGATGGTCGCCTAGGGCATCATCTGCTGGAGGGGCGCATAATCACAATGTTTAATTTTTTTAAATGCAGACAGTTTGACACAACTCTTTTCATGTAACAAATATGTATATATTTTATATTTTGTGGCCACAAAATCCAGTTTGTTGTGTGGTTTCTGTTTTGGACAGCAGGGCGCTCTAACCCCCCCCTTCTTTTCCTCCAGCCACGCGGCGGCGGCTCCTAGGGCGCCACGCAGGGCCGGCCCTGTTTATGTGATTTAGCTCAGAAATAGCATCCAGTACCTTCAGCACCCTGCAAATAGCTATATAATCCTAATCCACCCAACAAACCAGCCATGGTAACGTAGATGAAGATGCAGACTTCTTGTGCACATTCACAATGTAATTAGTAACATTAAGTGACCTTTCAATTGTAGTGGAGTAAAGAGTACTAATATTTAATCAAAAAAGTAGGCGGGTAAAGAGTAAAAGCTGCTTATATTGTTGATACTCAGTACAAGTACAAAGTAGCCAAAAAAATACTTGAGTAAAGTAACAAAGTCCATTGACTCAAGTACTTTACACCACTGGCCGTCACGAGCTGGGGTCACATTTTCAGTAACAAAACAAGGGCTTTTACTTTGAAAGCGTCACCTGGATATGGAACAGAAGCTTCCGGGTTCAGCCGGATTTGCGTTCGTTGTTCTTTAGTACAGCTCGGGAAATCTCGACTGTGTGTGCCATCCGACATAAAACAACACGGAAAGATCCCGACGTAAGTGGGTCATTTAGGCGATTCTGTGAGGAACCCGCTCATGTTCCGCTCGGACCCGCGCGCGCGCGGTCAGCCGCCGCCGTTTGGACGCCCGCCGCCCTGCACTCCTCCCTTCAGGCCGCTGGGACCCGGAGCACCGTTCACTGAAAGCCCGTTGTGCTCCAGCAGGCCGCCGGGAGCCCACTTCATCAGCGTACGTTCATGTTGAGCTGCTTAACCGGAAGCTTTCCTGAGGGTGTAACGGATCTCCTGCCCTCAGTGTTTAACGTTCATCTTTCAACAACATGTGGGGTTGGTTCTGGTCCGGACCTGATTTAGTCCTTTAGGACTATCCCAGTGGGGAACAAGCCTCAGTAACCTGGTTTCAGATGAAAAGTGGTGACCAGAGAAACCAACCCACAGGTTTACCTGCTCAGGTGAAACCAGGGTCCTTCACGTCCTCCCATGAGATTCACTTTTACGAGGATTGATGTTTTCCTCTGACAGCATCCACACTACACCCGAAAAGGGTTTAGTGTCTTTTATGGCTCTGGTCTCAAAGCAACCCAGAACATCCTCCTTCAATGTTAGGCTGCTTAAGGGAAGTCCGGATAACTCCACCCGAAAAGTGTGGAGTGCTGAGAAACGTCAGCCTTTTGTCTGGTTTGCTTTCACATATGACCCTCAGAGGCAGATCACAAACAGAAGCAGATTGTTAATTACAAACACGGCTTTCTAGAGGCAAACACCGCAGTGAAGTTAGTTTGACGTTGGATATTCAACAGACATTCAGTCTAGGTAAACCTGAGGCAAACTGCTTATTAAAGGCAAACAGTGCTTACTAGAGGGGGCAGTTTTCTGTCCGAGGTGGGGAAAATAAAGACCAAGAAAAGGCTTGAGTTCTGCTGAAACTCAGTGGTGTGTAGCTCCTCACTGCATCACGTTTGCTCTGTGAGACAGTTTTCAACCTTCTTGTTAGTCCTGCTTCGTCTTGTGAGACAGGTTCTCTCTTGTCCGGTGAACTGGGATCTTCCCACTCATGCATAGTTCTCTTGGAAGCGCCTGGTTTTATCCGCTTCATAGTTCAGGTCTCACACTTGCTAACTTAAGTCGACTATCCGAGGAAATGAACCCTCCTGCAAGCCGGTGTGGGTCCGCCCTCAGGGTTTCATGCTGTCCCACATGTCTGATGTTTTATTTCTGACAAATTAATTTTTATCTACTAATTAGGAAAAATGGGCAGAACCTTCAGTGTTCGAACCATTGACTGTATATAGAAAACTGGACTGAGTGGACCCCCACCCCCCAACACACACATACACACACACACACCCCCCCGGCATTCAAAACAGGAAGTACCCGCTGGCTCTTAGAAATAAAAAGTCCATAGACTTCTATAGAGAAATAAAAAGCCACCATTAGTGATTGTGGGGTTACAGGAGCCAGAGGTAAGGCATTTTGTATGAGTGACATCTCAGCCCCTCTGTCCAGTTCTCTGTATGCAGTCAGTGGTTTGCACCAGAACAAATGAAAGCACAAGACTCCTGATTTCTGGATTCACAGTCAATTAACGTTTGAAACAGAGGTGAAGCAATTAGCCTCTGAATGGAATGGTTACAGGTTTGGTTCCCGCCTTGTCTGACCATGTGTCAAAATGTCCTTGATCAATACAATGAACCACACATTGCTCCTGGTGGTTATAGGCTTTACCAATTTAAACAACGGCCTGTTCATCTGTGAGCAACATTCAAGAACGTCTGTTTGGGTGAGTGACACTTTTACTAAAACTGTTTGGCATTATATTTTTTATTTAAACGAAAACTTGAACAGCTTCAAACTGTGCCGTGGAATGCTAACAATTACGCAAAAAAACCCAACTTTTTTACGTGCTATTTGGACTTCATAGAGACTCCTAGGAGTCATTGTCAGCTGAACGTGAACGATGTACTGTGCTAATGTTGTTGAATCCTGGCCTTTTCCCATCTATTCACATTCATTTCATTTAAATATATCTGAAACATTCAAATAAATATGAAAAATAGTTTTTGGTACATAAGTTAATTTATTAATGTGTTTTGTCTTTGAGTTCATCGTTGACGATCATCAGCTCCAACAGAGAAAACAGCACAAATCTTTGTGGACCAGAATTCCTCTGGAGGAAATGAGGGAAATTCAGGAGGAAATCCAGTAAACATGACGGATGATTGTTGATATTTTTTTAATATTAAATTTATGATTGTTTATGACAATGCTTGAAATGATCAAATTGAAAAAAAAACACTTTTTAATGATAAGTATCGTATATCTACCAATAATGGCCAGTGTATAATAGACGCCAGGTCTATAATAAACCCTGGGTCAAAAAGGTGTTAGTTGTTTTAGACGCCGCTCTCTAAAAGTGAACCCCCCCACACCTCCTGCCATGTCAGGCAGAGGGTGGGGGCTGGGTGTTTGTGGCATTCATGTTGTGACCCATGCAGCTTGGCTCATTCCATTTTGTTAAAAATTTTTGTGGTGGAATATGCCAAAGAACATTCTGATGAGGAATCTGTACCACATTTTGGGATGAATCCTAATCGTATCTGAGAATGGCGCAAGCAGATGGATAAAGGAGTGAAGAAGACTGATGACGACAAACATGGAGATGTCACTGTTTTTTTTGTAGAGTTTTTTAAAATAAATCAACCTGATCTCTTAACATCATCCATGTCTCTCGTGCATAGTAAATGAGATGAACTGTTAGCTACATGGAGCTAGCAGCTAATGTTTTTAGCTGCTAGCTCCATGTAGCTAAAATGCTAAAAACATTAGCTGCTAGCTTCATGTAGCTAACAGGCTAAAAACATTAGCTGCTAGCGCCATGTAGCTAACAGGCTAAAAACATTAGCTGCTAGCGCCATGTAGCTAACAGGCTAAAAACATTAGCTGCTAGCGCCATGTAGCTAACAGGCTAAAAACATTAGCTGTTAGCTCCATGTAACAATTCTGGGGTGAATCCTAAACAGCAGAGAGGCTGCAGAAAGAAAGAATAAGAACAAGCCTGGTTTCCTGGTGAACAGAGAAAGCAGCAACAAATTAGAAGAATTGGTTTGAACATGGATTACTGAGCAAAGGAAAAGGTGCTCGTGTCTCCAGGAAAATGGTCGGCATGAAAGACAAAATAATTTTTGATACAGAGATTGATGTTCACAGCCAGTGTGATTTAGAACAGAATAAAATGTTCTCATCATTTCTATAAATCCTGAAATGTTCCTCTGTTGTTTTCTGCATTTTATGACCAAATTTCACAGCAAAATGAACCCATTAACCATCACCATTCTGTCTGTGATGGAATAAACGCCGGTCTCTAATAGACGCCGGTCTCTAATAAACGCCGGGTCGGCCGACAATTTTTTAAAATAAACGCCCCGGCTACTATTGGAAGCTATATGGTATTTTATTTTTGGATTGTAAATCTGAAGACCTTTTCATCCAATGCTGTATTTGCAGTTGTTTTTCTTTTTAGTTTAAACTTGAGAAAATGTTTTGTAACCCTCTCTTTCGCTGGACAATATTTTCAACAAGATCAAGATCAAGTCCTGCCTTAATACCACCCGTTATGTACACATCCTAAATCTAGAGATATATAAAGCACATTTAATTCTTTTTAGCAATTTACTTTTCTGAAATTTGCCTCTTGGACATATTGTGGTTTTAAAACAGTTTCATATCTCATGATGTAGGCCCTTGTAGGAGGTGTAGAGTGGCTCATGACACCGACTGTTGTTAGACCAGTCAATTTTTTTTCCAGTATTTCCAACACCACACAAAAAGGAAAAAACAAAGACAAGAAGATATCTATAGTGTAATTTGATCCATTTCAAGCTCCAGAAAAACTATTTTAGTCTCCTCAAACAGAACTAAACCATTCATGCTTACATCTACCTGGTAGAGAAACTCTCAGTTCTTACCACCCACAACATGAAAGTTCTGAGAAGTAAGAACTAACTGCTGATACTAGTTATCATTTAACTTTGTGGATGTTGTATTGGAAGGTGGAGTTGAAAAAATTGTAACGAAAACAAGCCTTGTTTACAGTCTGAAAAGATCCCACTGTTTAAAACCGTATTCAGACTGGACTCATTTGTTTTGCTTAAAGTGAGCCAGAGTTTGTTTCTCCAGATAATCTGAAATAAATTTTCAGTCTGAATACACCCAAGTGAAACCTGGTCTAGGACCACCGATCACCACTAGCTCCATAATGCGTGTTGGAGCGGGGGGCTGTGCTCGCAGCGCAAGCGCTTCTTCAGAAATGGACGCTTCTGAATGATGGCCGACAAGTATGGGGACGATGGAAAAAAATACCTGGAGCTAAATTTTGATCTTAGCGGGTATTACGTTTTTTTTGGTGAAAATTCAAGATGGCGGCCTTCTTCCAAGGTCAAAGGTCGGCGTAACTCCAGGGGTTGTTGTAGAAATTTTGTTAAAATCCCCAAAACAAAAAGGTTCGTTTTTACATTCTTGAAATTAGCAAAATCTTAGATTTTGAAACAAAATGGCCGCCAAACTGTAGGTCGTGTGGCCATACCATAATAATTTCAAAACTTCCTTTTGATATTCCCGATAAAGTTACATTAGTTTCGTTAGTGGATGACTCCAACATTTTTTTTGAAAATTTTTTTTTAGCTAAGTTTTTTGCGAAAAACTTTAGCTTACCCTGGCCACAATTTTAACATTGTCATATTGTATGTGATATTGTTACGTTCAGCATGAGCCACCGAGCATATCAATACCCCTTTTACGACATTCCATTAAAATGTGTGAACTAGCTAAGATTGTAGCAGTGTCGAGCTCGCCACGTGCATGCCATTCATAATCTACAACTTCTAATTCCAACATTTTTCCACAGTGCCTTCCCAATGATA
The DNA here is from genome assembly GCA_016861445.1 of Oryzias woworae. Classification (NCBI taxonomy): domain Eukaryota; kingdom Metazoa; phylum Chordata; class Actinopteri; order Beloniformes; family Adrianichthyidae; genus Oryzias; species Oryzias woworae. The sequence continues at coordinate 322,709 of BOLG01001307.1, forward strand.
ATCGAGAAGTTACAAGACGATCGATGAAAATCCCTAGAATGTTTGTAGCTGGTACTAAAGGTGCTCTTAAAAAAATTCAAGATGGCGGCCTCTTCCCAAGGTCGAAGGTCAATGAAACTTCTGTGGTGGTTGTAGACTCGAGCTGGCAGCATGTCTGTGAAGTTTTGTGAAAATCCGAAAAACCAAGGTGTCGTTTTCCTATATTGTGGATATGCAAAAAAATCAACAAACGACACACTTTGCTACAATATGGCCGCCAAGCCGTGGGCCGCAACTTATCGCGCTATGGCGGGGGTCATATTTCGACTTAAAGGTGCAATAATTTTACAACTGCGAAAAGAATATGCTCCTTGCAGTCAGGGCACTTTTTATATTTCAGTGTTTTTAATTTCAAAACTCGACATTTCGATGGAAAAATATTCGATGGAAAACTTAGCTTTTTCTGTCTCACTAGAATACGTAGTCGATCTAAGAACACGTCGATGATCCGGCCAATCAAATCATGACTCTGACGTGCCGTCAGCTTTTGCTAGCTTGTTGGAGCCTGAAAAGGCAGCGGTGGTTCATCGCTGAATATTTTATTCTACCTAGTATCTTATCATTGACATCGTTTAATAGAACACCAAAACATGCAACTTTTGCTGTGATTTCATTTTTTATGTCCTTCGTGGTGTTCAACCAATAAAACTTTGTTAACTTTTCTGCTAACATGATGCGAGCGAACACAGAGAGCCAGATATCAACTTTCTCCTCATATTACGTGTTAACGGCAGGGCTGATAGTAAGCCGGTACGGTCCGGTACCTCAATAATATCTGGTGGAGACACGGCTGGATCACCTGGCAGGAGATCAGCTGTGGCCGCTCTTTGCTGCTTTAACGCTCTTACAAAAGCAGCTGCGGGCTGATGCCGCTTAAACTGTGAACCAGACAGCACTCTTTCTCATTTTTCATTTCAATTCAGAATCAGATGGAACAGAAAAACTTCCATATTGTGTGTATTGTTTATTATTGCATTATTGGTGAGGATGACAGGGGCTGGGGTTGAAGTCCCAGTGAAAAGAATTATGGACAGGCCACATATAAGAATGATAAATCTGGTATGTTTGTATACAAGTATGTGTTTGTGTGTGGATTTTTGACTATGTGGGTAAATTTATATGATAACCAAAGGTATTTAGTTCTGGTGTTTGATGTAGATTATTGTGTAAACTTAAGGTATAAGTTTAGGGGTAGGATTTAAAACGTTTTAACTTCTTCCTACTCCTTTTCAAACAATATATTTGTCATATTGTCTTGTTGTTTTATTTTTTATTACCTTTTTTTGTAATTTTCACATGGAAATGAAAATTTTTGAAAGAAATTAAATGAAATTCACAGTCAGCAGCATAAGCCTCCACTCTCTTTGTTATCCAGTAAAACAAATAATGATTTTGATTTTCAGAGAGAAACTTTTAGCACACTTTGCTAGACTTATGTATACTTTGCACATTATGTTGTCATTGATGATTGTTGAGTTTTGTTAAGTGTTATGACATGAACTCTGAATACTCTCAGCCCCACTGTAGCAACTTCTCCATAGACTGTAGTACAGTCATTGCTGTGGGTGGCAGCCAGCAGATTGCGCCCCCTGCTGAAATAGCGCATCATCCAATACCTCAGTGGAATCCCAGTCTTTTGGCGAAAAATTGCCCAGACAGCAGGTTTGTTTGTGTTTCAGATATGTCACAGGATGAGCATTGTTTAAGTCTTTTGCTTTTGCTACTGTTTTGAAACGTCTGCTTGTTCATTTCTAGTGACCAAGCTGGGGAGGAGTTCCTGCGATGCATCGCTGCCAACAAACCCCTACCAGACTATCTGAAAGGGAACATGGCTTACAACCTGGCAGAAGCGTTTAAATCTGCAGATGTCCTTAAAGATGCTGTTAGATCAGACAAACAGTTCCAGAAGCATGTGTCGAGGAGCAAAAGCCGGAGCAAAAGTAATGCCAGATCTGGAGCTAAAAGCCATGGGCGCAGCCGAAGCCGTGTGCGCAGCCGGGGCCAAAGTCGAGGGCGCAGCCGAAGCCGGGGCCGTAGTCGAGGGCGCAGCCGAAGCCGGGGCCGAAGCCGTGGGTGCAGCCGGAGGCGTAGCCAGAGCAGAGGAAGAAGCAAAAGTCGAGTATGCCGCAAGAATTGTGCTGAAAGCAAAAATAGAGGTAACAGTTGGAGTCGAACCAGGAGTCGAAGCAGAAACAGACAGAAGTGCTTGAGAAGCAAGAGCCAGGGTGGAAAGTCAAGGTCAGGAAGTGGTGAAGTGAACTGTGACAAAGATGAAAAGAAGAAGAGCGCCCTAAGCTGCACCACTGTCAGCTTGACAAGGAACAACCTGTTGGAGGAACTGAAGCTCGTCATGAGCAGCAGCGAGCTGGAGGACTGTTTGCCCTCTCTCAAAGCAGCCATTCTCACCATCCAGGTTAGCCTTTACTCTTCACTAGGTAATGCAGAACAGTAACCACCAAAGTCTGAGTTTTAAAGATTCTTCTGGAAGCTCTTTGAACATAAAGAAAGATGTTTATGCTTCATATTTAAAAGAGCCGGCATTTGGAATCTCCATGATATTCGTGCATAACTTTATTATTTAATTCAGACCAAATATTTGTTTAAAATGGATTTTAAAAATGTTGATGTATTCACACAAACTGCTTTCTGCATGGACTGACTGTTTTCAGAGTTTTTCAAACACTGCTTACAGTGAACACAGCTCTTTTATTTATATATGATTTGAATGTCCTAAAGCTCAATCTTGGCAGTTGCGCTTACAAGCTCGAAGCTCATTTTTGGTCATGTTTGTGTATGAAGAACTTTTAAAGAAACTGATGGCTGTATGTTCTTCTGCTCAGAGCCCACCTGAAGATAAATCTACAGATTGTTTGTCTGTAATGACTCAGAGTCACCAAATGGAAAGCTGTGAGAACAACTCTACATCTCTAGAAAACGATAGCGTGCTGCTTCCCCACGAAAGAGTTGGGGGTGACTTCTCCTGGCTCCAAGAGAAGAGCGAGGAGGACATTTCAGTAGAAAGAGCCAACGAGCTTGAGGAAGAGGAGTCCTTCTTGTATGGGGCAGAGGTTTCTCCTCAGACAGAGCAAAACAAACTGCAGGAGCTGCACAGTTCTGCTGTTCATCTGTCCCCACTCAGCAGCTGCCAGAGTCCTCTCCAGTCGAAGCAACCCCTTCAGATTCCTTCCTTCTCTGGTCTGGACAGCGAGCAGTATGAGAAGATCAAGAGCATTCTGAGCAGCCTGGGTGTTCCCTCGCACTCAGAAAATGTCCCAGTGAAGACATTGGAGTTGAAGGAGAGCAGTGAGCCCCCTACGATCGCTGTCAGCTCAGATGCGGCCATGGCAACATTAAACAACCCAAATGTTCGGAAAGCTCTGGAGTCTCTGCAGTCTCTGATCAAAGGTGAGTCCTGATGGGGAGCTGTCTCCTCTTTCACATCTGTGAGAGCTGAAGGTTCAGCTGAAGATGCTTCTCCTGCTATGTCTGTCTGCAGTCTACCACATACAGATGTGTATTTGTGTACGCTCATGGTAGACGTTCTGCACCTTTTACCTTAATGGTCTAGCTTTCAACGAAAGGTGATGAACTTCTTTAAACAGAACCAGCAGCCAAGAGTACTGAATGGATTTCTGAGCATGCACCATTCACAACCTTTCATTCAATTTTAGAAGAAACTCATGATTCTGTTGCCTCACCCATTAGCCCTGCCTATTTCTGGGCAAGGGGCATAGACTGTATAAGCACTGGACAGCTCAACTTCTCCCTCCTCACGCTCCTAATAGGAAGTACCTGCTGGCTCCAAAAAAAACAAAATCCCATAGACTTCAATCGTGAACTGAGCAGTTATTACTCAGTCGTTCTACTTGTCAGAATAATCATTCTTTCTCTGATACATTTTTCTTAACATCGTCTTGCTAATGTTTTTTTCAGTGATGTCACATCGCAAGATATTCAAGTTATAAACTGACCGTTCAGATGCCTCAGTAAAAGCATGTGGTGCCCACTGGCCTCCACCTCGAACGTTTGACTGATTCTTCTGAGACCGCTTTCAGCAGTTGCCATAGAAACGTGACTCAGACCAACTTGGAACAATCGCTGTTGTCTGGCTTTAATTGGCGATGCCTGTATTGGCTTTATTCTGCTTGAGCTGGAAGTAAGTCATTTTCTATGGGTGACGTCACACTCACTAAGTCTAGTGATTATACAGTCAATAGTAAAGGGGGATGCTAAGGAGCCCTGTAGAACCTGCAGAACCAGACAACATTCTTAATATTCTATGGAGAACAACAACTTTGACTAATTCATTTCATGTCATTTGTAAAGATTCACAGTCGAGGTCTCAACACTGAAACACGTGAGTCCAGGAGCTGTTACCCATGTTTACACAGCAGACGGGCTTGGACCTGAGCGAATGAAGAGCAAAGTATTCCCTTAGGCAGCTTTGTTCCTGGTTAGATCTTTACCACTGAGTTAAAGTACAGTAATTTCTTTGAACCTTTTATTTGAGTCGTTAGTCTTGTAAAAATTGCAAATAAAACTGATTTAAGCCTCACAAGGACTGTCTATGATGGAGATTGTTTTTTAGCTGAAGTGATGCAGAGATCACACCGCTCCGGTTCATTGTTTTTATTTTTCTTTGGTACAGAGTTGTCTGTACATCTTTTTTTCTCACTTCAAATGAAGAAATTAAACTGTTTTTCAGCCACAAAGGAGAAACGGACCAAAGGTGGATCCTCCCTGACAGCTGATCGACAGCAGGTAAGACTTTAACAAGAAATAAAAACATCCTTATGAAGTTTAACCCCAACTGACAAACTTCTGACCTGACTCACTTAACTGTCTCCCAGAAAAGTGATAAAGAAAGAAGGAAGGAAAAACTAGCCAAAATTAGTCAGATTGAAACTTTTGCAGCTGACTTGGAAGAATTGTTAAAACAAGACGGTAAGATTTCGGGTTTTTTACCGTTTTAACGCTTTACTTGTAGTAACAGCTTTAAAGTATTTTTCTCTTTCTGCAGGTCAGGATTATCTGTCTCCAGTTGTCGGCTTTTACTGTAAGAAGTGTCAGGAGTTCATTGGAGATTTGAGCTCTGCAGAAATCCATTCAGATGTGCACCAACACTCCAGCAGGGTAAAGTCTTCTGGAGCTAAGATCATGCCGTTATTTTGTCAATTCATTCATGACATTTGCTATATAAAATAACATTGTAAGTTAAAAAAAAGAATACATTTGAAACTTTAATAAAAAAATACTTCAAATCTAAAACTGTTACCAAATGAAAAACAATGCTTTTTGTTAGAAAAACTGCTGTTTGAATTTTTGACTTTTGTTTTTTTGTGTTTCTCTTTGTCTTCACTTTTCAGTTCTCAATTTACAGTTCCAAATCAGACTATTTATTTTTGCTGCTGATGTTTTGCGGGGGTGGGAATTTTAGCCCATTGCCCATGGGGACATGATTGACATTGGTGTGAAAGACGTTATGATGATGTAATTTCGGTTCCAGAACAACATCCCTTGGTGGTGCTGTCTGTGTCATTCCTTCTCCGATGTACCAAACTTGAGGAGCATTTTCACTACAGTGCAGTGTTCCCTCACTATATCACAATTCACCACAGGTCTCAATGATTTATTGGAATTTTTCAGTGCGACTTTGCTTTTTTTTTTTTTTTTTTTACAGTGCACTATGTTCTGCATCCTGATTGGCTGTTGATTTTTGTCAATCAACATCTTCCATGATGTAAGACAAGTTTTACAGCCTAAAACATCTGTAATCCCACTTTGTGAAGTTCACCAATGGAAGGTTTTACATGGAACGTAATAAATGTAATAAATAAGAATAAATTCTTATTTATTATTATAAATGAGGAAACACTGTACATCGCATTAAAGGAGGGACGACACACACACTGACAACAGATGCTGTTTTGGAGTGGAAATTATCACCAGAACCTCTTCCACCAATCATCTCCCGGTAGCCCATGAACTCAAAGCCCCACCCCCAGGTAAAATTAAGCTCAGCAGCTCACATGAAGATTTAAGACATGTTTGTGTGGAGAAATCAAACCCGAGATGTTTGCTTCATCATAAAAGTTGGGTGTCTTTCTTTTTTCATCAGAAAGAACAGCTCGCCTGGGAGGGTGAATGTGTTGGGGAGGGTCACCATCAGAGCAGCAGCCAAGCCCCCTCACAGAGAAGAGGTTATACTGACTCCAGGAGCAGCTTCCATCAGAGCTGGAAGAATCAGAGATACTCGCATCACGATGGGGGGGGGCAGCTGGGCCAGAAATCCTTCTTCCTGAAGGAGGAGATGAAGAAAGAAAGGATGCTCATCACTGTCTCTGGTGGACGGACGTCTGCCGCTCCAGCCGTCAGGGTGAAGGATGAGCCAAAGGAGCGGGCTGTGATGGGCACCAGCACAGAAGGGTCGGGGTCGACGAGCAGCACTCATGACAAAAGCAGGAAAGAAAAGGAGAGCAGCGACTGCAGCAAGGACAGCAGTTCACCGAAAAACAAACGCCCCCACAAAAAGAAGAAAAAGAAAGAGAAGAAAAAGAAGAGCGGGAAGAGGGACAAGTCTTAACTATCTTTGTGGAGGTGGGGTGTTCCAAAATACCACCTTCCCATTTTTACACATTTTCCATCCTTTGGTTTAATATTTCATGTTTAAACCCCCCCCACCCACATACACACACATTGACTTTTTTCACAGGAGAAGTGTTACCATCAAGAGATCAACATTCTAATAAAATCTGATCCACTATCTTTTCCTGTGCTCCTTCATCTCCTCGTGTTCCTCATCATTAGTGTTTCCAGAAGTCAAAATTGTCTGTGGACAGAAGTATGAAGGTAAAAATGTAAGCTCCAGAAAACCCAGTGATGTGTATGTTTATCCTGAAAACACAGACAGCAGTTTCCCCTTTGAGTCCTGCCATCATCAGAGCAGTACTGCCTACAGCCAGGAACTCACTTCCTGTTAAACATCTTCACTCCTCAGGTGCAGAAACAGTGACGTCTGTGGTAGACTGTAGAACCAGGAGTTTGTCTAAAACTACATGTTCAGGAACAGCCAGTTGAGCTTTGCAGCTTCACCAGTAAAGACCTCATGCTCAGAACTCTGCTAGAGGCTGTGGCTTCAACTTCCTCAGCAAAGGCCTCACTCTGACTGCAGACCACGAAATGTCCCAGAGCTGCGCCTCTCAGTGGTGAAAGACGAGTACTGCATCACATCTTCAACTGTGGAAGGAAAAATGTCATCACAGTTGGACACCAGCAGAAAAAGCTGTTTAAGAATTAGCTTAAGAGTACGGATGGTTTTTTTTTCATTCATGACCAAAAGAAAATGGGGTTTGATCCCTGAAAAGCTGAAAATCAATCCTATCTGGTATTTGGATAGCACAATTCATTCAAATACTGTATCTCAGCTACTTCACTGGTCAATGCTGTGGTTTGAGCCTCAGGTTTGGACAAAAGATGTAAAAAAAAAAAAAAAAAACATGGAGGAACTGAATCAGTTGAATGAAAGACCAGCAGCGTCAGGACTTAGTGCTGTTGCTACAGTTACTGCAGGACAACAATCAGCAAGTTAATGGTCTGAAAACGGTTTGTCTCTCAGCCTGAAGTGTAACTCTGTCATCAAACTTCAAAATCCTTTTACTGAGTTTTTCCTCTGAGGTCAGAGTTCATGTCTGTGCATCAAAGAACACATTAAACGTCAGAAGAGATTCCAGGAGGGTTTCTGAGGAACATCTGCCCTGAACTTTCATCAGGACTCAGATAAGCCCAAGATGTCCTCGCTGCTCACGTGAAGATGAGCTTCTCTTGACGTCAAATGCCATTTGTGAAGCATCGTTATGGCACTAATGAATAAAAACCACAAAACGACTTTAGCCATCAGAAAGCAGGTTTAGTTCAAATCAGGTTCAAGTTTGGTCTCGGTTGAGTTCTGATGAAATCCAGCAGGAGCTTTTGGTCTCTTCTAACTGCTGTTCTGCAGAGACACTGGTTTGTCTTTTACCTTTTTTTAAACCAGGTAGAACCCAATGAGATCAGGATCTCTTTTACAAGGGTGACCTGGAGGCCAGGAGTGATAAGTGCTTTCCCCAAGGACAAGACGGTTGGTTGGAGGGAGCGAGGATCAAACCGCCAATCCTTCCATGATTGGCCAACCTGCTCAACCACCTGAGCTACTGCCGCCATTGAAGCTCAGGCATGCAGAACGGCACGTGCACGAGCGTTGGGGGAGCTGTCAGGGTTGCTCGGCTGGCCGGCCTTCAGGAGTTTGCGTCTGTGCTGGTTATCGTGAAGGTCGAGGCTTCACGGTCATCTCTGCACCTCCAACCTCAGACGGCATGTTCAGACACAAACATACCGGGACGGGGCTTTTTTCCCAGACTACTTTCTGCAGCTACGTGCAGAAGTTTCAATCCACAGTCTGTTTAGCACACGTGCATCCTCTTCAAGAGCACTGTGCAGCAGTTTCAGAGTTTTTATTAGATGGGGTTATCAGCAGATGGGAATCAAAGGTGATAAACTGCTTGGATGTGGAACATTCTGTAGAAACAGCAGTTTGCATTGCACACAGAAGACATGGTTCATCATTTAATGCAGAGAAGATTCCAGAACAACAGAACTTCTGACTGAAAGATGAAAGTGTTCTCCTTCATGAAGGAACATGTCACCACTCCGGTCCTGCTGTAATTTCCAGAAACAACCTTTAACCCCCCCTCCTTAAGCATAACTGTCAAACAGTGTCAGTGTTGAGGCCTGATGACTTGGCAGCGCTTTGAGGCTCCACCTGCAGGCCTCTCAGGGGGATGAACTCACACGGAACAAACAGGAACAATAAAGTGAACCTGCACATTTGCCGTTTTGGTCCAATCATTTGATTTCTGATTCTGCTGGCTGATTCGTCACAACGCATCACATGACCAGCGCCTGAGGCGGAGCCACCGCGTTCAAAACAGAGTGGACTAAGATGCACAGCTTTGGGAAGGATCAGGGGAGGGTTTTTTTTAAGGGAGGGGGGCGCAAAGGCATGAAAGTGTGTTCCCACAGCCATCATCAGGTCTGCCACCATCTGTGCTCTGCTGCAGTGCCCCCTGCAGGCAGCTTCACTTCAGCAGATGGGTCAGCTGGTCCTGGAGGTTCTTGGAGTGCTCCACACTGAAGGACAGACAGACACGTGAGCATGCTGGTCCTGCTGGGGGTCTGTGCCCCCCCAGGTTTACTCACTTCTTCTGGATGGCCTCCTGCCTGCAGAACAAACACAGATGAAGCTGAGCTGCTCTGAAGCTGCTCTGAAGCCCCGCCCTCCCCATACTCACTGGTACTGCAGGTGTGTGGTGATGATGGACATCTTCCTCAGACTCTGAAGGACACGCAGACATCATCAGATCCTGACACCATAGAGGACACCCCCCCTACACACGCGCGCATCTGCTGAATACTTACGTCCTCAGCATGAAGAATGGCGTCCTCCTGGATCACCATGTTCCTTGCTGCCTGACTGAGAAGCTGCAAGACAGAGATGGGGGTGAGAGGATTAATCTGCAGGAGACTTCACGTTTAGACCCTCACCAGACACGAGTGTTTCAAGAAGATTTTCAACATGGCTGTGAATGTTCATGAACAAACCTCAAGCTTTTTTAAGTCAACAATCTGAGTGGAACAGCTGGTTACCATGGAAACCAGTGGTTTCCCTGATGTGTTCCTGTCTAATCAGGTTATTGAAATGAACACGTGATTGAGAAAACAGACCTGCAGGGTTTAATGTGAGCAAATCATGTGTGTGCACATCTAACGCGCACGGCTCTGAGATCTCTTTGCGGGATGCTCGATTATCAGTTGCCGGTCTGACTTCGACTGAGTTTTGTTGTTCTGATCTGATCAATACCGTTCAAATCCTGGAACAACTGCTGATTATCGGCAGTCACGTGACCGCGCAGGTTCGAAGGCGCGTGCCGTTTTACCTCCTGGCTTCGAGACCCTTTCAGCACCTGGCGCGTGAGCGCGATGACGTCCGCACTGCACGAGCCCACCTTGTCTGATAGCAGGCCTTTGACGGACTGACCGAACCGCGGCTGCGGGTCCGAGGACGACATAGTCCGAACCCCTGTCCTCCGCACGGCGTCGTCTTGGTCTTCTTCGTTCCTATTAACTGATTGACGCAACATCGCCACCAAGCGGCTGGGAGTCCGCTTACATCTGAACATGCAGTAGAGATGAAGAGTTTCATATCTGTAAAAGAATTCCCACACCACTTGGTTTAATACTCTCCAGTACCACCAGAATTCTATTTAGCTTTTAGCTGCAAGTTAGTGTTTTATTTTCCTTTAAAGTGATAGAAACCGTTTTGCTCATAAGTTTACATACCCTGGAAGAAATGAGGAATTCTTGGCCATTTTTCAGAGAATATGAATGATAACACAAAAACATTTTTCCACTCATAGTTAGTGGTTGAATTAAATCATTCATTGTTAACAGGGACTCTTTAAAATCATAATGAACGTTGCCATCCCCCAGTTCTTAATGTCTCGTTTTGCATCAATAACTGCATTCATAACTGCTGCATTCATACTGCCATCACTTTTCACCAAGTTTCCAGTACCTTTGCAGCTCGCGCATCCCCAAACCATCAGCAATCCTCCTCCATGTTTCACAGTAGGAATTGTGTTATGTTCATCAAAGGCCTTGTTGACTCCTCTCCAAATGTAGTGCTTATCATTGTGGCCAAAAGTTCAATCTTGGTTTCCTCACTTTAAATTACTTTGGTCCAGAAGTTTGGAGGCTTGTATCTGTGCTGTTTGGTGTTTTGTAAGTGAGCTATTTTGTGGCATTTACGTAAAAAAGTCTTTCTTCTGGCAACTCGACCATGCAGCCCATTTTTCTGCAGGTGCCTCCTTATTGTACATCTTGAAACATCCACACCACAGTTTTTCAGAGAGTCCTGGATCACAGCTTTTATGTTATGTGTGGGTTTTTCCTTTGCATTCCTAACGATTTTTCTGGCGGTTGTGGTAGAAATGTTTGTGGCCATGGTTTGGTTCCAGCAGAACCCCTCACTTTCCACTTCTTGATCAAAGTTTGAACGCTGTTGCCTGGCTGTCTCAGTTCCTTGGATAACCTCTTATATCCCTTTCATGTTTTGTAAAGTTCAATTACCTTTTCCCGTAGATCCTTTGACAGCTTTAGCTTCCCCATGACTCAGGCCCCAGATATGTCAGTGCAGGACTGGATGAAGGACACATGGGTTTGTTGGGAGCCCATAAACTCCAAGACCTTTTGTGCACACACATTGATTACAGGCAAACGAGTCACTGGTGAGGATGGTTACCCTGTAGTTGCTATTCAAGCCGTTTTGTTTCAGGTTGTGTTCATGTTTTTTGGAACAAAGTCAGGGTACCGTATATCTTCCAATAGTAGCCCCGGCATTTATTCTCAAACTGTGGCAGTCGACCCTACGTTTATTAGAGGCGGGCATCTATTGGAGACCAGTGTTTATTCCATCTCAGACAGAATGGTGATGGCTAATTGGTTCGTGTTCAAACCAGTTCTTGATTTGTGCAATTTGGGAAGTTTCTGTTGTCATTTTGATTTAAAAAGTGTAAACCATTTTTTGACAATAAATGGCTTGTGTTATTTTTCATAGTCAAGAAACATCAAAGAAATCCAGAGTTTTTCCAGCATATGTAAACTTATGAGCACAACTGTCGATTTGTGCTTTTTGGATTATGTTTTAATTCAGTTTGTTTGATGGATCCTGTTATAGACTTTTCAAGTCTGTGGCTTGCAGGCTTCCAGAAAAGCTGCAGATGGTTTTAGGTTTGTTTTTCTTTGACATTTCAAACCCAGTAAAATAATGTCATCAGATTAAACACAGCAGTTAATTAAAGTACTTAGATTTTTGTTTCATTACGGTTCCTGAACATTTGTGTTCTTAAAGTTCTACTCTGATCATTTTCCCAGTGGTCTTTTCATTGTGATTATGCCGTTTTTAGATCAACCTGTCGTTTTCTAGTACAGTTTCTGCAGAGCGTCAGCTATTCGTTAGGAGTTCACCACTGACTGTTGGCATTGAGGAACTCCTTTTCCTATCGCCCATAACTGAGAGCTCTGTTTTAACGCTCTTCTGCTAGCTTACAGCCCCTCACACCCTCAACCTACCAGTATGGTAAATATGGCGAACAATATCAGAGCTATCCAACCATACAGTTATGGCCAGAAGCCAGCTCAGAGGAAAACAAAGACTTAC